>QEPC01004473.1:1272510-1287408 GCA_003113815.1 Sphenodon punctatus | reverse complement strand
TACACCACCACCCCAAAAGCCTGGCAGAACAGCCAGGTCTTACACAAATGTCGAAATGACAGACGAGTGGGGGCCAACCGAGCCTTCTCCGGGAGCGAGTTCCACAGCACAGGGGCAGCCACCGAAAAAGATCTAACATCGGTGGCCACCCATCTCGCCCGGGGAACCTCCAAAAAGGCTCCCACGGACGATCTCAGGGGTTGCACAGGCACATGGGGAGTGAGGCTGTCCCACAGATAAGCAGGGCCCAGGCCGTGAAGGACAGTGCATCCTTGATAACAGTGGCTACACCGCCCCACCCCACCCCCGTCCCTCCAGCCGAGGCTGATGCTGCACAGAGAACCCACCTGGAACAAGATCAGCCAGAATAGGGCCCGATTCATTGTCCAACTACCCAAAGTTTACACCCCCTCACAATTCCCCGCCCAATAAATATAACACCCCCCCATCAGTCACGTATCTTCACCCCCTGCTCCCAACCAGGCAGGGGGAGGCGGAGGCACACTCCGCGCTGCTGCCGCTGTACTGTAAAGTGCTAGGGCTGCTTTGCCGTGCAGAAATGATATCACTGCTGGCCACTTCCACTGTCTCCGTCCGCAAATGGCCCGCCAATGGCACTTCGTCCTTTGGCGACGCCCTTCGGCCGCCGCCCAGAGGGCACCGCCCTCAGGGCAGCTCCCCCTAATGATGTTACCTGGAGGAGGAGGGACATCAGAGCAGAGTGGTCACAGCGGGGGGGGGGGGGCGGATTCCCAGGGCCTTGGGAGCCAGCAGGGAGCCAACACCCCACCTCCCTTTCTAGTCCATGTATGTTTTGGTCCTGCTGTTCCCCCCACCCCCCCCGGTTTGAGCACACCTTGTGATCCCGCTTACCTGAGCTGGTGGGGCATCTGGCATGGGTGGTTGGTTCGCTGGGGGTGCCGGGATGTTCTGTGGAGGCTGTGGTCCCCGGAGGAGGGGTCTCGGTGGCAGCGGACGAGGAACCAGGAGGTGTGTGGGCTGGAAGGGCGGCCCCCCTGGTTGTTGTTTGGGGGCTGGGGTGGGACCCTGTGGATCAGGCAAGGGAAGGGATGGTGCTGGGGAAACCAGTGTTGGCCAAAGGGCTGGGGAGGAGGCACCTGCACCAGTGGAAGGGCGCGATGGTGCATGTCGGCTGCCATACCTCCTTCCGCACCTGGAGGACCCATGTCGCACTGGGGTCCGCACCGCAGGGCTCCCAATGCCTCCCCTATGAGGTCAAAGGACCGTGCGGCTGTTCCCTCCAGTGTAATATGGACCCTCTCCCTTTCAACCTGGTTGAGGTGCCACTCTAATACACAGAATACGCGCATCATGGCTCCCCCCAGACTGTCCAGTGTACATGTCAGTAAATAGGCACCTGTGATCCACAACGGCCTGCAGATTTACTGAGAACGCCTGCTTCCTATTTAGAGCAGTGCCTCGACCAGGGTGACAGCCTGGCACCTGTCCCATAGGTGTTCAGTGCGGCACCAGGTGAACTTTTCCCGGTCCCTTTCCCCCTCCCCTGTTTGCACCTGCCTGGTGAGGGCAAGTTCCTTAGAGTGTACTTTGACCAACCTTCTTCCAGAAGTTCCCTCCCCAGGTCCTCTCTCCTCTGCCATCTCCCAATTTCTCTCTGGCGCAGCACCCCTTGCAGAACCAGGTCGCTCCTCTGTGGAAGACATGTTACCCCATTAGTCATATTGCTTGCAATGTCCTTCCCCTGTACACCTAGCGGTGCTGCTGTGTGGCCGCTGGGGCTACTGGTCCCCTCTTCCATGCCTGATCCTATGTGGCATATGCCCGGCAGGATGTGGTCCCCGTATTCCCCTCCTCTGTGACCGACCGCTGTGGTGGCCCCATTCCAGCTCGTTTTATTCCAGCATCTGTGTGTCACTACACCCCATTGCTGACATGACTCCAGATCCCTCCTCCGCGGCCATGTGACCCCACATCTGCATGGCTGTCAGTGGCCGCTGACCCGTGTTGTTCAGTGCCCCTACGGTGCTGGCCCCCTGCCCTTCCCTGTCATTGAATGGGATGTTTGTTTCTTAGGAGGCTCCATTTATGCCCTATTTGCTATTTAATCGCCCCGGCATCTCCCACATCCCTTCCCGTGTCAGTGCTGGCCTACCATTGTTGTCCTGATCACCGGGCTTCGGGATTGCATCCGGTTCCTCCTCGTGCACCTCCAGGGAACCTTGTGCTGCGAGAGGTAATGTGATCTATCAGTTGATACCTGCCGACCAGCGTGGGCCCTGGCCACTATGGCTGGGGCCCTCCCCCCCCCGTGGTTGTGCTCCTACCTGGATCGTATTCCTCCGCATCCCAAGGGGCATTCCTGATGTCTGTCCTCTCCCCAAGTGCCCCCCGTCCCCATGGCGTGTGGCCCTGTGGGTTTTGTGGGTGCACACGGAGGGTGATGTTTCCGGTCCCTGTTTCCAGGGTGTCAGGGCTCGCGAACGGATGCTACAAAGACCCAGTAAGGGGCCAAATCAGGGGAAGAGGGGCACCCCTGTACAAGACAACCCGCGCAAGCACAGACCCTCCCACATACCTTAGATTCCATAGATGGGGGAAGGAGAGGCTGCTGCAGCGCGACCTGGGGACAGGAGGGTGGATCGCTTCCCAGAGCCGGCAGCCACACAGGAAGAAGGGGCGGGGGCCTCAGACCATGCAGTAAAAGACGCCGCGCTGTCAGGGAACAAGGGGGCGGGGCCCGAACAGACGCTGCGTCACTCTGTGCGTCTGCAGATGCAACGAGGGAGGAGCTAGGGCTATTTACACGGAAGCAACCAGTGCCTCAATGCCGGCGATCAGCTTAGCTGTGAGGCTGGCCCCTGGTGCTCTGTGTGGATCTGGTGTTGAATCTCTTCCATAGTTTTGTGTGCGTGTTGAGGAGCGAAAGACTGGGTGCAAGGAGAGTGAAAGGTGAGTCAGTGTGAATAAGGACGTCGGTATTGTTGTGGGTGTTGCACTGTCCCCCCTAACTGCCTGGTTCCCTTCCTTGTCCTTCCCTCCCTCGTGTGGTGTAGGCTATTCCCATTCCTGCTCCCCGTGGTGCTCTCCCTTTCCCTTCACGTTGTTTCCACATAAATTCTTCCCCCCGTGCACGGTGCGAGTGAGGGTACGTGTTGCCGGGCAGGGACTTGGTCCCCCTGCGGGGCACGTGAGGGGCTCGCTCCCACTCTCTGTTGATCTCCTCCCCAATGATGATACGGCCCCTTTCCCTAGGGAATTACTTGGGCCACCCTTTTTCCTGAGGGGACCTTTTTACAACAGAAGTGTGAGTTCCCCGCACGCCCCACAGGAGTCCCGCTAGTTGAGGGGTTAAGATCAGGTGCTAGGTCTGTGGGTTTTCCCTGTCCCCGATACCCTCACACAGGGACACCTCCTCCATCTGTGCGACGGGGCTGTCCCCTTCTGCATCCTGGCTGGCCTCGCCAGGGGCTGCGGTCTCCCCCTGCTCCGGGGGATCGGGCAGGGTGGGTGTGTTGTTTTCGCCCTCTTTCTTCCCCTGGCGAAGGTGGTGCCGTGTATGCGGGAGGCAGCTATATCCCTGTCCATGCAGAGGAATTGGTCCGGCTGATCATGGAACTCCATTGTGCGCATGGCACAGCCGGACTTGAGATTATTGTCCTTGATATACTTATATCTGGACCTCAAGTCCCGCCACCCTTATTTATTGTATTTTTAGTATTACCCTAGCTGTGTTTTATTGTTGTGATTTTATGAGTGTTTTAATATATTTTTATAATCGTATTTTTATGTTTTTGAAATTGTTAGCTGCCCCGAGCTGTTCTCAGGAGGAGCAGGATATAAATTGACTAAATAAATAAATAAGGTCTTTGTCTGCTACATGCACTGGGTTATGTCCCTATTATACCCCTGCCACTGTATCTCCTAGGCGATGGCTTCATAGACCTGTCTGGTCTTGTAGCTTCTTACCAGGTCATGCTGGACCTTTTGGTATCTGGCATTGTCGTGCCGCCCCCACACCCCCTTCCTTGGTTGTTAGGGTCCCCTCGCTCTTACCTCACTGTCAGTTGAGCTCTCCTCCCTGTGCCCCATAGCTGTGGTGAGCTGGGGGGATGCAGGTAGTGCCGGCGCTGCGGTGTGCCCTCAGCCCTGTGACGGGAGTGGTGTACTGTGATTCGCCGTTATTCCCCCTCCCCGGTGCAGTTGGCCCAGGCCCCCCTCCCCTGGGCATCCCGGGGTCGCTTTGCTTACCCTGCCCCATCCCATGCATGTCGTGGCGCTGGCTCCCTTCGTTTTGTCAGTCGCTTTCCTTCCTGACATTTTGGGAGCCGGCGCACCCGTGTCATGTTTCGATTCTCCTTTAAGGGCTCCTAACCGGGTGTCCGGTGTCTCCCGCAGTGGGTGTGTCTGTTTGGGGGCACCTGCGGGGCCTCTCTAGCCATCTCTCTGTGATTTTGGCAGACCCTTCGCCGTGGGTGTGGGTGTTTTGGTTTTTACATGGACGGGTGGGTGTTGAACACCCATCTCCACCCATGTCCACCCATGGAGCATGCTGGCTCCTTCCTGGATCCACCCTGGTTGCTGGTGGGTGGGTCGGGAGCATGCACCTACCCATTCGTGGACATTTACACAGACGCTCTCCCACCAATCTGATGGGTGTTCGTGGGTGGGTGACGTCTGTGTAAAAAGGGCTTTATTTGCAATACTGTGTCTGGATCTTTTAAAATTATTTTGCAAAAACCTACTAAATAAACAAAAACTGCAGAAAATGGTGGTGATTTTTTAAAATTTGAATTGGAAGGTGGGATTCGTATTTATTTATTTAGCTTTCTTATTTACACTATTAATTATTATTATTATTATTTTATTTATTTATGTAGCAACAGCACTGTACCTGGCACTGTACTATCAGTAGTCATAGACAAGTCCCTACCCCAAAGGGCTTACAATCTAAGAAAGACAAGGAAGGGGGAGACGAGGGAGAAGTGAACATCGGGAGAGACAAGGGGTGAAAATAAACATAACACTAACTCCACTTGAACACCACTTTAAAATGTGTTATGCATGTTGCAGGTCCGTACTGGTGTCCTATACAGCCCTGCAACATGCATAAAAAATGTTAAAGTGGAGTTAGCGTTATGTCTGTTTTCACCCAAGGATACATTCATGAGGTTGAGAAAATGCAGGTGCCCTTGCTTAACTTAGTTAGAGGGAAGAGATTCTGAGTAAAGGAGGGATGAGGGAGCGGTGTTGTTGATATGACTGCAGGACCTGGTGGGCGTGTGCGGGATCGCTCGATAGTGGTTCCACTCCTTCCTATCGAGGAGGTCCCAGAGAGTGGTGATGGACGACTGCTTGTCATCCTCTTGGGACCTCCCCTGTGGGGTCCCGCAGGGTTCTCTTCTGTCCCACCTCTTGTTCAACGCGTATATTATGCCACTGGGCGAGGTCATTCAGAGGTTTGGGGTGAAGTGCCATCAGTATGATGATAACACTTGACTCCACCTCTCTTTTCATGTGAGCCAGGCCCTGCAGTCTCGGTGCTTACCTAATGCCTGGCTGCTTTGGGGGACTGGATGAGGATGAGCCAATTGAAGCTGAATTCAGACAAAACTGAGGTGATGATGGTTGACCAGCCATGTGTTCTTGAGGGAATGGGATGCCTGTCATTGACAGAGTCTGACCCCATCTGATCAGTCAGGTTCGCAGCCTCTGAGACCTTCTGGATCCCTTGTTGCGCCTGGATTGTCAGGTTGCAGCAGTGGCCAGGAGTGCTTTTCACCAACTCCATGTGGTGAGGAGTCTGTGACCTTTTCTTTCTGACTTGGATCTGGCTACCATCATCCATGTTTTCATCACCTTAAGGCTAGACTACTGCAATGCACTCTATGTTGGGCTGCCCTTGGTGACTGTTCGGAAGCTGCAGCTTGTGCAGAATGCGGTGGCTTGCCTCCTTTCAGGGGCGAGACATCGGGAGCACATTGCACTGATGCTTCAAAGTCTGCTCTGGCTCCCTATAGCTTTCTGGGCAAAATTTAAGGTGCTGGTTTTGACCTTTAAAGCCCTAAACAGTCTGGGACCCACATATTTTAGAGACCACCTGTCCTTCCATGTCCTTCCACTGCACCCACAGTGATCGGCTGGGAGCACCTCCCTCTGGGTACCACCTGTTAGTTGTGTTTGGATGGTGAGGGCTGGCAGGGAGACGTTCTCGGTTGCTGCTCCAATGCTATGAAACTCCCTTCCCACTGAGGTTCATTTGAACCCAAGTTTGGGCATCTTCCGGAGGCGGTGTAAGACCTTTTTTGTTAGGGGATTTGTCAGGCAGGGATAGGGAATGGGGGGTTGGTGGGTGTTTGGGATACGAGTATAAGAGGGGGGTTTGGGCAGTGGTGGGGAAAGGTTAGGGGTTTGGGTTCTTTTCTTTTAAGCTGTTTTTATACGTATTGTTTTTATTTGTTTTGTAAGCTGCCCTGGGCCATTTGGGAAATGCGGGGTAAAAATTGAACTAAATAAATAAAATAAAATAAATTTCACTCATGACAAGCCTTTTGACTCATGACTAGGGAAAGCCTGACAGAAGAGGTAGGTTTTCAGGTGGGATTTGAAAGTTGGGCAGGAGGGAGCAGAACAAATGTATCCAGGGAGGATATTCCAGGCATGGGGGCAGCAAGAGAGACGGGTCAAAGACGTTTAGAGGAGCAAGGGAGTCACAAGCAGGCGAGGGTGGGGGTAGAGACAGAGGAAAGTTTCTGGGCAGGAATGTGGCAGGATACAAGAGCGGGGAGATATGGGGGAGCAAGGCCATGAAGAACCTTGAAGATGAAGACCAGGAGCTTGTGCTGAATGTGTTCCCATAGAGGGAGTGACTGTAGGGCGTAGAGGAGGGGCTGAACGTTATCAGGGTCTTTAAAGTCAAGAAGAAAATTACTAACTTGGGGTGTGATCCTGCAAATACACAACATTTAACATGAGTATTCTCATTTACTTCATTTTATACATCTGTATGAATAAAGTTTACTCATGTGCATATGTGTTTGCAGGATGTAGCCCACATTCTAAGACACTTCCATACAAATAAATCCATTGATTTCAATGAAATTATATAGCATTAAAGGGTTACAAGATCAGGGCTTTAGCCTATATACACAGGAAACAGACTGAGTATACATAAGTGCTGGTCCTGCAAGTATTTACATACAAGTTTCACTTTACTCACAGGAGTAGTCAGATGAAAGTGAATGGGCTGGTGCCTTACAAAATTTTGTTACCATCCAATGTGCGGAAAAAATCAGAATCCCAGAATTCATTTTAACAGCTTCAGGACTGAAAATCCCTGTGTTGGATCATCTCCTCATATGCCCTCATCTCAAGTTTCATAGCCCCTCAATATGTTTATCTTTCATGTGAGGCCACTTAAATTTCAGTTGCAACGTAGTATATCATTTACTATGGGATTCTAACTTTTTAAACCCCACTGGAAATGTAGAAACTCATGTAGCAAGGGTGACAGGGTGAATAAGGAGTTAATTCCAGATCAGTTTTCTGTCTCTTTAAATCAAGGATGGAGAACCTTTTCCCTCCCAGGGACCACTTTGAAAATGAGTACATTTTCCAGGGGCCACATAGAAGTTGGGGGCAGCAGTGCTTAACGGGTGTGCTCAGGAAGAGGAGAACCCATCCAGATCATGGCTTTGTGCCATGTATCTTTCCCCTATCCTTGTGTGCATGCCCTCATCTCTGCTATCTTGCCCTGAGTTCAGTTTTTCAGTGCTGGATCCACGGGCCAGATTCGGGAATTAGAAAGGGGTCACACAAAAACTAGCCATGTCCTACATTCGGCCCCCAGGCCTGAGGTTCCCCACCGCTGCTTTAAACACACACGATCAATGGTGAAAGGCTATTATGTTGGGAAAGTTTTATCTATAGCTTGTTTTGATTTCTTATTATTCCTGATGACTGGCTCACTGACTGTGACTGTTTGTTTCCAATGTTTCAAGTTATTTATTTCAATTAGCTTAGAAGAACTTCTTGGCCAATGGGCATCATGTACGCACTTATATTTAAGTACACAAATAGCTCTACTGAACTCAGAGAAGTGTAAGCACATAGACAAGTGTTTACTGGATTAAGAACGTACTCCAAACTGCACTGGCTACTGTGTGTTCAGTGGGTGTGAGTTTATAAATCCTTAAATAATATAGGAACAGTTTGTCTAAGGGCCCATCTGTTGTCTTGCCTGCCATTGCAGGATTTGAGGCAGAGGAATAGGAGCTGAGAGCAGGAGGCAGGGCCTTGACTGAGTGCTCATGAGTTAGGTTTGTTTTCTCCTCAGCCTGCATCAAAATATCACACCTTCCCATCAGATCATGATCCATGGGTATAGCACTCAGTCCACTAGCAGTTAGTACAGATACGAGTCCCACTGCAGCAAATAGGACTTCCACCTGAACTAAACACTAGTGTCAGAACTACTCCTGTGTATGATTACAGCATCTGATTGATTTAACTTTCCACTCAGACCAAATTGACTCTGTTGGTTATGCAACAAGTCCAAGACCACTAACATTTAGCCTGGTTTATAAAGCACATGTGCAGACAGAGGTTTTTTGGACCTAACATTTTGAGGGTTTAGATAGTGACGTTCTTAGGGTTCTCTTTTTCCTTCTGGTATCCTCAGCAACAGTTAATCTGTTTGGACTCTCCTACATACTGTACTATCCATCAACTCATTTCTTACGGTAGGTTAAGTCAACACCATCATTGAAGTTACAGAAGAATGTACATTCACATTAATCATGGCAGTAGAGACAGCAGTGCTTGTTTTTACCACAGAAAACTCTGGTTATATCATAGACTCCCTCCCACATGCTGCTTCATCTGCAAAAGAGCCCTAGTGTTTCCATCCTGCTGCTTGGGGATGGAGCTGCTAAGGTGATTTGGTTCAGCCTCCTTCCTACCGGCCTGACACGACAATAAGTAAAGCCCAGGCCATTCAGCAAGCTTGCTTAATCCTATCCAGTAAACACATGAGCCCGCAGTTTGTGTTTCAGTCTGTAAATTGTTCTTTTGTTTTGCAGGCTTTACTGAACACAGTTTTATTACATGTGACTGTGCTATTTATGGAGGAGTAAATATTGCCGGGGGTCTGTTTAAAAAGGCCAATGACCTGGATTTTTTTCCATTTGAATTATCTCCAAGAGTCAGACATGTTTAACCACTGATCTTTTTCCTTACTATTGTAGACTCTAGTCATTTTAACATCTCAGAACAATACTAGCTAGGAAGATCAACATTTGGGAGGAAAAAAAGACTTATTTGACAACTATCTTATTAGGTACATTCCGTTTTCATTTCTGGAAACATTCTAATCCAAAATGACCAATTAATGAGTCTACATAACATGATTTTTATGCCTGAATATTACTGAGTCTCAGTCTTGACAATATCCTTGTAATTTAGGTCTATAGTGTGTGTGTGTGTGTGTGTGTGTATATATATATATATATATATATATATATAATTATTATTTTATTTTTAAATGTTTATAGAATTTTTAAAAAATGTTTCAAAGTTAAACATGTTTTTAGTGAGGATTTACACGTTCCTGCTGTAATTATTACAATCAGATCATAGATTATATTGTACTAAGGACCTGAAAGAAAAATTGGTCAGATACAAGATCAGTATAGATTCACTGTCCAGAAGGAGTGATGTGAAAGTAAACATGCAGCATAAGTGGTGGAAGAAATACTCAATGTATATTTGTGTATTCTTAAAACAGCCACCTCAGTATTATCAGTGGTGTAAAATTCATTGATCAGTGTCATATTTGTGTATTCTTAAAACAGCCACCCCAGTACTTAATATTATCAGTGGTGTAAAATTCATTGATCAGTGTCAAATAGCATAAAAGACTCAAACATGAGAGCTGTGCTAAGAACTCCTCCCCACTCATGCAGATCTCTGGAAGAAGAGAGAGCCTGTAGGGCAACAGATTTGTGCTCTGTCAAACCAATGATGAAGTGATGGGGATGCTTCCATTGAAAATTAGCGTGGTCACACCTCCCCTTTAAAAAAAGATGCTTATGAAAAATTCATGTTGCAGGGTTGCATTGGTTCCAGTGCATTTTTTCATAAGCGTCCTCTTTTAAAGGAGAGGTATGACCACCCTACTGAAAACACTGGAGTGAATGGGATTTACAACTAAAGCAATATGCTTCCTAAGTTGAAATCTAAAAAATATGATAACATATCAGCTGACCTTGACTGCCATAAGAGGGCATAGAAAACGATAATTTGAACACGAAGTATATGAAGCTGATTTTATCAGTCTCATTTACATTTAAGTAGTGTTTTACTTTACAGACATTTGCAAGGTACAGTAGTACTACTCAACATGACTAAGAATGGCATAATTTAGCACATAGGATTTTATAGATCATTATCAGCACTCTGAACTGCAACGCAGGTAGTCTTTCAGTGCAGTCTCAAAGCATTCCACATTAATTAGACACATTCATTTAATTGTTTTGAAGTTTTTAAATCAGTTTTCATAGTTTGGTGAATTAGTAAAAGCAAATAAATCTCTTCTAATTCAGCTGTGAACAGTAAAAGCATAGTAAGTGCATAGCAAAGAAATGCAAAGTAGGTTGAAACGAGTTAATTCCCTCTTTTTTTAAAGGATTGGTTAAAAACAAATATTTTGAAAAAATGAAGCTAAAATAAAAACAGAAACAAAATGTTTGCAACATTCCCCACCCATCCAATTTTATACAGGTCTGCTTTTGCTCCATGAGAACCTCCTAATGATATCAATAGGTGTTCCAGAAACAGCAGAGAGAACTTTCTTGGAAACACACACATTTAACTTTAAGAATATATATAAATATATTCTTTAAGAATATATATAAATGTTTGTAGAACAGGTTTATACAATGGGTGTTTTCAGACGAGATGCTACTCCACGTAGCCACCCAGGTGCCATAGAGCTGACAACCCATCTGAAGGTAGAACAGCCAGATGCGTGCTCCCATGAGCTACGGAGCACCCGCTCATGGAGTACTGCCAGGAAATCCAGAGTGCTCCATGTGGGGCAAGCCAAATAAATCTGTGGTAACGGGCAGCCACGAAGCCCCTTCGGCAGCCAGCCACACCAGCAGACAGGTCTGCTGCTCATAGGCACATAGGGAGTGGTTTTTGCAGGTCACAAGAATTGGCCTGGAGCACTGGGAGACATCATTTGCAAAGGCCAGCCGGGCACACTTCCCCCTCCCCTATGGTCTGTGGTAGTGGGAGTGTGTGGTGGTTGCCTCTGTGGCCATGGTAGCCATGCTGGGAGCCTCCCATTAGAATCCTTCCCCACACACTTCACCTGCATGGGTGCTCCGCAACAGAGCCTTGTTGCAGCCATGGACCCCCTCCCCCCATCACCTTGCTTAATTAAAAACACCTTATATTAGGCCCTGATACTATAAGGTGATCTGCTTAAAGCATAATTAGATTTCTGAAAAGGTTTTGTTTTATAGTGTTTATATGGTTTTACCTTTTTGTGAAACGCTCCACATGCCTTGTAAGGCAGGGGGTGCTATAAAAATAAAATTATTATTATTATTATTACTATTATTTTATTATCTGCTTGGACCAGCTTGCAGTAACCTAAACCCCAGCCGTGACATTAACTCCGTGCAGGTGTTGGAGTCCATGTGATACAGGATTGGGGCTTTAGAGACCATTTATGTAGTCTAGCTTAAATTCTACCATCATTATTTTGCTTCTTTGGGGCATTTATGTGAGAAGATATAATTAACACACATAAAGAGTATACATTTAATTCATTCTTCATTGGGCGTTTTTAAACGAGACGGGTCCACACGTCCCCCACCGTCCACATGTCCAACTGCTCATGTGACTGGTGTGTAAGAAGGTGCACTCCCATGACTCTCACACAAGCTACCCAGACCCCCCACAAAAATTTGGAGTGCTCTGTGCGAGCCAGGGTGGTCACCTTTGTGAATGGGGCAGCCATGCTGAGGAGCCGCCCATGTGAAGCCCTCCCGATGCACTTCCCGTGCATGAGTGTCCTGCAGCCATCCCACTCAGCAGCCACAGACACCTCTCCTGCCACTCTCGTTTAAAAACACCCGTTGTTGCTGTGCTTCTGATAAACCGGGGAAAATTGTGTGGTCTGTATAGGATTTATTGCATTATCATATATTACTAACAGAAGAGAACCTTTCTTCAATGGTTTCATTAGTTCTTTATAATCAAATTCAAACCTATTGCATTTGTTAAAGTGAAGGATGTGTTGCATTGGTTTGACAATGCATGCTTCCACTCGCACACATCTCTGCTGATGCTCATTAGATTTATAAGGCAGGGGTGTTCCTGGGGAAACTTGCTATTTCATTCCTTACTGTCTCCTTAGAAGAAACAACCAGTTAGATTTTGGAAGTAGTAGAAATAGTCTGCACCACTGGTGAAAATGATGCATGTCCATGTTCTTGACTGAATTAATTAAATCAAAAACTGCATTTTTGCTGGGCAAGAGACATGTGGAGAAGATTATTTATGTATTTATTTAGCGCCAGCACTGTACAATCAGTAGTTATAGACAGGTCCCTACCCCAATGGGGTTACAATCTAAGGGACAAGGGAGGGGGGACAAGGGAGAGGTGAACATTGGGAGAGACAAGAGGACATTCATGAGGCTGAGAAAATGCAGGTGCACATGCTTAACTTAGGGTAATTTCAGACGTTACGCGCTCCCGGGTCACCACAGTGGATTCCCAACCATGGCGAGCCAGCTAACCCCCTCCCGTGGTCCAGGACAGCCCCAAACAGACATGACGGGAGTGGGACCATGGCAAGGAAACAGGCGGCCGGACCATGACCGATTGACCGAACAGACGTTACGCCGATTCCGGACTGTGGTTAGAACGCCCAGAAGCCACCGGGGCAGGGCAGGAGGCAACCATGGCCGACCAAGGGCAAATGAAGCCAAAAGGCAACGCCCACACATGCAAAACGGGGAGGAGGGAGAAGAGCAGCTGGGGCAGCACACGCAACAGGGACAAGGAAGCCAAGGACACAGCAGGACACAAACCACACACACACACACACACGGGCGCTAACACACCTGAACAGGAACGGAAGGAAGGGGGGAGCACACCAGGGAACACAGGGAAACATCAGCACAGGACAGGGAACGGACAGACACCCAGGAAGAGGCATGCACACTGGGTACCGCGCACAGCCAGGAGCAGCGGCACGAAGGCGGGAAGGGGGACCACCCCAGGAAGGCCAACACACACAGCACCATGGACACGGGGGTGGGGAGCCATGAGAGTGGAAGGGACCAGACTGGGAACAGTGTTGTGTATTAAGCATGCATTTTGGCCATCTGTGTTCCAATGTAATGATTTTGTGTTTCAATATATTGACTTTGTGTTCCAATGTATTGATAATTAGCCTTTGTGTGGTGAAGTGGTGAACTTTTAATGAACTCCTTCTGACTTGGTTCAGACTAGGCTCTTATCAGTTTCACTGTCATAGTGAATAATGGCTCCAGCCACAGCCATCTCCAAAGTTGAAAGTTTTATCTTTAAAGTTTCAGCTTTGGAGTTTCAGCTTTTTTCTTAGCTAGCAGGCACAGCTGCTTCACTTAACTGATTAACAATTAATTTTGAAGAAACCTTGAAACTCTGTGTTCAGTTTTCTCTGTAGCCTGGCAATGAATTTTGAAGAGAACCAGTTGAAGTTGTATATGTCTGCCTAGTAACTGACGTCATCTACATCAGCGCCTCAAACTGGCAGAGTTTGCAATAAGAGGCAGAACAGTTCCTTTGCTTCTTCAGAATTAGATCCTGAACTGACATTGGGATTTCTTTCTCACCATGATGGCAGGATTGGGTGAATATGAAAGTATGTTCTTTTGATACATTTGAGCCAATTAATTAAGCATATGTTAGCTTTTAGAGCTATTTCCTTAAAAACAGAAATGTTATTTAGATCATGTACTTTTAACTGATTTTGATTTTCTTTTGTGTACCATATTACTGATACTTTTTTATTTGAATTTAAATAAACTATGCTTATATATAACATTCTTTGTCTCATGCCTCATTTATAAATAATATTGTCTTTACAATACTTTGCTGAGCTGGTTTGGCTTTTAAGCACAGTGTAAACTCAGTTTCCACAATTTGGAAGAGAGCTGCCCTAATCCAGTTAAGATTATGTCTGGCTAGACCACTAAGCACATTTTCCTTTTGAGGAAACTGAGGCACAACGCGACAACAGGCCGGGACATGGGGAAAGGCACCCAGAACCCCACTGACAGCACAGGTGGCACAGGCCACCCAACAGCAACACAGGCAGCCCAAGTCACAGGGGTCCCGACGGGAACAGAGCAGGGTCACAGGGGGAGGGCTAGGGATGGGTGAACAGATCGCTGTTCGGGTTCGGCCGTTTGGTTCAGCTGCGTTCGTTCGTTCGTTCGTTTCGGCCGTTCGTTTTGGATGCGTTCGGTTCGTTCATTTGGTTCGTTCGCCGAGTTTGGTTTCGGCTGTTCGGTTCAGTCATTCGAACAGGCTGTTCGGTAAGGCCGTTCGGCTGTTCGGTTCCGCTGTTCGGGAAATGTTGTTATGGGTGTGTTTTTTTGTTTTTTATATGGTTTTTTGGTCTTTTATTGGGTTTTATATGGTTTTCTTTTGTTTTTTATTTGGTTTTTTTGTTTTTATATGTTTGTTTGTTTTTTTATCTAATATTATATATATCTACCTACACTAAATCTAACTGCTATTAACTATTCTAAATGCTATGAACTAAATTGATTATCTAATAAGTACACAGGCCTACTCCTACAAACACTAAAACTAAATCACTAACGCTATCTCTATCACTAAGCTAACTCCTACA
>QEPC01004473.1:1220027-1251313 GCA_003113815.1 Sphenodon punctatus | reverse complement strand
AAAAACCCATGGACTTTATACAAGTATCCAATGCTAGTACCCAGGAGTCCTTGTAGCTGTCCTTAACATAACAGGCCAACAGGTCACATTGTGGTCCTTTAAATATTTTGAGCCATAGTTTCAATGCTGCTTCCCATCCCACTTGGTCCCAACCCATCTGCCCTACCTCCAAGCGCACTGCTGCGGCTGGAGTACCAAGTGGGACCCTCAAAAGTTTCCGTAGGAAATTGAACTGTAGTGCTCCCAATTTAGACTTAATTAGAGGGGCCCACAGCTCAGCCCCATAGAGAGTCTTTGCTCGCACTTTACTATTGCATACTTGGATTGCTGGAACCACAGCCAACCTACCCGTGTTGTAGAAGTATCTAGCAATTACAGCAATTATTGGTTTGGCAGCATCCATAGCCTTTTGTAAATGGATGTTCCACTTCCCTGAGGCCTGAAAATATAATCCCAAGTACTTGAAAGAGGAGACCTGCTGTATTGGGTTGCCCATTATATCCCAACTGTAAACTTTTCTAGAGTTTGAGAAGACAACAACCTTAGATTTTTCATAATTTATTACTAATTCGTTGGTCTGGCAGTAATACGCAAATTCTTTTAGTTGCCTCCTAAGGCCAAGTCTGGTCTGAGATACCAGAGCCAGATCATCCGCAAATAATAAACAGCCAATTGCCCTATCAGCCAACTTTGGCTGGTGAAAATTCATGTTGGGCAGCTTAGGTATCAAATCATTAATAAACTCATTAATCATTAAACTCATTAAAATCATTAATCAAATCATTAATAATCATTAAATAGTACTCCAAATGAATTTGAACCCCAAGTGCAGAAGGCAGATGAACAGGGCCGGCCTTACCCTAAGTGGGGCCCTGGGCGGGAAAGAAATGAGGGCCCCCATATCTTCTGGCAGAAATGAGGGAAGAAGCAGAGGCCCCGCCTCTTCCTCATGCTGTTGGCCCCCTCCGCTGCTTGTCAGTCCCTCATTTCCCCTGACGGAGACTGTGCCAGGCAGCGGGAGAGGGGGGCACAGAGTGTGGGAGAGGCAGGGCCACTGCCTCTCCCTCACTCCTGCTGCCCCCCATCTGACCTAACTTTTTAAAAAAAAAAAAATCAACCCCAAACCCACGGGGCCCCCCCAAGTGTGGAGCCCTGGGCGGCCACCCCTACTCGCCCCACGGTAAGGCCGGCCCTGCAAATGAAGAACTGGGGGAAAGGGCCATACAAAACATAGTTAAGGGACAGAGTGCTGCGCACCTCACACTGAGTTAGGCCCAGAGTTTGTGTCTGTCTGCTGGCTTGTGTTTTATTGATATTACTATAGTATTTATTATTTCTGGTAGGGTAATACCAGACAATAGGAAAGATAAGGAGTGGAAAGGTTCGATGGATTCAAAGGAGACCAGAGGAATAGGAGAGAGGTCAGCAGAGTAATTAAACCAGAATTCAAAGTTCAAATCGTTCAGATGCCATGGTGCTGAGGGTGACTCTTTTCAGAGGGTTAGGGTCTTTCATGAGTTCCCCAGGATCCTCTTATACATGCTAAACCCAGACTGGTGGGGCCTGGCTTTCTCCAGTGTAACAGCAAAGGGACTATCGGGATCCCAGACTCTAGCCTTCCTCCCACTGTATATTAAGATGTCAAATGTAAATATACCCATTATGGCTTACTCGGTAGGGATTTCAAAATTATTGCAGTAAGCATTTTCCTTGCTAGAAATAATATTAACTCAGAGGAAAACACCCTTCCTTGCACTTTTCAAAAATGTACTAAGCCTGTAAGCCATATGCTTTTGTGATAGGTTTCATCTGTATTTTGTTCTCTCTATTTTGGTGCTGATCATTATAATTAAATCTGAAGTGTGATGCTATTCTTGAATTTGTCACAGCAGAAAGCTCAGTAAAACAAAAAATGTTAGGGAAAGGAGCCACCAGTTAACAAGCTAATCAGTTTTGCTTAGCTTTGTCGGTTTGATTTTCCTGGCTTTTCAAAGAAAAATTCTTGCGTCATTGTCATATCCAACATTCTTCTTATAGGCTGAATTAAATTTCTGGACCCCAATATATGATGCCTAGTTGATAGAGATATCAAAAGGTTATTCTGCTGCTAACAGTAAACACTTCCTCTTTTTGACTGGGCTTCTTAACAAAGGGTGCTGAAGTCCACTGTCAATTGCTAAAATATGGGATAAAGAAATCAGAGGGGTTGGCTCAAGCCACAAAGCCTACACTCTAGCTGAATATTCCCAGAATTCAGGGTGTTCACAATAGGGCGCCTGAGTTGGGCCCATCTTTTTTAATAACCTGGAGTATCTCGATGCTCCTGCCACCTTTCTTTAAATTTAGTAGAAGGAGAACTCGTTTTTGAAAATTTGATCTGTCTTTCCAGATCTTTTCAGACTAAACTTAGGTCTCTCCTCTCATTTCCTCTCTTGTTTAAAGTTCTTCTAACAAGCTCTACCAATCTGAACCTGCCAGGCTAGAATCCTATTGCTCTATCTGATGTAAGCAATCTTGCATCTCAGAAAGTATTGCTGCACTCTAAATCTTTGCTACAACAACCATATCTTGGTTCCCAGTGTGTCCTTTCTTTAAGGGCGCTTTCCGACGTGCATAAATTCGCATAGACGTGTCCGATTTGCCTCCGCGAGAAACTCTGAGAGGCAATTCAGGCATGGCTTTTGTCACGTGGGAAAACAAAGCCATGTGGCTTTGGTGGAGCTCATGTGAGGGATGTACGATCACATCGGTCTTTTGTTATTATTTGTTTCATACTTTTGTATGTTTTATTGTGGTGTTAGTGGATTATGTAAAAGCTATTCTGAAATAAATATTGATTGATTGTGAGGGATACAAAGCTGGCTTTTCAGGCTTTGCATCCCCTGCATGATCGCCACCAAAGCTGCGCAGCTTTGTTTTCCCACTTGGCAAAAACCACACCTGATTTGCCTCCCAGAGTTTCTTACAGAGGCAAATTGGGCATGTTTATGCATATTGGAAAGCGCCCTCATACTTGGGTTCTTTACAGACATGAAACTGGCCCAGTAGGGCCTGCTTTGGCCTGGCTGGGCCAGTGTCATGGCAGCACGTTAGTTCCGGGTCCGCCAGATGTGGGCCATCTACAAACCCAGCCTGGGGTGGTGGCTGAGCCAGGAATGTGAGCCCGGATCAAAACAGGCCCACAGTCCATGCCCAGCTGCCACCGAGCCGGGCCAGAGCGGATGAACCAGGCAGGAACATTTGTTCCTGGCCCCAGCTCCTCCCAGCTGTAGGGGTTGCCATGGTTCCCAACCACAGCTGCCCATCATGGCAGGGGGGTGAGGCGACAGAAGCAGCACGGGGGCATGGCCAGGTGGCCACATGTCACTTCCTGTCCCCCTCCTCCACCAGGGCAGGCCACAGGGATGTGTGTTCTTGTGTCAGCCGCCTGTGGTGGCACCAAGGCCATAGAGGCCCCCTGAACACCATTACATGGGATCTCCCCTCCCTCCTTCCCCAAAGTATTTTAGTTCACAACTTACACTCGGAGTTGGAAAGGACCTCAGGGGTCTTCTAATTCAAATCCCTGCTTGGACGCATGATGACAACAGCTACAACACCGGCTGTCCAATCTCCAGCAGTGAAGAGCCTACAACCTCTCTAGGCAGCTTCTTCCATTGCCGCACAGCTCTTACTGTTAGGAAGTTTTTCATGATCTTTAATCGGATTCTGTCTTCCTGTAATTTGGGCACATTATTTTTAGTCCTGCCCTCTGTACCAATGAAGACCAGTTCCCATCTTCTTTGTGGCAACCCTTTAGATAACTGAAGACTGTTATCATGTCTCCTTAATCTTCGCTTTGCTAGGCTAAATATACCCAGTTCCTGCTCCTTTCCCTACTCCCAAGAGGGAGCAATCAGCTCTTTCATGTAGCTGGGCTGCACCATTCTCAGGTACACAAACCAAGTTCTCTAGCATATCCAGCCTCCTTCATTTACCTTTCACACTGAATCTTTGTAGCAAACTGAATTTGTTTTAAAACCATTCCCTTCAGTTCTGAGTCATTTTAAAAACAACCTGCTGCTCTTAGTGTAGGTAGTGCACCAAAATAAACTACCATGCTGTGCTAGCAACACACAAAGGTGGATTACAGATCACCTTACTCAATGACATTGGGTATTTTTACATGTGACGGCACTAGTCGTTGCCACGCTTTGATCCTGCCCAGGGAGAGAACCCTCACCCCAGGTAGGATCTGGTCCCGCCACCGAACAACGTACCCCAGCTGGGGCTGGGGAGGGGTTGGGGGGACGTGCAGACATGGTCCACACGGCCCTGCTCCCTGTGCTGCTCAGCACAGCTCCCTCCCACGCCCACCTGGAAAAGTTCTGGCCACTGGCCGGAGTTAAGTAGAGCGGGCCATCAGACACGAGAGCCCGCTCTACCATGGTCCAGGGATGGCTTCCCCAGACCATGGCAAAGCTAACTCTGGGATGTGCGCTGGCAGGGAGCCCAGTGCACAATCCGGAGTTAATCCTGCCACAGTCCGGGGTATGTTTGTTCCTGCCCACAGCAAACATCTGGCAGACAGGAACAAACATGATACCACTATGGGTGACCACACTGTGGTAAGCATGGCCAGCCATGGTAGCGTCACGTTTGAAAACACCCACTGTTTAGGAGGATATATTTTGATTATCAATATCTCAAAGCAGTGTCCTCCTGGACTGACCTTTAGGGAATATAGTACTGTAATTGTCAAGGCCATTTAACAGTAAAATTAATTCTTTGTTGAATAACAGGATAAGTTTAACTGTTGAAGCAGGTGTTACTTCGTATATGTTAATTTATGTTTCAAGAAATTTCTGAATTGAAAATGAGTTATCTGACTACTACTTATTCATCCTGGTTTGTGATTCCTACTCCCAGGCTTAGTCACCATGTACATGGCTGAGGGCGTTGCGCTCTTAAAATTAGAAGCCTGAGTGATAGGCTGCTAACCAGAGTTTCCAGCCGTTTTACTTGTACAAGACTGATATTGCCAAGACTGCCAGCTGAAATGAATGCTTGGAATGATATTGAATGTCTATAGCATTCAAAAGGTTAGAAGAGGAGGCAAACCAACACACAAACACACACATCCCCCCTGTGCCTTCTGTGATGCGATTTGATTATAGTAATGCTAATACATTACACTCCTCTTACCTTTTTTTTTTTTGCTACAAGACCTGCAACATGTATTTGTCATAAGTGTTCCTTAAAGATTGGCATAAGTAAGCAACCCTACTAGAGATCATTTTTTGGCACCATGTATTTGGCCCTTTTTACACAGATGCCCCCCTCCTTGCCCACATGTGTAACTGTGGGTGTTTTCAGACGTTACAGGGCCCGTTGGCCCCGTACCGAAAACACCCTATCCATTCCCCGCCGGGATGACGCCGTCACGCCGTATCAGACGTGCCGGGGGGATCCCGGCAGGGAATCTGGGAGGGGGTGGGGATGCACGGCGCAATGTGCAGCCGCACGGCCCTGCCCCCGCCACGCTCCCTCGCCGCCCGCCCTCTGGGAAGACGGGCGGGTGGCGAGGCCAATGCCGCCGCAGCGTCTGGCCGAGTTCACCATGGCCCGGAATCCCGCCGGTGATCCCGGGCCGTGGCGCCCGACCAGACGTGACGCCGGGGCTCACCCCGGCGTGGAATTGCATTCCACACGCGACGGCCTCCGGCCCCGCCGCTTCGGCCGCTCGCGTGGTGAATGTAATTCCATGCCGCGGTAACATCTGGGGGAAAACATCCGTTTCCCCCAACAGACGTTCCGGAATCACAGCCACCACCCGGAATTGAGCATGGTTGACTGTGATCTCGTAACGTCTGAAAATACCCTGTGTCTGTGTGACCACCGGTGGGCATGGGTGGGAGTGCGTGCGCTCTCCCGCACTCCACCGATCCCTCACGCCTGGGAGGCATTGAGGAAAACGGAGATGCCTCGACGCGTGGAGATCGGTGGAGATGGGTGTGCATCCGTGTGCTGGCCCGCACACATACCCCCGCTGCTGCCTCCACCCATCACCCACGGACCGCGGCACCTCCACAGTCCGTTTGAAAAGGGCCTTAGTCTTGTAAACAATCCCCACGACAACAGATAATTTGTAGTTTTCTGTGGCTTCAATAAAAATGACAAGTGGATTTCACATCTTTTGATTGTCAGTCTGATCTTATCTCTGTCCAAGCATTTATGCTGCACACATCACCATAGTGCCTAGAAAAAACTATCACCACCAGAAACATTGATTTCTTGTAAATGCTAACTGTAGGATTAGACTGTGCAATAGATGGCATATATTTATGCTCCTTCAATGATATATAGTATGTACACATGACTAGTATGTTGCTGTTTGTTATCTACTTATACCAGGATGTAGCTGAAAATATAGCTACCACAATTCCTTGGTGAGCCTTTCCTGGTAATTAATAAACTCTCATTCAATATAGAGATAAGCTAACATGGAATGCCCTTAGTCCAAGTGGAGGAGGCATGACTTCTGGCACCGTTTCTATTGATGTTTTCAATGCCATTACTGGCATTTTATGCAAAGGGACACCTAGAAAGCCTTTAAGTGGCCACCAAATTGTTTTAGTGTAAAGCATAGTAGATAGTAAAATCATTTTATATCCCTTTGAGAGTTAAAAAGTCTATATAAGTCAATCTTATTATTTAAAAATGAGCTTTTAAAAGACATACTTTCAGACTGCTGCAACCAACCTGACTGTAACCAAGCCAAGCACACGCACCTGAGACTTCGCATCCGCCTGAATGTTTGTCTGTCTTCTTCCCTGTCTCTCCCACTGTCCCCTCTCCCTGTCTCCCCCTCCTTGTCTTTTAGATTGTAAGCCACAGGCAGGGACCGTGTCTATGTTCTGTACAGCACCAGGCACATGGCTGGTGCTATATAAATGTTTATAATAATAATAATAATAATTAATAAAACATGAGTTCAGATTTCCACTTTTCTGTTACTTTTTTCTGTAACGACAGTAACACCAGTATTGTAAACTCTGTGGCACAGGAACCACAGTGTCATTGGGTGTCAACAAACATGACAGTCACCCACTTTGACCCGTGAGCTACCAGCACGTTTGTTGGTGCGCCAGCAGATGTTCACACGGGATTGCTCCGGGACATGTCAGCAGCAAGTCCAGACTGCGATCCCAGAGATCTCCGGGATCACAATCCCATCCGCCCGATTGGACCAAAGCAGGCCACAGGGGGAAATAATGGATTGGGTCCGCCTTGGCAGCTGTCATTAGCCATCATGGCAGGGGGCAGGGCGCTGGGCACAGTGCTGGGGCAGGTCCAGCCAGCTGCACATTCATGCAGTTCCCCGCTGTCACGGGTTGGCGGGTCCGCACCCCCACTTTACCAGGTTTGAGTGACTCAGTTTCCCTCGTGCACAGCCTGCTTGAATTAGTTTCTCTCTCTGGCTAATTCAAGCCTGCCGCAGGGACAACTCCTTTGTCACTCAAGGGCCCGATCCTTCCCGTTTACAGACTCTTTACTCTCTGGGTTCGCAAGAGCTTGAGAACTCTTGTTGCTCACTTGTGTTCCAATGTTAGACACAGACACTTCTTCATAAAGATAAGAAGTAAGTTTATTGATTACATAAGCAAGATAGTTGATAGAGTGGTTACTAGAAATCAAAGGTAAATATAACGCATTCCTGATCTATACTGGTTGAGTTCCTAAATAAGCATCTTACCCTACAAAGGTCCATAAGTTTCTCTCAGTCCTTTGGTGTAAGCGACTGGGTCTCCAGACTTAGTTGGTAGAAAGCAAAATCATGTCTCTCAGCCCATGTCTTTTCAGCCCTGCTGGCTGGCAGCTTTTGCATGCAGATGAGAGTGCTCAAGGTGGCTCTGGGCAAGCGATAGCGAAGCTGGCTTAATGGCCTTTGTTTAAGTACCCTTCCTCGTTCTTTGTCTCTCGTTTCCCGCCTTTGGGGAGACCTGAAGTGTGTCACGTAGGCAACTCAGGCAAACATGAAGATCCATTTACATCTCCACAGGGTTCCGTCTGGCAAGTGTTCCCAAAGACACATTCTTTGTATCTCTTTGCATTTCCTGTAGCTTGGTCGCGTGTCGCAGGCCAAATTTGAGTTTTACAGTACTCAATTATAACATTACATACATGTGGAACCTTTTGCTTTACATATTTACCAGACTTGTAGTCTACATGTAGGACTGTGTTACACGTGTGTGACCCTGTGTTATTCCATGACACCCACTCTCCCTGGAGGCCCAAGTTAGCCAGCCCAACCCAGTCAGGACCATGTTGTCATTGGGTGGCCAATAAGTCAACCACAGTCCGGGAGGTGATCCTGGATCAGGCGGCCAAGCTCGCATGTATTATGGAGACATGGCTGGACACTGAGTTGGGCCCTATATTGACTGACCTTGTTCCAGCTGGGTACTCCATACAGCATCAGCCACGACTGGGGGACCGGGGAGGCATTGTAGCCATTATTTTTAAGGATACATTGCCTGTGAGAAGATTTCCGGTGCAATCTATCATGGGCATAGAGGGCCTTCATCTGGTGTTGGATTTGGCCGGAGACAGAGTGGGGATACTGCTGATATACCAGGCACCAACCTGTATGGCAGTTTCCCTGCCCACACTGACTGAGCTGGTGCTGGAGGTGGTCTTGCGGTCCCCCAGGGCAAAGGTCCTGGGGGACTTCAACATCCATGCCGATGCCAGTCTTGGAAGGGCAGAGCGTGAGTTCATGGCAACCATGGGCCTGTCTCAGAGAATGGTGGGCCCCACACATGTTGGAGAACATACCCTGGACATGATATTTTGCACAGGCCTTGAGGCGGGGGATCCATTAGTGGGGGAGGTGTCATCAGTGCCCTTGTCATGGACAGATCATTATCTCCTCCGGGCTGGTATCCTGGCGTATGTCGGCCCTCGGGAGGGTGCGGAACCAGTTAGGATGGTTCGCCCCCCAAATGCTTATGGAACTAGGAAGGTTCCAGACTGCTCTAGGGGATGTTTCCTCTGATCTTGATGGCTGCTCACTTGATGACCTTGTGACCATGTGGAATTCCATGTTGGCAGAGCCATCAACCATGTGGGTCCCAGGCGTCCGCTCCCGAACCGCCGACAATGCAGGTCCCCGTAGTATATGGAGGAGCTGTGGCGGATGAAGCAGGAAGGGCGGTGGTTAGAACAATGGTGACATCACTCGCATGCTGAAGTTGACCAATTGCAGCATAGAGTCTGCTTACGTACCTATGCCGTGGCGGTGTGGGCAGCAAAGGAAGTTTTCTTTGCTGCCCTCATATCGTCCGCCAAGTCCCGCCCAGCGGAGCTTTTCCAGGTGGTGAGGGAACTGGTCAGTCCAGCCTCCCTCCACCTGGATTTAGAGTCATCAAATGCCCGCTGTGATTTGTTTGTGGACTTTTTTGCAGATAAAATTGCTCAAATTCACCACAGTTTTGACGCAACATTTGGAGCCAGAGGCAGTAGAAGCCCCGTTCTGTCCTGTTCTGTGGGATGAATTTCAGGATATGTCGCCCTCAGATGCAGGGGATGCTCTTGGGACTGTTCTAGCCACTTATTGTGAACTAGATCCATGCCCATCCTGCCTGGTCAAGGCTAGCCGGGAGACACTAGGGCTATTGCTGGTGGGGATTGTCAACACCTCCCTTGGGGAGGGCAGGGTGCCGGGTTTTCTCAAGTAGGCTGCAGTGCAGCCCCTGCTCAAGAAGCTATCATTGGATGTTGGTGTCCCGGCCAGTTATCGGCCGGTCTCTAACCTTTCCTTTTTAGGGAAGGTCATTGAACAGGTGGTGGCTCAGCAGCTCCAGGAGCATCTGGACTGTGTCAAGATCCCTCACAGTCTGGCTTTTGTCCGGGTTATGGAATGGAGACTGTGCTTGTGGCCTTGGTCAACGACCTCTCCTGTGAGTTGGACCAGGGTTGTTCGACTCTGTTGATCCTGTTAGATCTCTCGGCTGCGTTTGATATCATTAATCATGAGTTGTTGGTGACTCGACTGCGGGACCAGGCAGGGATTGGCAGGACCGTTCTTGAATGGTTCCACTCTTTCCTGGCTGGGAGAACACAGCGTGTGGTCCTGGGTGATTTTTCATCTTTTCCCCGGGGTCTCACATGAGGGGTCCCACAGGGTTCTATCTTGTCCCCTCTCTTCTTCAATGTCTATATGCAGTCTTTGGGGGAGGTTGTCAATATGCTGATGACACCCAGCTATATCTCGCCTCTCTTTTTCATCCGACTCAGAGCCAGCAGTCTCGGAGCTTACCCAGTGTGTGGCGGCTGTGGGGGATTGGATGAGGGCAAGCCACCTGAAGTTAAATCCTGACAAGATGGAGGTGATGGTTGTGGGGAAGACCGGGGGAGTGGTGGCCCGCATAATTGATGGGATCCGTCCTGCCCTGGTATCTCAGGTTTGGAGTCTTGGCGTGCTCCTGGACCCGCAGCTCCACCTGGATGTCCAGGTGGTGGCTGTGGCGAAGGGGGTATTTTGCCAGTTACATCTGGTACGTCGGCTTCAGCCATATGTGTCAGACTCTGATCTGACCACAATCGTCCATGCTTTTATTACCTCGAGACTGGATTACTGTAACACACTCTACGTGGGGCTACCCTTGGTGCTGGTTTGGAGACTGCAGCTGGTGCAGAATGTGGTGGCTTGTCTCCTAACGGGGACGGGCCAATGCGAGCACATTACACCGGTGCTCCATTTTCTGCACTGACTGCCAATAGTCTTCCGGGCCTAATTCAAGGTGTTGATGCTGACCTTTGAAGCCCTAAATGGACTGGGCTCCACCTACCTGCAAGACCGCCTCATCCTCCAGGTCCTGGATCAGCCCCTGCGGTTGGCCAGGAATGCCCTCCTCGAGATCCCCCGGGTTTCTCCGGTGTCGAGCTTGAGGAGGGTGTTCTCTGTGGCCGCACTGTGGCTGTGGAACTCCCTCCCACTAGAGGTCCGTTTGACCACTGACCTCCCCTCTTTCCGTAGACAATGTAAGACCTGGCTGTTCTACCATGCCTTCCCCGAGGGAGATGGGGTGGGTGGGTTGGGTTAGGCAGGAGTAAGGGGTGAATTGTTTTTATTGTGCAATTTTAATTGTATCTGTTATTTTTTAAAATTTGTTTTTAACATGTTGTTAGCCGCCCCGAGATGCTTTTAGCAGGAGGGGGCGGCATACAAATTTTATTAATAAATTAATTAATTAATTCATATGAACGGTGGCAGCCATGCCATCCATGCCAGCTGCCACTTAGAGGCATTGTAGGCAGGGGAAGTGGCTTTTTCAAGTCACAGGAACTGGCTTGGAGTGCTGGGGAGCCCGGGTTCCTCAATGCTCACATCAGGGACATGTCACTTCTTGCAAAGGCCAGCCCAGTGAGCTTCTGCCTCCTCCATGGCAGGGGGAGTGCATGGGGACTGCCTCTGGGAGCCATCCAGTTGAATCACTCCCACCTGAATGGGTGCTCTGTGACAGTGCCATTCAGTGGCCATGGACACCCCCTCCCGCATCGCCTTTCTTTTCTTTTTTTTTCAAATAAAGTTTATTTATTTGCAATTTACTTCCTCCATTACATTGTTGTTAGTTGTCGTATTCATACATATACATTTTTTAAGTGATCAGTATACTGTTACATCTCTGTGAACAATCAACTTCAACACAACCAAGTAACTGGAATTTACTTGTACCAGTGCGTGTAAGTCCTTGAGTCCGTTCCCTGAGGACCATTTTTGCTCTTGAGGTATGAAGCTTCCTCTTTCTCAAGGGTGTGGTGGTAAGTCCTTCTTCTCCTGTGTCACCATCATCATTAGTTTCATAGGTTTAATTACAAACCTTTAAATGTCTGTCAGACAGAACCTGGGTTGTTTTTTTTCCTAGCCTTTCTCAGTTAAATAATTATCTCCCAACATGGGTTCCAAACTAAATAAAAACCTGCTAGCTTATCTGCCAGATCAGCCATAATGCGTTCCATAGTTACTGTAAACCATAAGCAGTTTAACCATTTTGATATTGTGAGCCCTTTTGCAGCTTCCGCAGTGCCTTTCTCATTTAAAAACACCCTCAGTGTTTGGGATTAGGAAATGGACCTAAGGGACAGATCCAAACACTGGAAAGGGGTCAAATAAAAACTAGCTGGGAGCTGCATTTGGCCCCTCAGCTCAAGGTTCTCCACCCCTGGTATAAAGCCCAACATAAAGCTACAACAGCTTCAGCTTGGGCCTTATGGAGGAGAAACTAATTTTAAAGAAATTTTATTTTAAAATGTCCGTGATGTACAGCCATTTTGGTTCATTTCTCTAACAATACCTTCCATAATGAAGTGCAACCTTTTTTATAAGAGGTTATTTGAAAAATTCCAGTGAAACTTTTTCTAGTCAGAAGATTTCAAGATTCTGACAGTATTTGAAAATGATTAACATTTTTGGTGACAAAATATAGATACTTGGAAATTTTCAGATAGAAATTTTGCAGTTTTTAATTGAAAAAGTGCTTCAATTCAAAATCAAATCCCAAAATCTAAAAATAAAAACCTGAGTTCCAAACCAGTCATTTGAAACATAACATTCATAGCCAAAACAAGAAAGTACAATAGTGGAAACCAAAATCCATTGTAACGTAGTGTCCCTAAAGGTTTAATAGTCTCTTGATTTCCATGATCTTCTGTGGCTCAGACTGCACTTTTCTGGGGGTGGAGGGATTTGTTGTAGTGACACTGGATGTTTTCAAAGAAGATGCTACTCTGCACGGCCACCCAGGATCCACGCTCATCTGAAGGTGGGAGCGGCTGGATGCACGCTTCCGTGAGTCATGGAGCACCCACTCTTAGCCACTCATGGAGCACTGCCAGGAAATCCAGAGTGCTCCTTGCAGGGCAGTCTAAATGGATGCATGTGTTAGGGGGGATGGGGGTCACGGGGGGACTGTAAGGATGGGAGAGGGGGTATTGAGCCCCTGGGCAGGGTCTCCTCTCTCGGGTGGTACCACGAGGTAGGTAACTCCCTCATGATCTTAGGCGGGCTTTCTCTCAATTCCTGAGAGCAACTGAGATCATCACTGGGAAGGAGAGGAGGAGTTTGCCCAGCAAGGGGGTGGGGGGAACTAGACAGATAGGACTCACTCAGGGCGAGCCCGCTCACGTACTCCCAGGGGGCCCCGGACACAGTGGGGGTGTAGGTGCAAGGGCAAGGGTCCCAGGCTCTGCCAAGGAGTGGTGGACAGAAGAGGGAAAGAGGAGGGGGAGGGGAGAGAGGACAGGGCTAGCGCGCGGGGATGAGGAGGGGGAGAAGCCAAGGAATCAGGGGCACAGGTACGTGAGGGGAGGGGGAAACTAGGGGGGACAACCAGGTACTCACTCACACGATCTCACGCATGCAAGGGGGAAGGGAAGGTGGACACTCCACAGTGATGCACACAGCTCAGGATTACCAAGGACCAAGATAGGGGCCAGCCTCTCACTCGATTACCAGCAGGAATCTGCTGCCCCACTAGTCTCTTTATGCTGGCAGGCAAGGCGCGGCTGCCTATGATGTTGGCAAGGCTCCACCCCCCACCCCCCGGCGTCCCACACCGCTCCGCCAGCCATGCGCTGCATCTGGGCGGGGCTAAGGCCCAGGACTCAGCTGGAGGAGCCGCTGACGCTGGTGGTTGCCCCAGTTGGCTCCCGCTCTGTTCCTGCAAGGGTGGGTTGGAGGGACCTGTGGCACGGTGTTGCGGAGGCTGGGCCAGGCCCACCCTGTTGTCTTTGCCTGCTGCTGGGGTCTCGTCCTGTGTGGGTCCCCCCACCCTCTGCCTACCGATTTGCTGCTTGCGGCTCCACCTAGACGCGATGCGGTACGGCGTGACAGTGTGGCAACAGACAACCATGTAACCCCTGCCCATATGAATGGGGGTGGCCAGCTATGCCAGCAGATAGGTCCACCAGCACCATAGAGGCTTGTGGCTGTGAGGGCCAGAGTAGCCCTGCGACCCTTCATGGCCCGGCCAGCTTCCTGGTCCCGACCCCAGCCCTACCAGGAATCCTTAAAGAACATGGATGCAAAATACAAAACCCCATTCATTTGTTTACATAATTTATACCCTGCCTCTCCTGCAAAGCAGCTCGGGGCAGCTAACAATTCATAAAAATAAAATAGAAAAATACAATAATATAAATACAATAAATATGAAATAAAAATAAAACAATAAAATAAAGCAGTGGGCCAAAGCATCACAAGGGCCCAGCGCACACCAGATACCTGGGCTGTGCATCATGGCAGGGGCTGGGCTACTGGGCGGGGCTTGAGATAGGGTGGTGGGGGAAGGGGAATGGCTGCTCATGCAATGTTTTTCCAAGACCCATCCATGGCAGAAGGAGTGTATGGCAGCTACTACTTATGTGGCCACGGTAGCCACGCTGGAAGCCACCCATTTGACTTGCCCCACACACACTCCACCTGCATGGGTTCTCCGTGGCAGAGCCACCCAGTGGCCATGGACCGCCCTCCCCATCGGCTTGTTCATTGGAAAACATCCACGTCCAGCTTTTGGGGAGTGATATTGCATCTTACTGGCCAGTGTGATGTTATCTGCAGCAAGGAATTGGAAACCACCTTTAAGTGTTACAACTGGGATGGGGTTTCTTAAATACCAGTATTTCTACTCTATTCTTGAAAACTTTGAGACTGCTGAGAAATGCATTCATTCTTGCCATGCGCCGTCTTTTAGTCTGTTAGTCTTTTGTCCTGTTTTACACGAATTTGTGTCATGCTGAAACAATTCATTTTCAACATGTCAAAATGAACTGTTTTAAAAGTATCAAGACCAAAATTTAATCTCAAACTACTTCTAGAAATGTGGCTGTGCAGAAATAAAAAAATTAAGTTTTTTTTAAAAAACATTTCCCTGCATTGGAATGCAAATTATTGTGAAGGGGTTTTTTTTCTTTTTGTTTGTTTGTTTATTTTAACAACCACAACAAGCAAAGTAACCTTCATAACTGTGAAGGTTTTTTTTACAAGACAAAAGCTGCTGTAATCACTCACAAAAGTCAAATGAAGTTTTGCCATTACTTCAAATGGTGGAGGCCTGTCCCCAGAAAATCTATTTCCTAAGTAGCCCTAGTTAGCTGGGGAAGTATTCTCTAATAAGTCATATGAATAGTAGCTATTTTGCTCTCCCAGGTTGTCAACCAGCCCTTTGATGTGTCCATGTTACATTTAGTTTAAAAGTCCTCCAAAAAAGATCTGATGACAGACAGCCCTTATCTTATGGGGGGGCGGGGGGGACTGTAAGAGGAATGAATTTAAGAGAGCAAGAAATCAGCCAAACCAAAGCTTCAGGAAACAAAACAAATGCAAGAACAGGATCTGGACTGAGAAGGAAGTTGGCTTTGGCAGAGACCAAAGTGCTATGGGAATTCCAGGAAGAAGTTTAGAGCTCAATCCCATATTCACATGAATACTAGTTCTTACTCATGCAAATAGCTTCACTTCAGTAAGACTACTGACAACTGCAGGCTCTGGTTTCTGGAATAAATTTAGCTTTTAGAAACAACTGGCACCACCAATGATGAAAGACAAAGGAAAAAATATTGCTACCTAGGGAGTAAGAATTGATCAACTCATTTTAAAGGGACTAGGTAGACAGATGACACTCAAGCAAAGAGGCAAATCAGTTAATCAGCCTTTTCAATTGCAAAAATGGCTACTTAGGGGAAATGATGACTTTGTCCTTTATAAGCGGTGCATTCAAATGCATTTATTTCCACCTCTCCTATTTCAATTAGGAAACTCCTTGCTTTTTTGGACTCTTTCCCAGTCTTCTGTCGACATTTCTTTTGGAAAGCCTCCCAGTCAGCTGCCATGTAAGGGGCTTTGAACTTCAGATGGGAAAAGCCTAAACACACCCAGCACTGGAGGGGACACACCATCCTTCCACGTTCTCACTGTTGCAATTGGTGTGTGGAAATAATGAAATCCTCCCATACTGCAATAACTAAACCCTGGCAAGCACTACATTAGTGCCAGATATTCTGAGAGGAGAGGCAACACCACCCGGGTTCAGCCTCAGAAGTTGAAGCCTTTTGAAAGACTGTGTAGGTTTGTATATTATACTTAGAACAGAAACTATCTGGCATTACAGGGCTAAGTGAAAGGTGTGTGAATGCTGCAGACATGCCAGTTACCTAATATGAAAGAAAGGGTAGAATGTGAATATTGCTGCAAGTCTAATCACACCAGCTGAAGAATCATCTCTTCCCAGTTCTGGTTCATACCCAGCCGTGTAACTGAACTCTGAAAAACCCTGACTCGAGGGGCACAGCTACCGCCATATCAAGCATAAATGGAAACCACCTGTTTGTTCTACTGTAGCACTCATGCTTTCGTCCAGTCCATGAGTGGACAAGAACAAAGAAATTACTCTCGGAATCAAGGCCAGCAGTCCCTTCTGGCCAGGGATCTCCTGACTGGACAATATCAACTGCATTGGAGACTAAGCTGTGTGCAAGAATCCCAGTAATGGACAAGCACAAAGTAACCTAACCTTAGAGGATGTGTCATTCCAGGTAGTTAGTGGCTGACTTATGCCATAAAATATACAGGTGTGTGTTAATCCTAAAAAAATGTATCCCACTACAAAAATAACTTTAATCTGTTTTTTAATTCTGTTAAGGTCTTGCAGGTCAGTGCTTGTGGAAGTGAATTCCACAAACTATCATTTGCCTTTTTACACAACAGTTTTAAAACCATTTTTTTTTTTTTTATTTCCTTGTTCTTGTTTTACAAGAAAAGACAAAGAGGAGTTTCTAGTTTACCATCTCTGTACTACATCATTTCCTTAGCAGTTCCTCTACTGAGGTTCTTTTCATGCCTCTAGGCGAAGGAGTGAGGATGATACTACCTCAGAATTACACAAGAAGATAAGAATTCTTGACTGAGGAAGAGCTCTGTGTAGCTCAAACATTTGCATACTTTCACCAATTGAAATTGGTCAAATTAAAAGTCTCTCACACCATACTCCATGCTTCTAGTCATTTTTGCTGTTCAGGATTAAACCCAGTTATGTAAGGTGAGGTTGTACCATTGACATAATGGTCTGTGAACTAGAAGATTTTAAGATTCTTCCCATTCTTTACATATGTTGGGTTTTTTGTTTTTTTTACTACAGCTGCACATGTAACTAGAGTTTGTAATGACTAGCTTAATCACTTCAAAGCCTCCTTCATGAGTGGTTACAGGAGTTTTAACATCCAGCAATACAAGGAAATAATTTGAAGTACTAATGTTATGGACATTGCATTCAATGTGACTTTGTCAACAGTTAATCTCATCTGCCACCTTCCTGCCCATTCACTTAGCCAGATGGAAGATGCTGGAAGTGAACCACAGGGGAAAGATCACTCCATGTATGCACTATTTTTGTACATTTCCCCAAGGAATCCAGTGTGGGTGACTGTCTGAAGCAGATGCTGGACTAGATCGAGCACTAATCTGACTCTGGGTGTAATCCTCCATCCATTGAGGTTAATGGCAAAACTCCCATTGACATTAAATATGGGAATGATCCTGTTAGTGGCCCTTTTTAAATGGACCACAGTGGGTGGGGGGGATGGGTGTGCAGCCACGGTGGGTGGAGGTGGGTGTGTACCCATTCCCACATGCGCACACCCATCTCCACCCATCTCCATGCATGGAGCATTGGAGCCCATTGCCTTGTACATGTGTGATGAGTGGAGGTGGGTTGAGATGGGTAGAGCGTGGGAGCACACACACACCCCTACCCACCGCCCATGGTGTTCCCACGGGCACCCACCCATCCCTCACCCACTACGGGCGGCATTTGCACGGGGGCCCCCCCACCCACCACACACATGACTCCGGGTGTAATATACACTCTCTCATCTCACCAACAGTTGTTGGTCCAATAAAAGCGATCATGTGAACTACTTTGTATCCATCTCCCAGAAATCTGTGTACCTCTGAGCAAGCCCCCTTTCATACTACAACTCAACATTCTCCACTGTACTCATTCATAACCCACAGCATTTGATACACTGTCCCTCTTTCGTCTGTACAAAATCTGAAATCACCTGGCAGCATCTTTCTGAACTGCAGAAGGCAAGGGTGCACACAGCCACATCTCTACGCTCTTTTATCTCCCAAAGAAGAAAGGACGGAGTCTCTGTTAATAGTCACCTATTCATTCTCTCTCTGGCCCTCTCTCTGTTTCTGGCTGGTCAAAGCACAGAGATGTTGAAGATTGGACTAGCTTTGTTATGCTTGCATTTTTTCATTTGTGTTGCTCAAGTTGCTCTTTGGGTGCAGTTACATTGTGCTGTTCTTTGTCAACAGGCTGTTTGTTGCTACTAATTCATGAAGGACTGTTAGTGCTGTCTTTTCAGACCTTGTTTATGTGTAGTGATGATGAATGTTCAGCCCTGAAGTTATTCAAATAAACCTTTAAGGCATGATCATCCAGTTACTTGGTGCCAGCACCATCATGCTTAAAGCCCACTGAGTGAATGAGACTCTCCCAAGAATTAAAGGCTAGCACCAACAGTGAACAGCCATAGGACCACATTGTTATTCTACGATGCAGTGAGGCAAGAAATAATATCAGGAAATATTCTGGCTGTATCCAGACAAGACAGGGGTCCCTTTCTAACGGGTGCAAGTGCATGGGGGGATAAGTGGTGGCGGTAGTGGGTGGGCGGCCCATCGCACTGACCCCCACCCATCTCCACACATGGAGCATCTGCCACTGGTGCCCGTTGCTCCATGCATGGGCGATGGGTGGAGTGTGGGAGTGCACTCGCACCCCCACCCTCCTGCCGCAGCAATCGCACGGAAGTCCCGCTCACGCACCCCCACCCCCCACGTGGGGTCTCCATGTAAAAAGGGCCGGGGAGGTGAGGCCTTGGGTAGCCTTACTTCTCCCTGGGCAGCTGGGCCACGTGATGCAGTGCATTGTGTGGCTGAAAACAGCCAGATGTTTCCCCTGCTCCGGGGCAAACAGCTGCCTCCACACGTGGAGCAGCTTTACCCCACATGGGGTAAGGCTGCCCAGGGCAGGGCAACCTGTGAGGCCAGGCCCCTTTGGCCCCACCACACAGCAAGCTCTACAGCGAGGCTGGAAGTGGTGGGTGCTAGCGCCCATCATACGCAACTACGTCATGGCCGGAGGCAGGATTTCTGCTGGACCAGGGAGGGCGGCAGGACTGAGCTGGGCACCCACTTGTGTAACCGGCGCAACATCTTACCCTGGCTGTGGTGGCAGCTCTGACAGGGACCCGCCCACCCAGCTTCCCTGCTGCCATCTGGCCAGCTGCCTGCGCTGGCCCCACAGTGTGGCAGCGGTGATTGCCTGCCATGAGGCCGTGCAGGGATCAGGCGCTCACCGCTCGTGTGGTCTCACCCACTGTGGCTTCCCTCCCTTCCCCCACTTTTCTCCACCCCCAGAATACTGTCACGCTACATATTTCTCTATTAAAATGGCTAATTGTAGCTCAAAGCAGGGAAATGTGTCAAATCTCTGCTTATTTTAGAGGGGAAATTTTTGTCAAGGCTAGTGTCCAGTAGGGAATATTGTGAAAATGTTATTGTAAATCATCTTTGCAGAATCTTACCACATAAGAGTTTATATACGTTAGTAACTAGTTTATATATGGTAGCACTCCCCAAACTATTCTGCATATACAAACACTGAGCTGGCACCATCTTTGGAAAGAAAGGTAGAAAATCCATTGCACAACCCTGAGGAAAAGAGAACTCTTGTCTTTGTCTCGGACTCCATAGTAAGACCTTACTTATGAAAAGTGTCGGAAGACTTTAAAGACTAAGACCTTTTTTACATGGATGCCGCTGCCAGCCCGGTGCGTGGAGCTAGGTGGAGCTGGGTGGGTGAGCACACCCGTCGAACACCTGGTGGCGCCGAGCCGGGTGATGTTTACACAGATGGCGCTGCAGGGGGTTGTGGGACAGAAGGGGAGGGGCCAACACACACCCAGCAGCCAAACACCCACCCCAGGAAACACCGAGCAAACACCCATGACAGTTACACGGACACGCGAGACACCAAACGGCGGGGGAAACCCCGCCCAGCACAGCAATGGCACAACATGGCCAACTGAGGGCAAACGAAGCTGTGGCATGGAGCTCCGCCCATGAACCGCCAGACCCTGTGTGGGCAGGGTAGGAGGGAGCTGGAATGACAGTAGACACACAGTAGCAGACACCAGCCAGCCCCATGACAGGGTCAGACAGCCGGGTGCCACGACCCCCCTCCAACCAGAAACCACCCACACAACCTCACAAGGAAAGGCTGTCACAGGTTTGGGAGTCCACCCCCCCCCCCACTTTACCGGGTTTGAGTGACTCAGTTTCCCTTGCACACAGTTCTCTTGAATCAGTTTCTCTCACTGGCTGATTCCAGTGTGCCACAATGAAACTCCTTTGTCACTCAAAGGGCCTGATCCTTCCTGTTTACAGACTCGTTACTCTCTGGGTTCGCAAGAGCTTGAGGGCTCTTGTAGTTTACTTGTGTTCCAATATTAGACACTGACCACTTCTTTATAAACTAAGAAGTGAGTTTATTGATTACATAAACAAGATAGTTAAACAGAGTGGTAATAGAAATAAAAGGTAAATATAACGCATTCCTAACTGGTTGAGTTCCTAAGTTATTCATCTTACCCCTAGCAAGGTCCATAAGTTCTTCTCGGTCCTTGATGTAAGCTACTGGGTCTCCAGACTTAGAGTTGCTAGAAAGTAAAGTCTTTCCTCTCAGTTCATGGTTTCCATCTGCTGCCTTTCGTATGCAGATGCTCAAGCTGGCTCTTGCAAGAAGTGTGTCCCCCTTTTCTTTGTATCTTCCTCCCATTTAAATAGGAATTTAGGCTCCTTTGTCTCGGATTTCCCACCTTGGGAATTGTGGTTCAGGGCACGTAGCCAACCCAGGTAAACATGGAAGTTCATTAACATCTCCACAGGCTGTCTAGCAATCCAGATATTTTGAATACACTTTCTGTTATCTCTTGTAGTTCCTGTAGACTGGTGACGTGTGAGAGGCCTAATTTGAGTACTACGGTTCTCAGAGTTAACATTACAAACATGTGGAACCTTTGACCTTACATAGTGTACATGTATAGTAACATTACAGCCATGTGAAACCTTTGGCACCACACATTTACCAAACATGTAGTCCCGTGTTACACGTGTGTGACCCCATGTTTCTCCGTGACAAGGGCTACAAGGCCAAGGAGTTGGGGGGCCCCCGGTGGGTGGTGGTGGTGGAAAGGGGCACAGGGAATGGAGGCAGAGGCCTGATGCAGCAGGGGACCCCAACACACACACACAGGCAGAACCCCCCCTCCCCCCCACAATCCCAAGGCCCCCAGACACGGAGCTGGGAACCGGACACATGCAGGCACACCGGCAGGACCAGAAGCCCACAGCGCAGCTGGGCTGGCAGGGAATGGCATGGGGGGAGGGAGACCCAGACCACACCAACCCGCAGCAAACCTGCTGCAGGCATCCACACACCAACAAGGGATCCATGCGGCTGACGGGGGAGGGGGGCATCGCAAGTGCAGGGAGGGGCAGGGCACCAGAACAGCAGCCAAGGGGATGGACCTCCAGCACCAGGGGGCAAAGGTGTGAGATGAGACCGGGCCAGTGGGGGACAGAAGGGAACCACGACAGGCAGCTGACTGACCGCAAACACCCCAGGACAGGAAAACCAGGGAGACACCTAAAGGACATGGCAGAGCAGCTGCACATACACTATGAGAGGTTTAGTACCTTGATCGCTTGGGTGGTGAGTCAGAGATTAAACGGAGGAGACATAACAAAATATTTGGATGATTTTTTGTTAATTGGCCGCCCCTGATCGAGGGAATGTGCTGCTGCACTACAAGTAATGGTGGAAGTAGCTGAGGAAGTGGGTGTCCCTTTGGCTCCAGAAAAAACAGAGGGGCCTACGACTCGACTCACATACTTAGGGATCGAACTTGACACGGAACTTAAAACATCAAGGTTACCTGAGACAAAATTGGTTAGTTTAAGGGCAAAAATCAAGGAGTGCATGGGGGTCAAGAAGATAACTGTGCATACTTTGCAATCATTGGTGGGATCATTAAACTTTGCATGTAGGGTAGTGGCCCCGGGCAGAGCATTTTTGTCGCGTTTTTACGAGAAGCTCAGGGGAGACACCCCACCTCATTACCGGGTACGGGTCACAAGGGAGATGTGTTTGGATCTGGAGGTGTGGCTGGCATTTTTGGAACAATTCAATGGAGTTAGCTTTTGGCGGGAACAGTTACTCCTGCAGGCCGACCTCCAGGTACAATCCGATGCAGCAGGTAGGGCAGGATTTGGAATATACTTTCATGACCACTGGTGTGCGGCACCATGGCCTAGGGAATGGCATTTAGCGGGGGTCACCCGAGACCTTACATTCTTGGAATTGTTCCCGATAGTGGTTGCGGTTCTAATTTGGAAAAAACAGTTTGCCAACCGCACAGTTCGATTTTGGTGCGATAATTCGGCCGTGGTTCAAGTAGTGAACTCTATGTCCTCTCGCTCTCCAAGGGTAATGGGACTCATCCGGGCCCTGGTATTAGAATGTTTACAAAACAACATCCTATTTGTAGCCCGACACGTCCCGGGAATCGACAATGGCATTGCTGATGCCTTGTCTCGATTCCAGATGGAGCGTTTTCGGGAGTTGGCGCCAGAGGCTCGGGTGGACCCGGACCCATTGCCATTGGGTGTTTGGAGTCTTGGCAGTTTGACCTGCAGTACACCGTTCAGGGATCCTTGGCTCCACGAACACAGGCTGCCTACGGAAGGGCCTTCCGAGAATTCCAGCAATTCAGGTTAAGGAAAGGTTGGGGGGTGGGGTTCCCCATCACTGAGCCTGAGGCAATTCAATTTGCCCAATCACTCAGGTGCCAGGGATTAGCAGTAGGGACCATTGCAGGGAAGCTAGCAGCACTGGCCTTTGTCAGCAGGCTGAAAGGTTTTCAGCCCCCTGATAAGGGGTTTTTCTTGAAACATATGCTAGAGTCCTGGGCTAGGTCGCAGAAGGTAGAAATTAAAAAACGGGAGCCGATAACAACGCCAATTTTGGTGCGAATCATCCAGGCCCTGCCGGAAGTGTGTTACAGCCCATATGAGGTGCAGTTGTTCTCGGCACTATATGTCATCATGTTTTTGGGGGGGTTCAGGATCAGCGAACTGGTGTGTAGTTCGGCTAGGGATACATCGGCCAGGGCCGTGGGTATAGGAGACGTGCAGGTGGCGGAGGACCGGATACGGGTCCATCTTAAATGGTCCAAAACTGACCAGAAGCGCCATGGCCACGTGGTGGAAATCTTTGAAGTCGGGCGCCGACTAATATGCCCAGTATCGCACATGAAGAGGTATATGGGGATCCGACCGCAAGTCCCAGGGGAACTATTCATACATAAGACGAGGGCAGTGGTGACAAATTACCAGGTAACTGTGGTGCTTCGGTCAGCATTGAAAAGAGTGGGATTGTCACCCCAGGAATTCGGGTCCCATTCCTTCCGTATAGGCGCAGCCACAACAGCGGCTGCGGCAGGGTTTCCGGAGAAGGCAATAATGGCTGTGGGGAGGTGGCGATCAAGAGCGTATAAAAATTACGTTCGATCAGTCCAGGTTTAACAATTTCTTTTATCTCATTTTTGTTAGGGAGCAGAGCGCCAGGGGGGAATCGAGGGGCAGTTTGGATCGTCGGCCACAGCCTCGTACGATGGGCAAAGGCAGCGGCAACATCTTCCGCATGGGGGGAGAATTTGGGCCTGTCTAGTAAAGCCCGGATAAGATGGTTTGGTAGGAGTGGGTTACGCTGGAAGCAACTCTTGCCATTATTGCAGGGTTTACGGGGTTACCCACCCCCAGATGTAATAGTTATACATCTCGGGGAGAATGACCTATCCGTAAGAAAAGGTGTAGATTTGGTCATCGCAATAAAGAGGGATATGTTAAAGATTAGGGAGTGGTTCAGGGAAACACACTTTGTTTGGGTAGAATGGATCCCCAGAATTAAATGGGAAAGAGCGATTAAACCAGGGAAGGTTGATAAGGCCAGACGAAATATTAATCGGGAAGTTGTTAAATGGATAGAAGGGGTAGGGGGATCTAGTATTAGACATTCAGGAATAGTTCACACAAGAAAGGAATTATATCGTGATGATGGGGTACATCTTTCCCAATTAGGGAATGAGATGTACTTGGCAGTATTGGCAGGACATTTGGGGAAACTGTTGGGTGTATAGTTGGTGGGGGTCGGGGCGGTTCGGGATCGACCACCCCTTGTGTGGCAGGGGTCCAGTATGCCAGTATAGGATTAATAGGGAGTTGAACAGGTTAACAAGGGTCATCTCCTTAAGAGATGGGGAGTTGATACACAGTGTAATGCGGGTACAGCATGCACTAGTGGTCATCCCCCTGGGAGTGAGGAAAAACTCGGTTTGCAGGGACATGCGCTGTCCTCAGGCTGAGCAGACTCCACACTCCTTACTCGCGCCCAGGGATGGGCTTTTCCCCCCCTTTCGGCCTGAGTATTGTCGAAAGAGGGGAGGTTTGTTTATAAGGGACTGTCAACGGAAGGTACATCCGGGCAGGATCTGTGTTAATAAGTTATTGTAGCATTGGCATACTGGACCCAGGATTGCTGAGGCAATCACCCACCAACAGTTATTATGCATGTGAATAAATGGTGCGGCCAGCATTTGAACCAACCTATGCCTCCGAGTCTCATTTGGGGTGCGTCGACAACTGATCACCAGTAAGGCTAAGCAGGTCTAGCTGCCATTTATAAGGGAGGCTCCTCCCCAGCCTCGCCCGCAATCTAGCTGAGTGACGCACAGGTGGATCGGTGCTGGTTTCTGGGACAATGGGTGTCAGCTGATCTAGCACCTGCCTGTCTGTCTCTTGGTCATTCACAGGGGCAGAGCTATGGGGAAGAGGGTCCTCGTCCCTTCTCTTACTTAACGGGACAGGCAGGTTTGCAGAGTTCAGGTCAGTCTTCCCAAAGGGGCCACTACATGGAGAGTCAATGCCCTGCCACCCCTCCCCCACCTTTCTCTTCCTACCCCTAGCCCCCCGCCCAGCAGCCCACCGTCCCGTACCCCAATACCTGACAGTACCCCACCCACCCCCCGCAAAAGGGACAATGACAGGCCAGACTTGTACGGGAAGAGGCGGTGGAAGTGATTAATGAGACGTGGGGCATGTACAGTCACCGCTGGTTCCCATGACTGCTCTGCAGGTCCAAAGCCCTCCCAGTCCACAAGGTATTGCAACTTGCCTCTATAGAGGCGTGAGTTCAGGATAGCGTGTACCTTGTACTCTGGTTCCGCGGTCACAGTCATCGTCGGTGACGGAGGGGGCCGAGCTGAAAACAAGGGGAGTTCATAAGGCTTCAACAGGGAAATGTGAAAAGTTTGATGGATTTTCATATGAGCAGGAAGTTGAAGGGTGTAGGTAATATTGTTGATTTTCTGTATGACAGGAAAAGGCCCCATGTATTTATCATCTAATTTCTGTGAAGTTCGGAGCGATGCATAATGGCAATGGTTCACCCAGATCAGATCCCCTATCTGTATATGGGGGGGGGGGCGTTGCGATGATGTTGATCGGCGTACTTTTTATATTGACATCGAGCTTCCGTAAGGAATTGATGTGTCTGACGATGGCTGGACATCAGCTCCTGGGCCAAGGCACCAGCTGTGGGCACTGTAGAGGAAGGGAGATCTGGGAAGCACAACCGAGGATGGAATCCATAAGTGACAGAATGGAGAATTCCTAAGGAGGCATTGGGGGCATTGTTATATGTAAATTCCGCTAGAGCAAGGTATTTCATCCAATCATCTTGCACAAAGTTAGTGTATTCGCAAAGATATTGTTCCACTGCTTGATTCACGCAATCAACTTGCCCATTACTTTGAGGGTGATAAGCCGTAGTGGGTTGTAATTTCACCTTAAGGAGGGCAAAAATGCCCTTCCAAAATGTAGCAGTAAATTGAGTTCCCCTATCTGAGACAATTTCCTGTGGTAAGTCATGCAGTTTTACCACATTTTGTACCAATAGCATTACCGTTTGTTGCACGGTGGGCAATCCTTGACAGGGAATAAAATGTCCCAATTTAGTAAAATGGTCCACCATCACGAGAATGGTGTTGAAACCTTGCGAAGTGGGTAGTTCGACAAAGTCTACACCCACATGCTGCCAGGGACCTTGGGGAACTGTACGGACTTGAAGAAAACCCAGTGGCTTTTGGTTCCTACCTTTAGTGCGGGCACACATAGCACACCCTTTAACATATTGGTACACATCCTGAGACATCTGTAGCCACCAAAATTGTCTAGCCAATATTTGTAAAATACGTTTGAGTCCTGGGTGTCCGGCCAGGGGTGCATCATGGTGTAACCATAGAATTTGTTGCTGGGCTTTCTGGGGGACCACAATTTGCTTATTGTAATAGTACAGGGTATCTGTTTTTGTTACTCCTGGAAGTAGAGGAATGGTTGCATCGTTCTGCACCATCTTTTGAAAAGCCGGCAGAGTTACACTGCCAGCTATGATTACATTTGGTTTCAGGATCCAATGACCTTGATCTAGCTTTGGTTCTGGAACATCAAAACTATGGGATAGAGTGTCTTCAATGATGCTCTTATGGCCAGGTCTGTAAGAAATATAAAAGGTGAAGCGAGAAAAGAAGAGCGCCCAACGTGCGTGGCGAGCGTTCGAAATGTGTGCCTCTTGAAAGAAGGTCAGATTCTTGTGATCTGTTATGACCTCAACAGTATGTATTGAACCTTCCAAATAATGTCTCCAAGCCCCAAAGGCAGTCTTAATCGCCAACAATTCTTTATCTAAAATTGTATAATTTTATTCTGCGCTTGTCAGTTGGCAAGAAAAAAGGCACATGGTAACAGTCTTTGTGTTGTAGGATCTTCCTGTAACAATACTGCCCCTAGGGCTACATCAGAAGCATCTGTTTCTACTACATATGGTTTTTCTCGATTTTGGTGAAGTAATATGGGGGCTTGTGTGAACACCTTTTTAAGCCTCATAAAGGATTGATCCTGTTCTTGCCCCCACTGGTAACGCTGTCCCTTCCTTAAAAGAAGAGTCAAAGACTTCGTAACAAAAGCATAATTGGGGATACATTGTCTGTAGTAATTGGAGGTTCCGAGAAAACGTTGTAGCGCTTTCACTGACAAAGGAGGTGGCCATTGTATGATGACTTTTACCTTAGTGTCATCCATAGCTATCCCTTGGGGGGTTATGATATATCCCCAAAACTGTACTGTATCTAAATGAAAGGTGCATTTTGATAATTTACAATACAATTTATTGTCGTGCAGGCGTTGCAAGACCTTCTTGACATGTTTTTCATGTTCCACTACCGAGTTAGAACAAACAAGAATGTCATCAAGGTATGTTATAATGAAAACATCCAACATATCCCTCAGCACATCATTAATCAGATGCTGGAAGGAGGCCGGGGCATTGGCCAGGCCAAACAGCATCACGCAGAACTCCAAATGGCCATATCGAGTGCGAAAGGCCATCTTCCACTCATCACCCTGCTGCACTCGAAGAAGATTGTATTGTTAGGAATTAGGAAATTAGCTCTCTTTGGATCGGGGGACCCACACACCCTGGTTTGCACATATGAGAGATTCACATAGAAGGGATCTTAAATCATATTTATAGATTTATTTAGTTGTTCACACATTTATAAAACCCAGTCTGTAATGATCCAGCAGCAGTTACCTAGCTATACAATATCCCACACCCAAAGTCAGTCTTACATGTCTTGAAAGCTCAAAACGGTGGATGTCATCTGTCAGGAGCAGGAGATAGGGTTGTAGGACCCCCTATGGAGGGGTCCCGGAAAGGGTCAACAGCCCACGAACACCAAGTTAGATGCCAAGCGCTGAGACAACGTTCTGGTCTCTGCTTCAGTCTTTTATAGTGTTTTGGGGAGAAGATGTTCTTCAGTATGCATATTCCAGGGTGCTTGATTGTGCAATGTGCTTGCTGGTATTCATCTTACAGAGTCTGGCTGTCATCTCCCTTTCCCATCCATCTGGAGCCTGGGTGCTAATGGTCACATTCCCAGTTTGTTTGTTAGTCAGGGTGGGCACTTGATAACAGGACATCTTTTTCCCTCCCTTCAGGCAGGGAGTAGATATGCCTTTATCATCTGTGCTGGTGCAAAAAGGGTGATGGCCGCTTGAATGGCTTCTGCTTGTCAGTTGGCAACTCCCTGAGCAGAAACATCTCCTCCTTCCCCTCCAGGCGTGAAGGAGATATTCTTCAGGGGTGTTCAAGCACCCTCTCATCAAGCCCCTTTGTTTTAGTCTTTGTCAGTGCTTTGTTCCAGGCTGGGTGCGGTTGGTCAGCAATATGATGTAAATCACTGGTCTTGCAAGACATGATGATGTGGTTGGGAGTTTGTGAAAGTCATGTGAGATTATTTCCCACACATAGCCTACCTGGCTATTTCTAGAGATCCTGCCTACTGGATCAGTACAGATAATTCAGAGCTTTGGTACAATAGTTACATGCATTTTCAAATATGGTCATTGGTTCCAGTATATTAATTCTCATAGTATATTACATACAATTAAATCGCAACAGTATGCCCCCTGCAAATCCAATTTCATATACACTGTCGCTCCTTGTAACCGATTCAGTAATTCAGGGATGAGGGGTAGGGGGTATCGATTTTTGACAGTTATGGCATTAAGCCCCCTATAATCGATGCATGGTCTCAAGCCTCCATCTTTCTTGGGGACGAAAAATAAAGGTGCCCCAGCAGGGGACGTAGAGTGACGTATAAAACCTCTTTGAAGGTTTTCTTCTATATAGGTTTTCAAGGTCTGTAACTCTGGTTCAGCTAAAGCATAAATACGACCATATGGAGGTTCCTTACAAGGTAGGAGGTCTACTGGACAATCGTACGGTCTTCTGGGTGGCAATGTTGCAGCTTCTTGTTCATTAAACACATCAGCGTAGTCCTCATATATGGGTGGTAAGGTCCCTACTGCATTCAGAATGGTAGATGCAACCGTTGAAATCACTGGAGAAGCAGTATATAATGCTGTTTACACTGAACAAAGGAAATAATTTCCTGCTGTTTCTCTCAATTGATACTGGGATTGTGGAATCGAAGTCAAGGAGCCCCTAGTATCACAGGAAACATTGGAGAGCAAATGATGCCCAAGTGTAATACTTTCTGATGTCGCCCCACCGTTCCCCATAGGGGAGAGGTCTGTTCCTGTAAGAGACCTAACGTAAGAAGTGACCCATCTATAGTATACACAGCCTCGGCTTCTGGCCTTTCAACAAGGGGGAATTGATGCTTCCTAGCAAAGTTTTGATCGACAAAATTACCTGATGGCCCTGAATCTAATAGGGCCCAGGTCACACAGGAGGAATCTGCGTCTTTTTTCAAGATGATAGGGATCTGAAAGTGGTCAGGGTTTGTGAGCCATTTGATTAATCCCAGGATGACCCCTGTACTTCCTGGGATTTGGTGTTTCCCGACTCCTGTCTAGGGGTGGGGACCAGGCCACAGTCTTTGGAAAAATGGCCAGCCTTACCACAGTAGAAGCGCAGGTGGTTAACTCGTCGTTGCTCTCTTTCGGCTTTAGACAGGGGGCCTCTAGAGGCGCCTACCTGAATAGGTTCACTCTCATCCCCTTTTCCCCGTTCTACCTTCCAAACCCCTAATCCAACTCTAAACGATAACTCTTGATTCCCCTCTTGTCATCTCTCTTTCTTACGTTCAGATAGACACTCGTCCATCTGAATGGTCAGGGTCACTAATTCAGCCCAAGTTGGGGGAATATCTGAATGAGCTAACTCATCCTTCAATTCCTCATTAAGACCTTTTCTAAACAAAAGCCTCAATACTGAGTCAGACCAAGCCAGTTCTACGGCTAATTGCTGAAAGTTTGTAACATATTCCAGCAAACTACCTTTGCCCTGATGTAAGGAAAGGATGGTGGTCTCCGCATACCTGACCGTATGGGGGTGATCAAACAAAAATTTAAACTGCTTAACAAACTCATCATAATTGGCCAACACGGGGTCACAACTCGTGAGCATAGGAGTAGCCCAGGTTTATTTATTTATTTATTTACTCACATTTATACCCTGCCCCTCCTGAAACAGCTCGGGGCGGCTTACAGTCTCAAAGGAATATAAAAATATAACTATAAAATATTTTAAAACACTCTTAAAATAATAACCATTAAAACAGGACCCAGGAACAATAATAAATAACACAATAAATAAAGGGTGGAGGGGGATAAAGAACCCCTAACCCCCCCTCACTCCCAAAGGCCTGGATGAACAGCCAGGTTTTGCAAATTCACCAAAATGTTAAAAGGCTTGGAGCCAGGTGAGTTTCCTCCGGAAGGGAGTTCCAAAGGCACGGCCCAGCCACCAAGAATGCCCTCTCCATTGTGGCCCCCCGCTTAACACGGGGGACCTCCAAGAAGGCACCCCCGGCAGACCGAAGGAGCTGCTCTGGGGCATGGAGGGCAAGGCGGTCCCTGAGCTTAAGGCTATACCTTCTAAATGTCCAATGATAAAGGAGACTTTAAGTCTATCATTATGGTAGGTCTGGGGTTTCATAGAAAAGGCCAACTCACATAAGGCTAGAAAGCTCTGAAATGGCTTCCTATCCCCTCCGAACTTATCTATCTTAATGCCTTTGGGTTCTCGCCCACTAGGGTTTAGTGGACCCAAAGGGGCACAGGAAGTGCCGCTCCTGCAGGTCCAGGAAGCTAGGGATGGGCAAACAGATCGCGGTTCTGGTTCGGCCATTTGGTTCGGCTGTGTTTGGTTCGTCCGTTCAGTGAGTCCGTTCGGTTAGTTCGCCGAGTTCTGGTTCGGCTGTTCGGTTCAGTCGTCCGAACAGGCCATTCGGTTAGGCTGTTCGGCTGTTCCGTTCGGCCGTTCGGCTGTTCGGGAAATGTTATGCGTGGTTTTTTTTGTTTTTATATGGTTTTTGGTTTTTTATTGGGTTTTATATGGTTTTCTTTTGGTTTTTATTTGGTTTTTTTGTTTTTATATGGTTTTTTTAAATTTATTTATTTTATCTAATATTATATGTATCTATCTACACTAAATCTAACTGCTATTAACTATTCTAAATGCTATGAACTAAATGGATTATCTAATAAGTACACAGGCCTATTCCTACAAACACTAAAACTAAATCACTAA
>QEPC01004473.1:1186683-1198951 GCA_003113815.1 Sphenodon punctatus | reverse complement strand
AATGCATAGAAATAACTAAAAAATAATTTTTCAGTGCACCAAGCACTATCATGTTACAGTAGCACTTGGTGGACATCTCATACTCCAAGGCTGTGAAGTCTGGGGCCTCAACTCATCTGGGGGGAGGAGATACGGATTGCTCAAAATCCTCCCCATGGAGCGAATGAATAAAAGTCATGCAACTTTTTTTTTAAGGTGGGGAGGAAGCTTTGCTATCCCTCCCTGGTCCATTTCAATTCCTCTTACAGCAAACTTTTAAAGAGATCACTGCAGTTTTCTTGAGTGGTGTGGTGTTCTGAAGCATTGGCTGAACTTTTGGGGATAACTTTTACCCTCTTGCTGTGGCTTCTGAGGCAAAAGGGGAATTTACATGAAACTGACTAGAGCTGCAGCAATCATTCTCACACTACACCAGCACTTGATCTAGATATCACGCTCCAAGGCTGTAAAATCTGGGGGCTCAACTCTTCAGTGGGGAGGAGATATCAATGATTCAAAAAAGTCAGGACTCTGCATTTTGACCACAACCAATTAACTTTTAAACAGTTATTACTTTTTATTTTCTGGCTGGATCTTCTTCAGCTTTGCACATATAACAGTGCCCACAAATATAAGCCATGAATAAATTTTCACAACTGTAGCTCAAGCGGTTTCTACAAAATCGGGGCTTCAGCAGTCCCCTGTTTATAATGGAGAGTGGTTCTACCTTTAACTTTCTTACAGTTACCGCTGGGCAAATTAACCCATGTTAAGACCTTCTTTACTTTGTCTAAACATGAGTTTAAACATGATAGCTACTACACTTAACAAACACACCTCTTAAAAATGTCTAGACCCCACTCTGGAGCCATACCCTTAGTGCACGGGTTCACAAACTATAGTTCATAACCTCAGGTGGGCTCACACATCTGCTGATGGAGTCACAGATCCTGATTGATATTTAACACTTGCCTTTATTCTTGTCTGGGGTTATGGGATTGTACTTAAATCTCAAAATTGGGTCATCAGACAGGCAAAACATTTGGGAACTGCTGACTAAGCAGTTGCATGACTGAGACCTGGGTGGAGCAGTTTGGTGAAATAGTTCCTGCTCCACTCTTCCTGTGCTGCAGCTAATCAAGGATTTTCAGTGCACCCATAGATATAAAAACGAGAAGAACAAAGGAAACAAACTATTCAACCCTTCTCCCTGAGTTGGGTCACTTGGGGCAGCCTCTTCTTTAATTTTGGCTTTCTGTGACTCCTGTGGTGACAGCAGGAACCACCACTCTGCTCCAGTGACTGGCTTATTCAAAGCATGTATGTGAATGGAAATGGGGGGCATTTGATTTAGCTTGGGCACATTTGGACTTGTGATGGCATTTGATTTAACTTGGGCATGTGGTGGCATTTGATGATAAAGGTCAGGTGGAACTCTGAGTTTGGCATGGACTGTTGTTATTTCACTGGATGCACCAAAAGTTGGCTCTCATATTAAAAAAAAGTGGATCCAAAGCAGTGGCTAGACAGTCTGTTCTGTTTGACTTTGCTGAATAGTTTATCATTTCCCCCAACAATAAAAATCCACCTAGAAAATATTGACACTTGTAAAATAATCTCATTTTTATTACCTTAAAATCAATGAAAGGTGAAATCAATCTTAGCCAGAAGGGAGGAACCATAATACATAGTGGATTGTAACAATAGCCCCTGTTATTCAAAGATCTTTACATACACTAGTTCATACCAGTATGTATAGTACTTTGTGAACCCCAGTTTCTACAGCCTACTCATCAAGTATTATTCTCACCTTGTGGCTGGGGAACAATCACAGAAAAGGGAGGAGATTTGCCATGGTTCACTGAGTCAATCACTCTGTGAAAGAAAGAGACAGGAATAGAACCCAGAACTCCAAGTTTCCATTCCTGTGGTTTCTCACCGCAGCCCCCCTTTGTCTCCAGGCTTTGGAATGTTAGAGACTGGCAGGACTGAATGGAGCTCCACATACAGGCTAGCATGGCCAGATATGCAGATTTTAGAGGACACTTATGAGAAACATAGGGTGATTTCAGATGTTACGTTTGTCCGAAATCACCACAGTCAACCTCAATCAACCGCGGGTGGTGTGTGTGTGTGTGTGTGTGAATGGAGGTGAACGTCTGTTTGCACGCATCCAGATGTTCACCTCAGTCACCCACCACCCCCGCGGTGAATCTAACCACGCTTTGTTCTCCCACACCATGGCGGCGAACGAAGCGTGGTTAGGGGGAATCTGGAACGCAGTGAAGGAAAAGTAATGTCTGTTACCTTACCGCCACCGTGTTCCGGAGTCCTGGCGGCGGCAGCGGCCAGATAGGCTGCTGAAGCTGCCTGTCTCGGGGAGGGCGGGTGGGGGGGAGCGGAGGGGGAAGGGCCGTGCAGCCCCACCCCCTCCGGGTGTGTGCGTTGCAGAACAGACGTTACAGCTGGCAGCATTGACCCTGGGCCCTGGTTCGGCAGTCCCCACGGCCCGGGGGCAAAGGGGGGAACGTCTGTTGGCGCACCCCTTCACCCCCACCTGTGGTCCGAACCACCCCACGGCCCGGGGTCAATGCTGCCCGCCGTAACATCTGAAATCACCCGTAGTCTGCAGGGCTGCATTGGAGCCAATGCAGCCCTGCAACTTGTATTTCTCATAGGTGTCCTCTAAAATTTGCATACCTGGCCACCCTAATACAGACCCTTGATCCTGTTCATCTAATTACTCTGCCACAGGCTGGCTAAACAGGAAGGATATCTTCCAATAAATGTAAATGTAGGCCATGGTCTTCCACTAGATTGCAGGGGGAGGGGAGGGGGGGATGCTGATGACAAGTACAGTCCAGTGGAAAATCAGAAGCCTGTGAGAGGAGGAAATGTTTTACATCAACCCTAATCGAATGCACCGTGCTGGTAGGTGTTGATGCATTTCTATTTCAAGGTGCAGCTATGTAGCACCAGCCCTGCACTTCCTATTAGGCTGCCTGGGATTTGATCATGTCTGTCCGTAGAAAGAATTGCTGCAGCTGACAGGAGATACAGTCTGTAAGATTAAACTGCTCCTTTTGTTCCCACTGTTTATTTTTTCCCATTGCTGAGTTTCCTCCATGTTTCTCCAAACCAATTTAGAGCAAGTGAGATACTTTTGAAATTATTCTTTTTAAAACAGAGACCCCTTTCCTCCTCTGTTGATTGTCTTCTAGAAACTGAGCTCAGTATGAGCAAAGCCCTGCTGGCAACAAAGTGGAAGACCATGAGACCTGCGAACTCTGACTGCAAATTCTCATCACTTTTGGTATAAAGAGGAAATAAGATACCGTACCATAAAAGAGGCACCTAAGCTATGTTGGCAGCAGATCACTTTCCTGATAATGCTGGAAAAGATTTGAACTTTAAACCAAACAATGAAAACACCAGAAAACTCACCTTGCGATTGTCAATAAAGTAGGCTGTGCATCAGGTGGGGTGGAGGGACTAGTAAAGTTGTGGTGATTTGTGACCCAGGGTGGGAAAGGACAGTCCTTTAGTATGCATTGGGCAGCTGCCTGAAACACTCTGCCTTGCTCTCCTTCTCTTCCTCCTGTCACTATCAACTCCAAGCTGCTTCCACCTTTGTGCATTCTAGTGTCATTTATTCCCCCCACCCCCATCTCTGCACTTCTGTTTCCAGGCTCTATCCTCCTTATCCCCACTTCGCACAAAAAAATATCTAGAATTCCTAGCAAGATCCTGATAGGCCTCTTTTGTCAATGGAAGAAAACCTGAAAACACACAGCAAGAGGATAAAGGACAAGGGCGACGAATGATTTGAGGGGAAGTTTGAGAAGTGGGGGTAAAAATGTTTCTAACCACTTATTTTTCAATAGATGTTCTATATTTGACAAATACAAAGATATTCCTTACACATAGTAGGTTCATATACTACAGGTATTAAAAATGTATGTTAGAAGGGGACATGTTTCACGTGACTGTTTGTACTACTGTGAAACTGTGATAAAGGGGCAGGCTCAAAAGAGCTAAAAAGTCTTAATTTATGGACAGCTCCCTTGTGGTTTGTGCTAATCCACTGTGGGAAATTCTGGATTATTTAAATCCATGGCAAGACTCTTACCAACTTCAACAGTACCAAGATTTTGTTGCAGAGTAATAACTGATTCGCAATCAGTAAGGACAAATGCAGCTGAAAGTTTAAAAACAGAACTTTACTTAAGCTTTCCCAGGCACAGATCCTTAGTTACATCTAGCTAGTAAGAAGACAAAATGGAGACTGAGACAAAGAGAGAGAAGGGAAGAAGGAGTGGTTACACAAAGGAATTCAACTGCAAAACCCCATCTCCCTTCCATGTACACATAAACTTAGCAGCGCCATCTGGTGGCTCTATAGTCAATTACTGTTCTTAATACAGCAGGCATTAACTTATGGATGTTGCATATACCAACACCCCTTCTCAACAGACAGAAGTTAACCTACTATGCCCATTTTACTTAGTAGCTTTCGGTGGCGCTCTCCTGCTAAAGGTTTTGTCAGGGCATCTGCTACCATGTCTTCTGTAGCTGCCTTTGTCCATTTGTTGTGTTCCCCTTCTGACGTTTGTAAGACGTCTTCCCATGTTGATGGCTCAGACAGTCTGTCGGTACTTGCTTTGTAGGACAGGCGGGTGGGTGGTTTGCCTTTATTTTCCCTGGTAGATCTTCTGATTTCAACATCTGCAGGTGATTGGGTTTGTTCCTGCATCTCAGTTGAGCTTGTGCTGATTTCAACTGTTTGTTCAGGACGCTCTTCTCCTCCTGATTCAGGACATGCTTCTTCTCCTGATTCTTGTAAGGACATTACACTGTTGCTTGGGTTTTCTTCGAAAGTCACGCTGTTGCTGATAGTTACTTTGTCTGTGTGTGGGTTGAGGATTCTGTATCCTTTGGAGTGTTCGCTGTATCCAACAAGAATCCCTTCCACAGCTCGGTTTTGTAGTTTGGTGCGTTTCTCTTCCGGAATGTACACGTATGCCTTGCATCCAAACACTTTGATGTGTCCCACACTAGGCTTCTCTCCATACCAGAGTTCATACGGAGTTTTACTTGCTGTTCTTGAGTAGAGTCGGTTCTGTAGATATGTCGCCGTAACTACTGCCTCGCCCCAATATTTTTCTGGCAGTCCAGAGTCCGTCAACATGCACCTGATCATTTCTGTTAAGGTTCTGTTCTTTCTTTCAGCTACCCCATTTTGCTCGGGCGTGTATGGTACCGTCTTCTGGTGCTCTATCCCGTGGGCTCTCAGGAAGTCTTCAACTCTCTTTCCTGTGTATTCGCCTCCATTGTCGGTTCGAAGTACGAGCAGCTTGCGTTGGAATCTGTTGCTTGTCATGGTTATGTAGTCCCTTAATTTTTCCAGTACTTCATCCTTATGCTTCATGAGATATGTGACTGTGTATCTTGAGTAGTCATCTATGAATGTCATTATGTATCTGTTCCCTCCAGGTGTGGGTACTTTCATGGGGCCGCACACATCGCTGTGTATGAGGTCAAGTGGCTTGGAGGTTCTTGTCTGGCTTGCCTTGGGGAGCGTTGCTCTGGTGGCTTTAGCTTTGATACAGCATTCACATCTCATGGTCAAGGGACATGCTGTTACTATCAGGTCTTTTGTCAGCTGCTGTCTTTGCAGTTCCTTTATACTTTCCGGGTGCCTGTGACCCAGGCGTCGATGCCACAGATGAATGCAGTCCTTGTGTTGCTCATGTGCAGTGAGTTTTGCTTGTTCCTTGGTTGCACTCAAGCGATACAGGTGCTCATCTGCATAGGCTCTGGCTAGGACCCTTGTCCCCTTCTGGATTGTGCATTCATTACCCCGGAACTTGACGGTGAGCCCTTTCTCTGTTAGGCGTTTAACGGATAGGAGTCCTCCCTCTAAGCCAGGTACATACAGCACATCCTTTACCGGTATTGCTAGTGTGCCTCCGTGTGGCTTGTTGCAACTTAGAATTCCTTCGCCAATACCTTCTGCAGTGATGCTGCTTCCATCAGCGAGGTATATCTCTTCTTTGTTGCTTGGGTCCAGTACCGTGAAAAAGCTCTTGTCGCTGGTCATGTGACTTGTGGCTCCAGAGTCGACACACCAGTCCTGTGATGAGTTGGTCTGTGTTGCTCTAAAACATCCTCTCCACTGTTCTGTGGTTGTGTCACTGGTTGTAGCCTTGGCCCTTTGCTTAGACACTTGTGGAGATCGCTTTTGTTGTTCTGCCTTCCATATGGAGCAGTCTTTCTTTAGGTGTCCTTCTTTCTTGCACCGAAAACATGCCCTTGTTTCCTTCTTGTGCAATCTGTTGTCTGCAATTCTCAGGGCAGTTTCCTTATCCTGTTCCTGATTGTCTTGCATGATTTCTTTCCTGCGCTGGAATTCATCCATGAGTCTCCCTTTTACAAATTCCAGTGTTAGTTCTGCCTCAGGCCTTGTCTCTAGGGCGTTTATGAGGGCGCTGTATGATTCAGGCAGGCTGCAGAGAAGTAAGGCCGCCACGTGGTTGTCTTTTATCTCTTCACCGATGCCTCGCAGTTGTGCTACCACTTCCAGCATTGAATTTATGTGATCCTGCATCTCCTTCCCTTTACCAAGTCTCATCTGGTACAGTTTCCTTAGGAGAAACAGCTTACTGTTCAAGCTGGTCCTTTCATGCAGCTTCTGCAGTGCATTCCACATGCCCTTTGCTGTGGCCTCCTCCCTTATGTGGATTAACTGGTCATCTTCTACTAGCAGGCTTATGGTTGCCTTTGCCTGTCTGTTCTTTCTGTCCCACACCTCAGGGTTTGCTGCAGGTCTGTCTGTGGTGATCACCTCCCACTGGTCATCTTTGGATAGGAGCATTTCTATTTTGAATTTCCACAACTGGTAGTTTGTGTTATTCAGCTTGCAGACTGAAAGCTTTAATTCAGAGCTGCTGGCCATGCTTGCTTCCCTCCCCTCAGATTGGGATTCTGGTTCTTCTGCTCACTTACAGTTAGTAGCCTCCTCTGGGAGTTTCCTTTGGGCCTCTTTTCCTTTCAGCTCACTTCCAGTCTTTAGGGTTGTTCTGGGCTGTTCTGAAGAGGTCTGGGCCCATAACCTGTTGCAGAGTAATAACTGATTCGCAATCAGTAAGGACAAATGCAGCTGAAGGTTTACAAAACAGAACTTTACTTAAGCTTTCTCAGGCACAGATCCTTCGTTACATCTAGCTAGTAAGAAGACAAAATGGAGACTGAGACAAAGAGAGAGAAGGGAAGGAGTGGTTACACAAAGGAATTCAACTGCAAACCCCCATCTCCCTTCCATGTTCACATAAACTTAGTAGCGCCATCTGGTGGCTCTTTAGTCAATTACTATTCCTAATACAGCAGGCATTAACTTACGGATGTTGCATATACGAACAGATTTTACCCATATGCTTACATCCTGCACCTATTATACTTACATTGCTTGTCCCTGCCTCCGTTCCCCCATCTGCAAAATGGTACTAATCCTTCCTATTTTAGTAAAATACTCTGGATCCTCTGATAAAAAATGCTCTCAATGATTGTTCTGTTTATTTTCACTGTAATGAAGAATCCAGTACAGAGTAATCATGGAAGTATCCAAACTTTATAATAGTATAATATTAAGATTGAATGCTAAAGTATGATTTCTCTGTAAGACCATAGACCACGTACCTTACAGACTAATGTTTGATTTCCTAAATGCAGCAATGTCACAACTGCAGAAAGGCAAATACTTTGTGGTCTCTTATGCTATTGCATTGCAGTCCAATAGATTCTACCTTTAACACAACAGCAGAACATCCTGACAGTTTATTTTATCCAAAGGCACAAGCCTGGAGTTGGTTAAATTGAGATTTGAGTGGGTGGGAGATACTGAGAAAAAAAAAAAAACAAAGCCAGAGAATTCACCTTTCCTGGCAGGGAGGAAAAAAACTTTCCACAGCTCAATAATGATGATGATGATGCACGGGCTAGAGGCTTAGCCAGCAAGACAGGTGACATCAGTGAGGCATGAAAGCCTAGCTTCAATTAAACTAAGAACTGCCATCTGGTGGTATTTGGTCTTATTCAAACTCTGAAATGAAGTGACAACTCACTGTGCTGAATCATGAACCTATTTGAAAATAAAAATATGCAAAACAAACAAACACAGCCCTGCTGCAATTGGATGAGGAAGCTTTCACCTCTTGACAGAGTGGCTGGTCGGATGGCAGGCTATTTTTAGCACCATAAATTATATTTAAGGCTGATTAAAAATTGATATATTTGGAATAAACATTGTAATTTAAGAGCACTAAGTAAAAAATAGATTTTACTTTTTCAGTAGAGGTAGCTGGCTAGGTTTATGGCTCTACTTAGCACATAAGTAGAAGGTAAATAGATTTGGACATGTAGGACCACAGGGACTATATGCAACACAAATTCCCAACTGGGCCAGGTTCTTAGCTGCTGTAAACCGCCCTGGGCTGCATTGCAGGAGGGGTGGGATACAAATTTATTAAATTAAATTAAATAAATAACATTATTGAAGTCAGTGGAGTTATGCAGATTCACACTGGCTAAAGATCTGGTTCTTTGTTTATGGAATTCACACCCTAGCCTTAGGCTACAGCTCTCAAAATGAAGAGCCTCCTGTTCTCCTCCACCTTCATAGAACTCTTCCTCTAGTGACTGCGTATGAGCTACTGAACACACCTATAACAAACAGGGCTTAGCACCCAAGGGGATTGCTCCCCAGGCCTGTGTGACAGTATTTCTAAGAGGAGATTATTTTGACAGATGAAAACACACATTTGAGGCCTATGCCTACAGGGGGTCTGAGGAGGCAATTCCAGAGTTTGGCTTCTAATTGTCCCATTGTGTTTATCTACTTACTGCCTAGTGCTGTCTGTGTAGCTAGGAGCCAAATGATCCATTTTCTGTCTGTGATCTTGCCTTGACTGGCAGCCCTTACAACCAATGATGCTCCTACTGCAGAACCACTTTTTGCTTGGCTTCCTTCCATCCTGTTGCACACACCCATTGAGTAGTCTGTATCGCATGCGTTTCTGTGGTAGTGGTTGTCAGTCATTTGGTCTCCATCTGCTAATGCAGCACTGTTTGTGGTCAGGTTTCTTTACTCATCACACCAAGTGTGAGGGACTTGCCTTTTAACAAGTTTAACAGCTTTAATATTAGCTAGCTGGTCACACTACAGTGGTAGGGTGACTCATGCACCTGGTCGCTGTGGTGCTGTCCCTCTTTTTGCTTTGGGAATTTGTAGTAGAATCTGCGTGTTGTTGAATAATTAAACCGGGGCGGGGTGAGGGGAGGGAGAGGATATTCCAGAAGAAGGTTTAGACAGGTGGATATGGGCTTGGGGGTGGGGTAGGATGCCATGATTAGGGAATCCCCATAGATGAGAAAGTGTTTATACAACCGGGGCAGACTGGCTCAAAAAGGCCTTGGGGTTTGAGGTGTCTGAGCCCCACCTATTGGGGCTGGGCCCATGGGGAGAGCTGGGAGGAGTAACTCACAAGAGTGACTGATATTTCTGCATACCTGGGGCTCCCAAGCTGCTTCAGTGGGCTGGCCCAGTTCACAGTAGGGTTGCGTCCACCTGATTACTTGCAGGGACCTCTGTTCACTGCATTTTCCTCATTGCCACTCATGGGGAAAATGCAATGAACACGGGTCCCTGATTTACTGGTGACGTTCTATTCTATTTTATTCTATATTGGATTTATACCCTGCCCGGTCCAAAAATGGCTCTCGGTGGCTTACAACAATTTAAAAAACCCAAAATATAATTATTTTTTTACATATATAAATTCCCTTCCCCAGTACAAAAATATCGTACAAAATATCCAAAAAATGTAAACAGCTCCGATTCAGTCTTATTACAATACATAAATAGAAAGACCAACCCTTCATATCTCATTCTACCACCCACTCCCAGCTGCCTCCAGTCCCACCCTCCCCCAGTAGGGATTGTGGCATATCCACTCCCCCTTCCTCCATTCCTACCCAACCCTTGTGCTTGTACCCCCGCCCCCCTGCTACTGGGGGGCATCACATGGCATCCCCCACAGTTCCATTCCCATCAGTCTAAACCTGCTTCCCTCGCTGCGTGAAGGTCAGAGGAGAAAGGGCATTGCCCTCAGGCCAGTCCTCCTCTGAATACACCAATTTGACAATGTCCGAAGGAGGACCTGTAGCACAAGTCGTGGGCATGAAGAGAGGCTGCTACGGGAATCATTATGGTTGTGTGTTACTGAGCAGTTGTGCCATTTTCCTGTCGGAGAAGAGTTCCCATACATCAGTGGTGGCGGAAGAAGTGAAAGGATTCTGAGCCCATCTCAGAGATCACATTGTCAATGAGAGTGACATTACCGAGAGATGGGGTCCTGGCCAGGAATCATGGCAAGATTTAAAATGCATGCCCTTCCAATCAGAAGGATAATCTACTGCTAATCCAGCTCGCAGAGAGAGTGGCCAGAAAAACAAACTGTTTTGTGGGTAGCTGAGACTGCGTTTTGCTTTGTAGATAGAAAAAGAATTGCTCTCATAGCTGCTAAAAGGAAGCACCCTTCGCTCTAATGCAGTCCAGGTAGCGAAGTCACACAGACGATTTCTCTGCTGTGTGGCACTGCTCCCTTTTCAGCACAGTGAGCAGCACGTTTGGAGTGCACTGGGCCAAAACCTGCAGGTTTCTGCTGAATGGGGAGCAAGGGCATGGGAATGTGCTTGTGAGCCCCCCCCCCCCCCATACACTGTAGCCAAAACACAGCAACGACGCAAGACATGTCCTAAAAATTCTGCTGATCAGGGCGAGAGGAAGTAGAATCATCTCTCCACCCCAGTCTTCATTGCTTTGTGACTTTTAGCCAGCACAATTATGCCTCCAGGAGCTGGAATATTTTCCATTACTCATTCTGAGCAGCACTTGTCTAAGTCATCTATGGGGAATTTCTCTGTTGTGAGCAGACATTGCTCCAATTTAGGCACCAAGAGCCAGCAGTTTTACTGCACTTTGACATTTAGGATTTGTAAACTTGGCTGAATCTGACTTTACTATAAACCTGGGCAAGATAGAAAGTGTATGTAAAGCTGGGGTGGGGAACCCTCTTCCGTCCAGGGACTACTGTGGAAATTAGTACCAGTTCTGAGGGCTGCATAGGAGTGGGGGAGGGAGAGGCTTAAGAGGTGAGATTAGGCAGAGGAGAGTCCAGATCAAGGATTTGTGCCATGGATCCATCCCCTACCCTTGTGTCCATGCCCTCATCTCTTCCTTACCTTGAGGACATTCAGTGCTTGGTGTAGGAGCTGGATCCAGGGGCCAAACCTAGGAACAGGAAAGGTCAAATAAAAACTAGCCATGTGTCACATTTGGCTGCTGTGACTGTGATTCCCTGCTGTTTTCTGCCCTGTTTTAAAGCATGAACTATTACTTCTGTGGATAAGCAGATGTACCCATGATCCAGGACTGTCGGCTGGGTAAAGTAAGCACTATACATGCTTTATTTTATTTTAAATGAATCCTTTCCCCCTCCCCATAAAATGAATGTGTAGTTGCCAGGAAGGGGCACGGCCATGGACAGGAAGTGCTTAGATAATAGGGGTGGGACATGAGGGCAATTACTGGGTACCGGATTTACCGGGTACCAGATTTTTAAAAACCGGATTTCCGGATTTGTGTACCGGTTTACCAGGACCGGATTTTTTCCCATTGATTTCAATGGGGAACTGTCCCCATTGAAATAAATGGAAAAAACCACAAAAAACCTCCCCCCTCCCCCTCCCAGGCTGCGCGGGTGGAAGGGGGGACACACACCCCACCCACCCTGCCCAGTCTGGCTTTAAAAAATGTTTCCCCCCCTAAAGTCCCTGTTAGTATGGGCTCCGGGCCACCGCTGGTGACCCGGAGCCCACACCAGCAGGTACTAGGGTGATCCCTGGGGTGGTTTAACACCCCCCCGCACCCCAGGGATCACCCTACCTCCCCACCCAGGGATCGCCTACCTTGCGCTCTGGGCGGCGGCGGCGGCAGCGGCGGTCTGACTCCGGCGGCTTCAGCGCTGGCTGTGGCTGGCGGCTTCAGCGCTACTAGGCCTTCCGATGAACTTCCAGGTTTCACCGGAAGGCCTAGTAGCGCTGAAGCCGCCAGCCACAGCCAGCGCTGAAGCCGCCGGAGTCGGATTGCCGCCGCCGCCCGGAGCGCAAGGTAGGTGATCCCTGGGTGGGGGGTAGGGTGATCCCTGAGGTGGGGGGGGTGTTAAACCACCCC
>QEPC01004473.1:1152574-1166252 GCA_003113815.1 Sphenodon punctatus | reverse complement strand
GCGGTCTTCAAGTCTCAGGAAGGGAAGGTCCACGCACACTACAAACAGCTTCAATTGCACCTTCGTTCAGGACACTCAACAAAGCCAAACAGGGGGCCGGTCTCTCAGAAATCACCAGTGCCGCTGTCTCTGTGGCGCTGTCTATATGCTGCAAGCCCCGCCCCCGTGCACGCTCTCAGGCGTTCCGAGCGCCGCAGCAGGGGCGGGGGAATTCCCTGAGCATGTGCCGGCATCGGGGGTGTGGCCAGGGTGCGCGCCTCTGTTCCCGTGACTGCGGGACTTGCTGGGGTTTGGGGAACTCCCTGAGTGCTGGCCGATGATGGGGGCGTGGCTAGTGAGCACGCCTCCGTCCCCGAAGCCGACGGGCTTTCCGGGGTTCCGGGTTCTGTTGGGGGCGAGGTCAGTGCCTCCTGCGGCACAATGCTGTTCCGCCAGGGGTGTGTGTGTGTCTCCTCTGCAATTGACCCCCTCTGCGCGCCACGAGCCTTACACACAGCCAAAAGTTTAGTGCTTATAATACTCCTCCTCCTCCTTAAGGGAACATTATGGCCCTAAACCCAGTGGGCTACAATTAAACAGTGCCTCCCTATTAACTGTCTCATTGAGGAGCAAGAGAGCTATAAACATTTTCTGCATTCCAAGGGTTTAATCTGAAATACTTAATTCTCAGTGTCAGCTGTTAATGCTGGAAAGGAGTTCATTAGAAGAATGAGACGTCTACGGTGAATGACCTGCCATTTATAGAAAGAAGATAGTTTCTTTACAACACTGTACTGGTTGGAAGGGATATACTTGTGAACGCCTCCATAGCCCATCGCCAGCATACCAGACATAAGCTTTCCTTCTTCCATATCTTTCCTTCCTGTCTCCTCAGTAGCACTACCTAACATTGCATCTGCCCTTTTAAATACAAGTGCGGGTGAGTCGGCATACACACAGTTGGGTTCTGTATTAACAAGTACTGGAGCAAAATGTGGTCATGTTTTCAAATGGAATCAGATAGTCGTCCTTTCCCAATGAAATTTGTTAGTCCAGATTGAAGCAAATTGTTATGAACTCATGGAAGGGTCACTGCTGTTAATCTTTTCCTTAACGAGCGCCTGCAGGACTGCAATCTCTCAGCTGGAGAATTAGTGGTGCTTACTACTTAAGCTTTTCAGTGTGGAAACACAAAAGGATCAGGAAGGGAAGGGGCAGGGGGTGGGCAATGAACAACTCAATAAACTGCCCCTGCAACTTTAGCCATTAGCTACAAATTCATACCCTGGGGTTGCAGGGAGAATAGAAGGAAAGAGGACATGGCTGCCCGCAATCTTGGTACAGACTGAAAAAGATCCTGAAGTCCCTGCCTCTTGAGAAGAAGTGAAAGCTCCCTTGGCATACATAGTGGGGATGGGAGAGAGGACTCCTACTACGGTCCCACCATCCCGGTTTCCAACAACGGGAAACTGAACACAAACATCAAGCTTTCTGGAGATGTCCTAGCATCAGTCAGACATTCAGACTTCAAGCACCCTTACTAAATCAGGCTTGATGCGGTTAGCAGACTCCTTTAGGACTCTGAAAAGGTCTCTGTTGGTCAAATGAAAGTGGTCCAGGTCTGCAAGCAGTGATGATTTCACCCGCCCACCACACTTGGGAGAGCAACATGAACTTCAGCAATCAAAAATCACTAGCTCAAAATATAACAAAATCCTTTTGATTACATAAGTGTAGGGAAATCAACACCAGTTAGCAAAAGTCACCTGCATCCATTATTTCCAAAGCAGAAGGAAGCTGCATTTGCTACAGACCACAGCAAAAGGTCAACAGGCAACACAGAGTCACAACATCCCAGTTTGTTCCATTGAAGTGGGTGGGAAGCTACCTAGCTACATATTTTCTCCAGATAGCTCTGAAACTGGACTTGACTAGCAAGCAATGAATCAGCGTACAGATAACTCCTGCATTCTAAGAGTGTTTTGTGTTCAAAGAGCCAAGGTCAGCAGGAAGCCTGCCGTTATGTTTGCAAGATCTGCATGCTTCCTTTTCCCCTCCTGGCTTGTATTAACGTAGAAAGAACGTGAAGAGATGATGATATTTTAGTTAGTATCATTGCCAAGTCTGATTTGTAAGAATCGAGCATATACACTTCTCTCAGTTCTCAAGCTGGTAGGCTAATGTCCACATCTATTTCTCTGGGGATAGAATGTGAAATGATTTCTCAGCTGCTCTTGAAAACAAAATATGATAGTGTGTGCGTGCACAGGTGGGGATAGGGCAGAGGGGGACAAACAGGGAGGACCAACTATGGAAGAAAGCTGGCACAGCTCCATCTATTGTCCTGCAAGTTTCCTGCAGGACAGTTATGTATTGGCAAACAACTACATTTTTATGTGATCCCTCTTGCTGGGGATTAGGGAACCTTCCACTTGAACTTACATTTTGGAAAGCAAATTAATTTGAGAAGCGGGAATGAGAAATGGATTGTCACAAAAACTGAGTTTCATCCCAGCTTTAAAGCTGTTCTGAGAAATAGAGTTGTCTCGTACCAACTCCCTAGACTTCTCTCTCCCTTTAACTTTGCTGCTAATCTTTTAATACCACTCCCAAGCCAAATGTGGCATTTTAAGCTTTAGACAAAATTAGGGTGCAATCCAGCTCCTACTGAAGTCGATGGGGCTGATCCCATGCCCCATGGATCCTGTGCAGACCCCCCTCTCCACACGTTACGTGGCTTCCATTCGGCCCAATGTGCTGGCAATTGAGGTGCATGCGATTCCTGTGCAGCAGGATCCATGGGGCATGGGAATCGGCCCCACCGGCTAAACTCTTGCTGACTTCAGTGGGAGCTAGACTGCACCCTAAGTTAGCTCTGATCACACAACACACAGCTAACCTAGGAACTCCGTGCCATTAGAGGACATGAAAGTCAGTAGTCAAGTTGGGTTCTAATAAGGGTTAGGTATGCTCATGGAGGATAGTGATCAGTGAGTAGCTGCCAAGCTAGTCAGGAATGTAACCTCTGACTGCCAGAAGTTGGGAGTGAATGAAAGGGATCTAGGACTCCACATATGCCCTATTTTTGCATGTTCCTCCAATGCGATTGAGGCAAGACAGTGTTCTGACCGAGCAGGGCTTTTTCTTAAAGACCTAGCAACATGATCCAGAATATGGCCCAAAGTCTGACTCTTTCCTTGGTCTCAGATCAGCTGAGGCACATGATTCAGTGGGCCCTTCATTACTTCAGAAGAAGGGGATATAGCTGTCTCTTCTGGACTAGATCTCGATGTGCTTGTCTGATCTTCAGAGACCCATGCAGTTTGCTCTGATCTGCCAACGTTTTCCAGAAGGGGGTGACATTTAAACAGGTAAGCTTGCTCAATGAAGAGTCTCCAGAATTTGCATGGGTTTATTTTATAATATTTGTGAATATGTTTCACGTGATTATCGTTTGCAAAAGGACAGGAGAAAAATCCAAATCATTAAAAACTGTATCTGCGTTCGAGTCAGAGGCTCAAATAAAAATTTATTTGCGGGGGGGAGGAGGGGAGGGCCAAGGAGCGGAAAAGCCCTGGAGGGCAACTCCACCTCCTGGAAGCCCCACCCCAGGACATAAGGCACTCCCCTCCCCACCCCACCCCACCCCACCCCCTGGCAGGAGCCAGACAGCTGCTCCTCTCCTGTGCCAGCCCCTGGCACTCATAAGTGCCTGACCTACCATACTCTTCCCTGTCTGCTGAGGGAAAGGCAGGTCAGAAAGCCTGCAGAGGTGGTGTGGGAGGTACAACATGGCAGTGCCCTACCACCTCCTCAGGCAGCCTTGTTGGGGAAGAAAGAGGGGCCTAGCACCTATTGACCCAGAGCAGGAGCAAGGGAAGAGAGACTCTCACAGACTGCTTGGTACGTAGGTGTAACTGTGGGGGAGCTCCCCTCTATTCCAAATCCCTTAGGTCTCCTGCAGCTGGGCTCCTGGCTTGAATCCCTTTCCTCACTGCCACTCTGTGCTGGACTAGTAAATTCAGTCAAATGTGTTTTGCTTTAAGATTACATTGGTACTGTGTTAGACACCTTTATGGGAAGACGAGCTACTCGAAAGTCATAAACATTTGACAGATTAAGCACATCCATAATGGTTTTCCAATTGCTTAAAAGATTACGAATGTCTGAATGAGCTGGGACAGGAGAAACAAAAAACATGTTGTGCTGGCAGACGTATGCAGCCTTGGAGGACTGAAAAGGGCCTTGTCCTGTAAAGGAAACAGGAACTTGACATTACTCAATGGAATTCACCCTGCAGAACTGGTGTTGTTTTAAAACCCTGGGGCTGAGGTTTGAGTGGGAAGGCTAGGTTCTCCTCTCTGGGCGAGAGATGAGGGAATGAGTGTGAGGCAAGGTGGGAAGTTAGCCATGGCCTCTCTGTGAGGGAGGGTGGGTGTGTGCTTGGGCAGGGCGGGGGACTTCCCATCTGACGCCACACCCATTCCCTCATCTCTCACCCAGGGAAGAAAGCTCCTCCCTCCTCACCTTTAAAAAGCACCTGAAGACTCTTATTCTCCTGGTGCTTTTAGGATCCCCTGCTGGTTCCCCTTGATGCGTTTTTTCCTCCCTTTTTACCTTCCTCCTTTTAAACGGTGTTAAATTGGGTTTGTATTTTAGATGGATTATATATGGCTTTATCATTTTTGCATTGGAAAGTGCTTGGAGAGCTATAGAAATAAAATCTTCAGCATCATTAAAACAAGATTTAGTTTTTAAAATTATTGTAAGCCACCCTGAGCCACCTCTGGGATAGGGCGGGGTATCAATCTAAAATAGTTAGTAATTAGTTGAACACCTCTATTTTTTTTTATAGGACAGAACATCAGACCCATGCAAACATGTGGCACAGTTGCCCCACAGAAAACGGAATTCTCTCACCATTACATCTAGGAAAGAACCTCCCGTAGTCAAGTGGGAGAGGTTGATTTCTGGTGTTCTAGAGCTTTGCTGGCGAATACAGTATGTAACAACTGCAAAAGCCTGTGTCCATCTCCTTGTAAAGGGCCCAAGAAACCGTGGAAGCAAATAATTATCCTGTGCCCTGACAGATAGTAGACCAGAGCTGTGTAAAGTTGTGCATTTCTTTTAGGCTCTAATTAATCAATGTTTTAAGCAGAATAGGCTTGTTTTTTTCACATTTCAAAAGGAATAGAGGGCAATGGCCAAGAGGAAGATTTTGCTGCAGGGCATGAAATTTCAGATTGAACTCAAGGAGCTAAAGAAATTCAGTCACCAGACTTTACCCTGATATTAAACCATTCTTGCCCACTACAACAGTTAACCAGTGGCCAGCCTCAGTTTTCTGGGCACCAACGGTTCCCAGGCGCCTGCAAATTTTGTGCCCTGCTTTGCTACATCCAGAGTTCAACCCCTCCTGCTGCTTTGCTGGACAACAACAAAAGAGACTGTACCTATTCTATTTTGCTCTTCTGGTTTCTTCTGACAGGCCCAACCCACCAAGCTGCCATTGGCTGGGGCAAGTCTCTCCTCCTCAGTACCTTGCTTTAAGCGCCAAATCCTGATGGTGTTGTCATCTGAACACGTGGCGATCTACGGTACAAGACAAACAACATTAGGACCCCCTTGATCTACAGTCCCAGTCAATACTGCAAGATCACAATACCAATAGACTGGAGATACTCAAGTTTACAAAAAATGTATTAAAAAAAACTAAACACGTTTATATATAACAATGTGATTAGGAAATCATAAAAATGTAAGTAGGAAATAATGAGAACTTAAACTTAAGTAATACAAAAGCAATCTTCATGTAAGCCAAGTTTGTAACTCTTCTTCATACTTTTTGACAGCTTTTTTGTCAAGTATGCAAGTTTTCCTGCTATGCTCTCAACAGAAATCTAAAGCCCTGAAGAGCTACAAGCTTGAAATGTGCTGTCTTCTATGAAGAAGTTCATTGTACAACATTGCTCTTGTATTACCTAGGTTGAAGTTCTCGTATTTCCTCATCATAGAATTACTGAGCTGGAAGGAAATGCGAGGGTCAGCACGTCCAGCCCCCTGCTCAGCGCAGAATTTACCATACCTAAGCCAATATGCACAACTAGCCTCTTCTGAAAAATCCTCCAATGATGGGAGAATTCAAAACCTGTGCCACTGCCTGACTGCCCTTACGGTCAAGAATTTATACCAGATGTTCAGTCTAAATCTCCCTTGCTGCAGTTTGTACCAATTGCCTCTCGTCCTGCCCTGCATAGCAAGGGAGAACAATTGCTGTCTTCTTAATGCATAGGCAACTCGAGGGGTGGGGGTGGAGAAATGCCCCCCAAGGTTTTCAGAAACCCTACAGAACCTCTACCCAGCCCTCTGCCCACTCCTGTGTCCCCCCCCATCTCCATTGACAGTTACCAGTCACTGATGTCTTTACAAATATTTGTTATGATAACAGCTGCCTATAGCGTTGCAGGTCTGATTCAAGGTGCTGGTGTTGACCTTTAAAGCCCCACATGGCCTGGGCCCCTCCTACCTGAGAGACTCCCTGGGCCCTGGAACGTTCTCTGCGATTCGCTGGGGGCACCTTCTTGGAGGTCCCCTGGGTAAACCGGGGGGCCATGATGGAGAGGGCGTTCTCAGTGGTTGCACTCCCTCAGTGGTTGCTGTGGAACTCCCTCCAGGAGGAGGCTTGCCTGGCTCCCAGCTTGGTGGCCTTCCACCGGGCCTGTAAGACTTGGCTGTTCGTCCAGCCCTTTGGGGAAAGGAGGGGGAAAGGGATAGGGGGTGGGATTTTTAGCCAGTGGGTCTTATCTCTTTTTATCGTATTTATTGCCTTTGTAACCCCCCCTTTTTGTATATTTGTATCTGTTTTAAATTAGGTAAGCTGTCCCAAGCTGCCGTGAGGCTGGATAGATAGAAATAAATAAATAACCCCCCTTAGTCTTGAGTATCGTGTCCAGTTTTAGGCACCTCATTTTAAGGCCCGTAAAGCAAGTCTAATGAGGAAAGGTTGAAGGAACTGGGTACGTTTAGCCTAGCGAAGAGAAGACATGACGGCAGTCTTTAAATATCTTAAGGGCTGCCACCAAGATGTCAGGAACTGTTCTGCACTGCTACAGAGAGAGAAGGGCTAGAAATAAATGGTCTCGGGTTATAGGAATGTAGATTTTGCTAAATCTAAACCACATTGTTTATAAATGGTTTTAAGTATTTGGTACTAATGAAGAGCAAGTTTGGGGGAATATTTACTATCTAGTCTACTGGTTTTGTGAATCTATGGCATAAACCAGCATGAAGAGTCTGTTGCCTACAGCACGTGGGGGTCTGGACCCAGACTCACTGGCAATTCAATCTAAATGAGCGGTTACAGCTCTTGCCGGCCTGTGTCATTCAGTTCTTCGTTGATCCCTGCCTGCCTGTGAACTTGAAAGGTACAGGGACTTCCACTGAAGAAAGAGAAACTTCTGCCTAATTAGCACTGGAGGAAAGAGGACAGTTTTGGGTCCAGAATGCACCTGGCATGTAACACTCAAGCTTTTTCAAGCAAGCAGTGCAATTTGCCTGACCAGCACCAGACACTTCAATAATATTCCTTTGTGCCGTCTTCACAGGGGATACTTCCCAGACCAAGAACAGGGCTCGATTAACCATTACACGAAGTATTTCAAGCATAGGGGAGCCCATGCACTGCAGTGTCACCAGCAAGGTTTTTTACTGTGTACAATCCCTGGAGCCCCCACCCAATAGGCAGGAGGAGGTGCAGTAGGGTGGGGCAGAGCGAGCCAGACAGGAGCAAATGGGAGTAGAAACGCCAAGGAAGAAAGCGGGTCAGATGAGCGACACGGGGAGTGAATGGAACAGAAGAGGGGAGCAAGGGACGGGCCAAGCAGGAAGGGAGTGGGTCAGCCTGGAGAACCAATAAGAAAGGGTGGTGTGGGCCAGGCAGGGAGCACAACTGTGAGGATGGGGTGTGTGGCCTAAATGGCTGAAGCTCCAGAGTATGGTTTATGCATGGGCCCCCCCACCCAATCCAGGCTTGAGTAGGAGTCACCGAAACAAACAAAAAAGAAGCAGTTGTGGCCAAAGTTTGCAGTAAGACGAATGGAAAACTGCCTCCTCTTCAGGGATCTTGTGCCTTGCTCACTCCCAAGGGTTTTGTATCACAATTTAAATCTGGACATGCTCGAGATCAGAAAAATAAAAAATAAACTTCCTAGGTTTTGAAAACCAAACACCACGTCAGTCACATCTAAGCTTTCATTCGTTGTTTTCTTAGGAGATTCCAGAGCTCAGAATGAAAGAAGCCAAAGCACAGTTTCTGTGGAAACGACAAACCTTCGTAAAGTTGGAAGGGCACCAAGAAACCGAGGTGACCTCTTGGGAATGACCCACAAGCATCAGGGGGGGAAGCTGGGGCTCTGATACCTTAAAAAGAAAGAAAAAGCCACATGAGTTATCCAAGGCAGGCTGCACTCAGTCTGAGGAAGTATATGACCTTTTAAACCAGCTCCTACAAGGAGTTACCACTTTGCATTTCTATGGCATCTTCCATGAGAGGATTGTAAAATACTGTATAAACGATGATGTAAACTTCTCATTACCCCTGCAAAATATGTAGCAATTCTTCTCATTCTGGACAGCTGGGAAACTGAGCCACAGAGAGATTAAGGCGGATTTAAAATGGGATGGGGAGGGTATGAGGGGGCGGGTCCATGTGCGCTCAGTGGAGCGCACACACACTTCCAGTGAGTGGGGGAGGGTTTAAACAATGGTGGATGGGTGTGCACTAGGTGTGCACACCCACCCACTCGCAGGCCACCCATGCCTCCATACAGTACAACCCAGGATTTTCTGGGTTGCTCCATGCAGGGAAGGGGGAGGTGCGCGGGTGCATGCCCAGCCACCCCCACTTGTGCACGGGTGCTACCACACCTGTCCACTGTGTGGACCTACGTGGTAGCGTCTTGTCTATAAATGCCCTAAGTGACCCATTTCAAAAGCCCAACATGAAGGTCTAGAACAGAGCTGGGAGCAGAACCCAGAACACTCGATTGCCTATGCTTAACGACAAGACTCTGAGCTACCCTGAAAGGAGCCGTTTACTCTCCTAGCTCACCACAGCCTGCAGTAACTCTTGGCGGTTATTGAAAACAATGCTGAACACAGAACTGGAGGAAGCAGGAAAAAGATCGATTTCATGCTGGAGGAATGAATGAAAGCAGTTCCCAACTGGATTGTTCATGTTCCCAATTGGAACTGGGTTGAAACAGTTTCATGTTTAGCAGTGGTGCATATTAACAGTCTAACAGCTCTTCCATGAAAAACTGTTTCAACCTAGTTCCAACTGGGAAAATCCATTCAAAGCTGGACAATTACTGCCACTTGGAGTGCTGTCATCATGTTGGTACCAAGAATGAAACCAAGCAAGTAGCTCAACAGACATCCCCCCCTTTACTGATTGCAGACTTCTCAGACCTGCCTATAAAGCTCTAGAAGGTGAAAGCTGACACTGAGCTATATACAAAGAGACTAGCTTTGATAAATGCATAGAAGCATGCAGCATCTTCAGATGAATTGGGTTAGTTCATTTTAACTGGATGCATTTGGAAGTTACAGTAGTTCCTCCAGCAGACAAATCTGCCTATTCAGATTCCACACTGAGTCGAAGGGGAGATTTACATGGTAGCAAGTCAATTCAAAAACAGTAGCAGAACTGGGTAGTGGATGACAGTCTTACTTCCAAACTACGAGATCAGGCCATTTGGCAAGGGCATTTGCACTCTCTCCCATTAGCCAATTTGCTTCCTTTCAACAAGAGATCAGGACTCCAAGTGCCGTCATGCCATGTGGGGGTGGGGTTCTGATCTTGGACAATATTTTATCTGCTTAACATGGTGCTGTTGCTGCTTGGGGTCAGGGTTTATACTTAAGTCTTAAAATAAGATCTCATGGACAAAAGATCAGAGAACCACTTAGTGTTTAATTTGTAAATAATAAATTACCAGGGCCCAATTCTGCCCCAGAAAGCACAACAAATTCCCCATCCCAGAGCTTATCAGAGCAAGAAACTTAACCCTAGTCTCCAGCCAGCAACCCAATCCCTGGCCCAGCCTGCCTCTCTGCAGCTTGAATATAAAACAGGAGTTCTTGTGATTTAATCTATATGATGACCAGCGCATGGGAACAGGGAAGTTATTAAACAAAGCCAAATAAGCCAGCCCTTGTATGGAGCACTGGATACATCTCATGGCATGCTAATGGTACTACCAAATAGTACCTTCTTTCGCTGGAGGTTTTCAAACAGAGGCTGGACAGCAATCTTTCACGGATGCTGTAGCTGTGGATTTCCTGCCCTGAGCAGAGGGTTGTACTAAATAGCCTCTGAGGTGCCTTCCAACTAGGATATATCATGGCTTATGGGACCAGGCATTAATCAACCCACACAGACAGACTAACTTAGGTGAAGCTAATATTAGCGCTGCTGTATTCAAAGAAGAGCCAGAACCTGGATCTCTGGTTCTCTTCCATTTCATTTTGCTGTCTGTCAGCAGACACTACTTCCTGAAGCGATGAGTCACCATTAGCGATGTGACATTAGATGGGGATTTGCACTGATGACTAAGTGAACTTAACATATTTTTCAGCATGTGGGAAAATGAGGCTTTATGCTCCGATTTACAGATATAAATATATATATAAAAAAATAAAAAGACACTGGGGGGAGGGGTAGCGTGTTCCAGCTACTTGATCAATTGCCTTTTCAAACTTTGATCCTTAGTTATGACAGTTGAAAAGCTACAGTTAAAACTTCTAAGTAGCACATTTCAAGTGGACCTGAATTGAACTGGTTCATTGTAATGGGCCTGTTTTGTGGCCTAATGAAGGGCAGCTTCATATCTAGTAAATGCCGTTTGGAACACGGCATCCCTGCCAAACCATGCAATGCCATGGAAACTAAATCCCCATTTAAGGAATGAATTGCTGGAGCTCTGAGGGAAGAGAACACCTTTGTTTACATTTAGTAGAATTTTTACTGTATGTAGCAAGAGTTTCTAATCCTTTGTTACTGACGGGAAGGTCAGAGAAACCGCATTCTTCTCACTCGGCCAGATTCTGCCGCTCAGTCGGTTTTTATCCGTATCTCATTTATAGGGCACTGGGGTAGTCCTTTGTTTACCCTGGTGTAAGAGAAACCCTACGTACTGCCAATTATTTTCTGCTATCTCTGCCTGTCTGTATTATAGCCATCTTTGAATACTGATCCTCATAAAAGCAGAAACATAAATTGCTTACACCGGTCGGTCCAATCCACCAGTAACCTGACAGTCCAGTATCCCATCTCCTCCGACAGTGGCCAATACCAAATGATGCAATAAATGAGCAAGAAATCTCATTATATAAAGAATCTCTTATTCTCCTGTCTGCTGCCCCTCACGCAAAACTGAACCCAAAGTCTCTTAGGGAAGCAACTGCTTAATGCAACCAATGGGTAGATTTTTTGGAAGTACTCATGGTATACTAGTTATATCATAAACTGAAACATGAGGCCTAAACATACCCTAGTCCAGTTTCATAATGGCTTCCATTCATGGCACCTTCTAAAAGTTAGTGACCCAAAGCAAAACCCACATCCCGGTCAAAAACGGTCCAGTAAAAGCCTTGAGTGACAGATTTTTTTTTGCTTATGCTTCATTAAACTGTTTTCCCTCTCCTCAATTTGCAGTCAGCAGTTCACCCCATATACTCCCCTTCCCCCCACTAAACTAAGCTAAGCTAGCCTCTGGGCAAGATCCCAATGAAGTGAATGGGACTCGTATCAATGCTGCCACTACACGCACTCCCCAACGGGGGAATCACGCTGTTAGCAGCCCCTGCATATACAGCCCATCGGCTACATATTTTCTTATGCCACAATCAAAGACTGAACCAGCAGACCATGAATATTTTATATGGATGTCAACATCAGACAGCCTAAAACCCACAATAAGGAGTCCTGGGTAAAAAGGATTAGGATGAGAAAAAACTGTGACTAGTCAAAGTTAAGTGGCATTGGATTAAAGCAGGGGTGGGGAACCAGGGGCCAAATGTGGCCTGTGGCATTAGTTTTTATTTGGCCCCTTTTCCAGATCCAGTTTCTACCTCCAAGCACTGAAAGAGTGAGCTGAGGGAGAGGGAGCAGAGAAGAGACCATGCACACAAGGACAGGGAATGGATTTATGGCACAGATCCATGATCTGGACTCTCTTCTTCCTAAGCATACCCCCTTAAGCACCCCCACCTAGCTTCCATGTGGCCCTTGGAGCTTGTACTAATTTTCAAAGCAGCCCCTGGGAGGGAAAAGGTTCCTCACTGCTGTGTTAAGCAACAATGGCCATCTGAGCACCTTATACAGATTCATTTTTAATTAATGTGTGGCACCCACATACTACAGTATTGGAAATCTAGAAATAATGAGAGGCTACATTTAAAATCTTTCGGAGTTTTTTTGAGAAGAGATGCGTCAGGAAGCCTTTAGCTATTCTTATGCTGTTCTCAGCCTGGTTTCCAGGGAACCAAGTTTAAAAAGGTGTCCTTATTGGATCTGAAATGACAATGCTACTCAGCCACTTTGCTAAGTTGAAAGTAGCACAGAAGGGCCTGCTAAGCTTACATTGTACTTGCCTTTGCAGCTTTGCTTTCTCTGAACAATCATGAGACTTGCAAGAATTCTGCCCTCAGAACCACAACAAGGCTCAGCCAAGACAGTAGCTTCATGCAGTCTGCATTTTGGTTTTAATCTGCAAAACCACCATGAGAAAGTGCAGAGAGGGAATCTAAGATGCGCGGTTTTAAGGCACTCAGCTTTGCCAGTATTTGAAATCAGAAGGTGCATGGTGAGTTAGGAATGGACACAAGTGCAGGAATCATATCCATCATCTGGTCTTGAAGTCTGACAAACCCAAGGTGTTCAAGGAGCGCTCACTCAATTGTGTTGGAAGTCTGGAAGAAGATCAGGTGAGCCACATTTAGAGAGCTATACTTCTTACAGGGGAGCAGAAGAGAGCATAGATGCTACCACTGGGAAGTAAAGAAGTTAACTGAGGAAGGAAAGAAGATGAAGGGATTTGGGTATGGAAGGAAGGTAGAAGTGAGAATTCAGATTAACATGCATTATATAGAGGCTGGTACCTCTATCTAGTGCATGTAGAGTAGATAGGTTCTGTGTACTGAAACATCCGGGTTTCCCCGGAAGGCCTACAGCGTCCTGACGCCGGCAGCCACAGCCGGCGCTGAAGCCGCCGGACCACCCGCCGCCGCCGCCGCCGGAGCTCCCAAAGGTAAGCGCACTGACCGTTAGTAGGGGTGATCCCTGGGGTGTGTGTGTGTGTTAAACACCCACCCCACCCCCAGGGATCGGGTCATACTTACCGGCGGCTGCGGGGACGCCGCGGCCGCTGGTGCTGGGCTCGCCTCGCCTCTGGGTCTTTTCTTTACTCTTTTTTAAAACAAAAATCCAGGCTGGGCAGGGTGGGTGGGGGGTGTCCCCCTTCCACCCGCGCAGCCTGGACTCGGGGAGGGTTTTTTTTAAAAAAAACTTTTTTGCTGGGGCAGTTTTTTTACATTGCAGCCATTTTTAAATGGCTGCAATGCAAAAAAAATCCGGTACCCCGGAATCCGGTACCCGGTCCGGATTACCGGGTCGAATCCGATAATGCCGGTACGCCCG
>QEPC01004473.1:1124526-1151456 GCA_003113815.1 Sphenodon punctatus | reverse complement strand
GGGGCACACACAAGACAGGGGAAAACAAGCAAGCAAGGGGGCATGCACACAACAGGGGAAACAACACAGTCTTACCACATGCAGAGGGGAAAACACACAGGAATCTCACACACCACAGACAGCACGAGTACTTCCTCAATCACCATAGACAGGAATGGGAAGGGGGTAAGAGATGTTGCTCCACCAGCTTCCTGTGGCCACACCAAGGCTTAAATACTTCCTGTGGCCAATCAAGAAGCTGGGAGGCAGGGCTAAGGTAATTGACCACAGCTGGGAAGGGGCATGACACACAAGGAGCTAGCATACAAAAGAGACAGAAGGGAGACAACCCAACACCCTTACAAGGCCACCAGGTGGCGCAGGGCGCTGGACAGACTCTCCAGCACCCCAAGGGCCATGGGTTCGAGACCCACCACTGACACAGTATAGCCTCAATCACTACACAAACGCTAAAAACAAGCATTCTACCTGGTGCCCATCAGCCTTTCATCCCCGATGTAACACAAAGGAGACAGCCTCTGAAGCGGCTCTTCTTGCAAGTGGCTCCTGCTATTACACGGTGACATTTGTATTTCCTACATCTTGGTTCAAGTGGCTAAGCGTCTCAGCTGTCAGCCAGCACTTTGGAATTTTGTTGAAGGCTCCGGCTGAGCCTTTGCACTAATAAAACAAAGGCTTTAACTACTGGAAATTAAGGCCGAGAAAAAGCTATGTCTGAAGCAAGAGCTTATAAATCAAGGAGGAGGGGGAAAAAAAAAGAAAAAAAGCCCCTTAAAACAATTAAGTTGTTAGACTCTGCTAATATGCACCACTGCTAAACATGAAACTGCTTGTCATAGCTGGCTAAATAAATGGGACAAGAAAAAGGATTGTTAAGACCCATTAAAACCAGATTAAGATCAGCAACTTGCAATAAGCAGCAGCGATGGGAGAGGTTGGTGGCAGGAGGGTAGCTTTGTTTTACATTAGCCATTACATTGAGGTTTAACAGCTACACAGGCTGGGTACAACATGCCAGGAGGCAAGCCCTGCACTCCTTTCATTGGGACCCCTTCCAGTATCCCTCGTCTGCACCAGCTGTGTAGAGAGCAGGCGTGAGAGAGCAAGAACGCTGGCCAGGCAGCCTATGGGCTTGCATCTTGGCTTCTCCTGAGCGACTCACCTTCCAAACGTAGGCATTCTGGTCGCTTGAGCCACTGACCAGGAACTGGGTGTCGGGACTAATGCTTGATTTGACATAAAAGGTGGAATTCTGGTGTCCGCTGAACACTGCCACTGAGAGGAAACAAAAAACACAGCTCAGCATGTTGCATGGAGGTTAAACTAGTTACACTACTAAGGCCACATTACAGGCTTTTCCTGTCTGCTCACATCCCCTCAAAAGCAAGCAGCTAGACAGGTTCCCTTATTTTAAGGCCCAAAGCTTCAGCAGGGCAAGTACAGGAGGAATCATCATTCTGCACCTAAACTGACCGCTCCACAGGAGTAGATGCTGACAGCACTATTGCTGGCTTAACCTTGCTAAACCTTCTCTTCCTCGCCGTCCCCGCACCCCAAGATATGAACTCCTCTTCAACTGGTCCATTCCCTTTGGTGGGCTTCTCGAGCTCAGAGTCCAAGCCAAAAGTACAGGCCAGTCGACACAACAACATTGGAAATTCAGGAGTGGCTATCAGATATAGGACCCAGTTCCCACCGAATCCATGAAAAGTGCAGTTGCTCCTCCCTCCTTCTGCAGACAGCGTCTTATTTCTAAAGCAGAATGTGTACTAGTTCAGTGACACTTGCCATTTTCAGGTCTTGGTAACGCCTCGCCTGATCAGATAAGCCTTGGAACTACTGCCCTAAATAGCCACAATTCTGGGTATGCCAGACCCTGGAAGTGCCAGCAGTCAACTGCACGCGGATCTAGAGCACCTGGCCTCCCTGTAGCTGGGCTTCTCATCAGGGTGAGAAGGGCAAGTTACCTGATTTAGCACAATGGGCAAGACGTTCTCTACCAACACCAGAAAAAGAAGCTAGGCAGTGCCCTTCTGTATTGTGAAGTGTAGTGGGCTCCCATTTTTACAGCAGGAATTGGCAGAAGACCTGAAGTGGCAGCTAAGCAGGCCTGCATAGAGCCCCAGCAAAACTAACAAGCTGTTAAACCCATTTACTGAAGTGATTTTAGCTTCTGTTTGAAGGCAATTTACCCAAAGAGCAAAGGAAAGTTATTTGTATCGGGAATATTTTATTAAGCAGCCTTTGAAAGGTCACCACACCCTGTTGGATGCTTTGCTTCTTGCCAACTTTTGTTTGAATGTACCGACTTACAGGATGCAGCATGTGAGCTTAGATACTTGGAACATGGACAGAGCCTATTAGACAGCCAATTTCTACCAAATCCTCCTTCACATGAAAGAAGATTTCTTGGGTATTTAGCTATTAAGAGGCAAGATATTGGATTTAGCCATCACTACAAAAAGAAAAACATTGCACCTGCCATTTCCTTCCTAGTTCACAGGGAACCTGCAAGTCTCTGGTGCCTCTTGCTGGATGCAGAATGCAATGGCTGTGTTTGGCTGAGAGTTGCTCGGAAGTAAAACATTTTGCAACCAATCTATGAATGAAGATCTGATTCTAGACAGCCTGTCATAGCATAAGTCAGAAGAAACCAGCACCTGAAGCAGAAGGCAGATAGAAGACTGTTCTGCCCAACTAGGACAAAGCTCACTTTTTACTATAAAGCTTGTGCAGGAATAATAAACCAATTAGTATTTGCATAGCTTCTGCTGTCTGTTCAGAGCACTGTACAGACGTTAATCTATGCGAGAGACTGGTCAGTATTGTTATCCTCACTTTAAAAGGTGGAAAAAAATATGATGAAGTGACTTTTCCAGGGCTGCGTGATAAATCAGGGATCCAGTTAGGATAAAAACTACAGCCTCCTGGCACTTCAGTGTGCTCAGTGCTCCAAATCATAGTGCCCGCTCAACAGGAGAAGCTGTAGGAACCATCACAAAAGCAGCCAAGGATTTTTAAAATTAATTATTAAATCTAAATCAAGCTCACCTTCCACACAGGTCTAACTCTTGACATTTTTACAGAAACTAGATTAAAATGGTCACGTTAGAGATGAGGCCCAGGGTCCTCTGATACTATTATTATTTTATTTTTTAAAAATAAGCTAATAATAATAATGTCTTAATACGAATAAGAGACTGCCTCCTGCCAAACAGCTCTTGGAGCGCTCTACAACATAAAATGTAAAACAATATAAAATAAATTTAAAAATAGAAATCCCTTTAAAAGCCATTTTAAAAAGGGGAAGGTAAAAAGGGAGGAGTAAGCACATTAAGGGGAACCAGGGATCCTAGAAGTACCTGGAGAACAAATCAGTCTCCAGGTGCTTTTTCAGGAAGGAGGGAGAAATTGAGACAGACATCCGGAGGGAAGAATTTCCACACTGAGGGGCCTACTATAGCAAAAGCCTCGTTGCCCACTAACTTAAAGCACAATGGCGAGATCCCCAAATATAGAGGGTGGTTTCCGAGCGCAGATAACTATCAGGGTGCACTTCCAGGAGCAAGTCCTGCTCACTGCCCAAAAAAACAGCAATGCAATCTTAAATTCAATCCGACACTCTACAAGCAACTAATCCAGAGAACGCAGGGCGGGCAAAATAGGATCACGGCTGCCCAAACCAGTAAGCAACCACGCTGCCATATTTTGAACAAGCTGCAAGCACTCGAAGAGCACTGCTGGCAGCCCGTAGAAGAGGGAGTTACCAAAAAAAACCAAAAAAAACCCCAAGCCTCATGGTCATCAGGGCATGAGTGACTGTGGCAAGGTCAGCGTGGGATAAGTAAGGGCATAGCTTACACAAATTGCGTAGCTGAAAAAAGCATTTCCAAATCACATCAGATATCTAAGTTTTCATAGACAGGGTGAAGTTGAAAAGGACACCCAAGTTCTTTACCTGGCCCACCACCTCCACCCAGACCCCATCAACGTGCAGGGGCCCATGGGAGGAGAGGCCATCCTCTTATTGGCTCCCCACACCCCCAACAGCATCATCTCAGTCTTCCCCAGATTGAGCACAAGGTGGCTATTTTGTGGTGTTCCCCAAGGTTCAGTTCTTTCTCCCATGTTGTTCCACATATACATGCAACCCTTTGGAGATGTCATGACAAAGCACAGGGTTGAGTATCATCAGTATGTTGATAATACACAGTGGTATACCTGTTGCCATCGAGCCCTGCCAACACAGCCTCTGTTTTGGCAGAATGCTTGAATGATATAGCCAGCTGAATGCGTTGGAGAAGGCATTTGCATACTCAGGTCACTGGTGCCCAACTAGTTCAGATGGGTAGTGACTGAAAGCCAAGCGATCAGATGTCCTTTCTATAGTGAACTAGCAGCCTCATTCCAGTTTCAAGTGGACTGAGGCCCAAACCTAAGTTCTTTGACTTCCTCCATCACTATGGCATCGGGGTACATCACATGCACAACCGTATTTGGCAACCTCCGAAAGGCTCTACAAACGAGCAAGCACGTTTTTAGACATAGCCACCTTTTCATTCCTTCAGATTGTCCCTCCAAGGCAGAATTAAAGGAAGCTTGCACTACCACTACTCATTTTTGGCCTATTCAAATGGACACATGACCAGCCTTCAGGGATGAGAAGACCGTAAGCCTCTCTGCCAAAATGGCCAATGAAGGATTTCAGTTGGCACCAGTAACATTGGTTTATGTGGCATAGAAACCCAGCACAAGTCCAACCTACTTTCACAATGGGAAGCCTGAACTTTGGATTTATTCTAGATTAGGACCCAATCTGAAGCAGTGACCCTGGACTTTGCCTCCTCTCTCTCTCCCCTTCTTCCTAGTCTTCTCTTCCTCCTCCCGACTCCGCTGTCTCTGCTCTCAATGCCTCTCTCTCCTCCACACTTGACTCCCATGCCCCTCTCTCTTCCCGCCCTGCCTTCTCCCACAACGCCCGTCCTTGGCTCACCCCTAGTATCCGCCACCTCCGTTCTTGCACTCGTGCTGCTGAACGACTCTGGCACAAATCCCATTCTCACGGTGACTTCCTTCACTTCAAATTCTGTCTCTCCACCCTTACTTCTGCTATCTCCCTTGCTAGACAACACTACTATGCCTCCCGCATTGAGTCCTGTTCTCGGGACCCTCGCCGCCTGTTCTCTACCTTTGACTCCCTCCTCAAGCCTCCCTGTCCTCCCCCTCCTTCTTCCCTTTCTGCTCAGGATCTTGCCTCCTTCTTCACCTCCAAGATAGACAAGATCCGCCTCGACATCGCTTCCCACTCCTCTCTTCCCACTCCCACCCCTCTCCCTCCTCCCCCTCCTTCTCTCATGTCCTCCTTCTCCCCTGCCTCCCTTAAGGAAATCTCCTCTCTGCTCTCCTCCTCCAACCCTTCCACTTGCCCCCTTGATCCCATTCCTTCCCGCCTCCTCACCTCCATTACTCCCACTGTCGCCCCTTCCTTCCTGCACATCATCAACCTCTCCCTCTCTACTGGCTCTTTCCCTTCTGCCTTCAAACATGCCACAGTCTCTCCTATTCTCAAAAAGTCCACTCTTGACCCCTCTGACCCTTCTAGCTATCGTCCTGTCTCACTCCTTCCTTTTGCTTCCAAGCTGCTTGAACGTGTTGTCTACTCCCGCTGCCTTGACTTCCTATCCTCCAACTCCTCCCTTGACCCCCTCCAATCTGGCTTCCGCCCCCTTCATTCTACTGAAACTGCTCTCGCTAAGATCACCAACGATCTTCTGGTGGCTAAATCTAAACGTCTCTATTCCATTCTTGTCCTCCTTGATCTCTCTGCTGCCTTCGATACTGTTGACCACTCACTCTTGCTGGATTCCCTTCACTCCCTTGGCTTTTGTGGCTCTGTCCATAACTGGTTCTCCTCCTACCTCTCTGACCGCTCCTTTAATGTGTCTCTCTCCAACTCCGCCTCCTCCTCCTTCCCCCTCTCAGTTGGTGTTCCTCAAGGCTCTGTTCTTGGCCCTCTCCTCTTCTCGATCTATACCTCATCCTTAGGCAAACTCATTGCCTCCCATGGCTTCCAATACCACCTCTATGCTGATGACACTCAACTCTATCTCTCTACTCCCTCTCTCTCTCCCTCTGTTCAAGCTCGTCTCATCAACTGTCTCTCTGACATCTCTACCTGGATGTCTCAACGTCAACTCAAACTCAACATGGCTAAAACTGAACTCCTTATCTTCCCCCCTCATCCTTCCTCTCCTTCCTCACTGTCAATAACTATTGATGGAGTCACCATCCTGCCTGTCCCCCAAGCCCGTAGCCTAGGCTTCATCTTTGACTCACCCCTTTCTTTTAAACCCTACATTGACTCTGTTGCTAAATCCTGTCGCTTCTCCCTCCATAACATTGCTAAGATTCGCCCTTTTCTCTCTGTCTCGTCTGCCAAAACTCTTGTTCATGCTCTGGTCATCTCTCGCCTCGATTACTGTAACCTCCTTCTCACTGGCCTTCCCCGGTCTCACCTTTCTCCCCTCATCTCTGTCCAAAACTCTGCTGCCAGGGTCATCTACCTCGCCAGTCGCTTCGACCATGTGCAGCCCCTCCTCTCTTCGCTTCACTGGCTTCCCCTTCCTGAACGAATCCTGCACAAGCTCCTAGTCTTCACCTATAAAGCTCTTCACAACCTTGCTCCCCCCTACCTCTCTGCACTTATCGCCCTCCATACTCCAGCCCGTGCACTTCGCTCCTCCTCTGTCCCTTCTCTCACCCTTCCACGCCTTCCCTGCTCCCCTAAGCGCCTTCGTCCCTTCTCACTTGCTGCCCCCCATGCCTGGAACTCCCTCCCTGTCCACATCCGCCTTGCCCCCTCCCTTCATACCTTCAAATCTCTCCTTAAAACTCACCTCTTTCGCTCTGCTCTGTCTGACTCTTTATCCTGCTGAGCCACTATTCCTATACCTACGATCGGTTTACCCTTATCCTTGCAACATGGACCTGCCTGCTGTCATTCTCATCGTAACCAAGCCAAGTACGTGCACTTGAGACCTCGCATCTTCATGAATGTTAGACCCCTTGTCTCTCCCTCTGTTCCCCTTCCTAAGTCTCTCCCCCAGCTCCTTTCTCTCAGATTGTAAGCCCTAGGGGCAGGGACCGTGTCTATTTTATTACTTTGTAAAGTGCCAGGTACACTGCTGGCACTATATAAATGTTTGTTAATAAATAATAATAATAATAATAAAGATAAAGAGCTACAAATGCATACATAATCCCACACACTTTAGCATGTGCCTAGATTTGTAGCAGACCTTTAGGAGCACACCTGTTTTGATGGGTATTACTCTTACCTGGAACAGTCTTTAAACTTGTCATGTTGAACATGTAGATATTGTCATCAGTACAGTTAGCAAACAGGTTGGTCCCAGTAGAATCCAAAACCAGACTAGAATACCCTAGGGAAAAAGAGAGAGAGGGGCCAGGTATGCGTAAGTAGGACCTTGTGTATTCTGCAAATTCTCCCCCCACATACCAAAATCTGCAAGCAGAATACATTATGCACATTAACTAATCTGCCAGTTACATCTAGTGCGGTGGCTTCATCCATATGTCTCAGACTCTGACCCGGCCACCATCATCCATGCTTTCATCACCTCTAGACTAGACTACTGTAACGCACTCTACACGGGGGTACCCTTGGTGTCGGTCCGGAGACTGCTGTTGGTGTAAAACGTGGCAGCCTGCCTCCTTACAGGGATGGGCCGCTATGAGCACATAATGCTGGTGCTCGGTTTCCTGCACTGGCTGCCTATAGTCTTCCGGGCCAGATTTACGGTGTTGGTGCTTACCTATAAAGCCCTATATGGCCTAGGCCCGATCTACCTGAAAGACCACCTCACTCCCTGTGCTCTAGATCGACCCCTGCTGTCAGCTGGGAGTACCCATCTTGAAGTCCCCCGGGTATCTCAGGGGGCAACAATGGGAGAGGGCGTTCTCGGTGGCTGCACCTAGGCTGTGGAACTCCCTCCTGGCAGAGGCCCGGTTGGCTCCAGACCTCTCCTCTTTTTGTAGACAATGCAAGGCCTGGCTATTCCGCCAGGCGTTTGGGAGAGGGTGAAGGGTGTGTGTGTGTATGTTGTGGTTTAGGGTATTTATGTTGTTACTTTTATGTCCTCCCCATGTGGTTTTATATTCATACGCAGGTTTAATCTGTGTTTTATTATGCATTATATTTAGATTTTTAAATTTTCTTTTAATTTTTTAATATTGTTAGCCACCCTGAGCTGTTTTTGCAGGAGGGGCGGGGTACAAACTGATATGTAAATAAATAAATAAAAACTAAAATGCGTAAAGTATGCACATTTTCAATGCAGACAAGTTTCCCAGCATGCTGCCCCATCTATTTTGGACATCTTGTATCTTAAAACTGACCACAAAATACCACACACAGCTCTCCGTGGGCTGGAGAGGCATTTTGGGTTTGCTTTCCTCAGCAGGGGTGGTAGCCTGCTCCTTTTCAACAGCTGGAGCAGGGGGCTTCTATTGAGGAGTCTTGAGGCCAGCCTTTCACAGTGCATGCATCCCACTGTGTTTCCAGTGCTCCCCACTCTGGCTGTAATCTGCACTACTCCAGGCCAGTTACCAAATTTTGCAGAAATGGTTGTAATTTCTGTAGTGCCAAGTTCACAGGACCCTGTTCACAAGCAGCTCCATAAGAAGTTCTGCAGAGCAGCAGCAGATTCCAACCTCTGAGTGCTGTTGAAGAGATCATCCAGCCTTACTGCTTAGGCCAATTTCCTCCCACTGGAGGGGCTCCGTAAAGGCATTGTTGGGGAACAGTTATACCAAGTTTTAATCTTTTAATATTAAAACAGTGACTGTAGAAGGTTTGGATGGGATGTAAACTCTCCTGTTTCATGGGATAAGCCAAACTATCTGTTATCAGGAAGGAAATTTTCTTGGGGTAACGTATTTCATATCTGCCACTACTGAGATTTCCTGCTCCCCCTCCCCCCAATATTTCTCTGAGCCAGCTGATGTTGGCCAGTATGGATGTCAGAACACTAGACTACATGGAGCACTGGTCTAAGCAGCACAGCAACTCCTATGGCGTAGAGTTAAGCTAGAAGCACAATGAGGTTAAGTGAAGAAGCAATACAAATAAAATCAGGACTGTTTACAGAAAGACAAGTTATAGGCCAACTCCAAGAAGTACCTAATAAATATGGCATCATTTTACTCAATAACCTCCTCGCAGTTTGTATTCAGTCAGATTTACTGACTTTTCAAAACAAAAGTTCCCTGCTCTGTGGCTCTGTTGAACTATGGCACCAACACAGGAAAAGACACAAGGAGCTGGATTTGGTTTCTGCTCGTGTACTCTCACCAAAAACAGGTAGCTAACTTTGAACTGCAAGGCCAAATTCCCTTTGCAAACACCAATGGAGAGGCCTACAGAAAGTCCATTGCTGGCTTGGTGATGCTAGAGCAAGAGAAACTGCTTGAATGTGCAATGCTGGCAGTTAAGAATAAAGTCTTTCAGTGAGTAGGAACCACCCCACAAAGCCATCTTTATGGCATCAATTGTCAGGTTAGATCAGTACTTGAAAGAATAGATTATTACCGAGCTTGCGAGTGCTGGTCCCAGGGTAGTAGAAAGACTTGAATGCCACTGGATCCTGCCGATAGACAGAGTAGCTCTTGCGCAAGTCCCACACTTTGATTATGCTGAAATTTAAGACATGGGAATTAAAGTTCTACCCCAGCTAGATAATGCTGCTAAAAGTATGCCCAGGGTAGCTCCCATACACTTGTATCCAATGAAAAGAGATATGCAGGATACCGAAGCAAACCATACGAGAGGGCAATTGCCATGTTGGCAGAGGTATCCCCAGAAAATGAAGTCTACTGAGCTAAAGGGTCAAGTCAACTACTGCCTGCTTCTCTTGAACAAACAGAACTGGAACAAGCGTGTGCAGTTTTTCAGCTGAAGAAGTTCTGTTTTAGAGGCAACTGGGGTGACCTTGACTTAATGAAGTTGAGAACCAAGGACATTTTCCTCACAGAAAAGATGACCAGCTACATAGGACAGTTTTTAAAAGCCCCTCAGGCTTCTTAGCTCTCCACCACCAGACCCCACTGCAGCCAGTGACACTTGAGCAATTTACTGCTAGTCAGGGAATACCCCACCGTGTCAGGGCAAGATCATTTGTGCTTGGCTTCAACACACGCTGCTGAGATGGGCATTAAGTGATAGTCCAGCATGCCATGCATCTTTTCTCCTTACCCATCAACAGCTCCTGCAGAGATTAAGATATGCTCATCCTGAAGCAACACCGCTGTCACACTCTGCTGGAAATCCTGAAAGGAGAACAAGCCATTTACTTTTCTTACATGGTCAGTCCAAATGTCCACTCTAGTTAAACGCAAACTGGCTGCTTGGACATACTGATTTTAAGTTCTCTCAGCTACCAGGCAGCCTCTGTTCTGCTAGATTACCGGCTCATAGTTCTTTGACTCCCTCTGCTGCCAGAATGACAAACCTTTTAATTCCCAGCAGATTAGTAGCCACTAACCAGGAGGGCTCGTTTCAAATTAGACAACTATCCCTGGATCCTGCATTTCCTTCACATGAGGAAATCCCCCTGCTAAAGTACATGTGTGCATGAAGGGCACACTGGATCACGCTTGCACTATGAAAATAAACATCAGACTTGGTAAAGCGAGATCTCTCATTATGGCAGCTTTCAGGCTGACACAGCTCTTAATGGAAGAGTTGCAAAAACCAATATTAAAAGCAAGATTTAATTATTTGCCCCGCCCTTCCCTTAAGGCTCAGGGCAGCTTACAATGATGGGTACTGGACCAAAAATATAACCAGAAGTATATATCCACTCAGGAGAACAAAGCCTAGAACAACTTGTGCTAACCTGGATTTACTCATATTGGACTGACCATTTATGATTCAAGCTCATCATTGCAACTGGTAATGAATCAGTGACACATGATCAGACAAATTTCCATTTGTCTCTAGAATGGACAGATCACTCCCAAGAGTTGCTTTTTTTATTTAATACTTTGCAAAACTCGTATTCTAAAGATTATCTTGAAAGAAATTTAGTGCTCTACTTCTCAGCTTGCAAATCCTTACCACTGAGGGAGCAAGTCCTCTTGGGCTCTGCTTTTTCTTCTTTGATTTCGAAGGTGTCTGCTTGTCAGATACATTGTGAGCGCCACCAATTTGGTTCACTTGCCTGTAAAATCCATCTAAAAGACAATTCCAGGAAGCCTGTGTTAGACAGTGCTATACTAGTGTCACAAATTTTGTCTCCAGCCCCATAGTTATTCATGTCCCATGAAAGTGGCTTTGACTGAAATACAGTTAGCCATCTATTCAATTGAATAGATTCAATTACTGATACTGAACCCAGCCCACCCACCGAAACCCTATTAAGATTAGCTACCTTTTTTATTGCATCTGGTGTCCCAGACCATGATGTTTCCATCTCTTCCTCCAGTACAGAAGACAGCTGTGGAAAACATGTTAGCTTCAGACTGTTACAGTGTCAACACTGTACTTTTGGGGCAGGGGCGGGTTGAGTTTGGGGGTCCAGTACAATTGTACCTCCACTCCCTCCTCTTATCAGGCCTGCTGGTGACACGTTGAAGCCAATTTCAAGGCCGAAGTGTCAGAGCTGCTGCCAAGTTAACAGATTTAGAATCTGGGAAAGGTCAGCTTGCTACCTGGCACCTATCTGGAAAAGCATGGCAGTGATCTTTGCTATGTCATTACCATCTCGGAGATCCTAGTTGACTTTAGATGAAGACTAAGAGGCTCAGAACCTGAGCCAGCCTCATCCCTAGAGGTAGCTCCTAAAGACTGCAAGTAGGAAAATGGGAGCAAGTCTACTTATACTAATGACATGGACCTCAGTTTTCACAGGTTTCAGATGCACCAAGATTGACCAAGACAAAATGGAGGAAGAAATGTGAATGTTTACCTTTCTCAAATTTAGAGAAAGCAACTGATTTGAGACTGCACTGATGACCTTTACATATTCCAAGGAGTTCACCAGCCCGCACGTCCCAGACCTTAGCTGTCTGGTCTCCTGAAGCTGTAACCTTCAGGAAGAGAAATGCAAAGATTTAGTCCTCCTTTCCATTCAATAATCCGGGCATTAAAAATGAACTCAGACAGCACAATTCAGCTTACAATTCTGTGTTCCCCTGGCACCCAGGCAAGGTCAAAGACAGCATTTGAGTGAGCCAGCCACTCTGGAAGAAACAAAAGTCAAGAACTAAGCCCTGCGAAAGCACGCTGGGGCATGACATCAATATACAAGGGGAGAGGTATGCACGTCTGCACCAAGCTAAAAAGCAGTTAATTTGTCATCAGCTCTGCATGGGCAAGAAAGGCAACACGAGACAAATCACTTAGAAGAGCAATAGCAACAGCATGTTCTGACTGCTACTATAAACAGTAACCATAAAATAACGGTTGCAAGTAGCATTTAAGAATTAAAACACTGCTGTAGTGTTTAAAAATTAAACACTTTAAGAATAATTCTTAAAATTAGGATGCTAAATATTTTAATTAATTCAAGCACACAACTAATTTCACGGAAACATGGCAACTCTGTTTCTAACAAATAATCCAGCCCAGTTTTCCCACCACAACTGCATATTGCTTGGTCTGACATTTACCTCTGAAGATCCGCTTGCCACTTGTTTGAGATTCAGTATCATAGAGCCTAACAAGGCCTTCTTCGTTTGCAACAGCAAGTACATGCTGTAAATCTGGAGCTGAGAAATAAGAGTGATATTTACTGGTGTCAGTCATTAAATAACTATGCATCATTGTTTCCTCCCTTAGAAAAGTGATGCAAACCGGGGGTTTTCAAATAGGGTGTACAACAGGTGAATAGTTTTTGGACAGGTTACAAAGACTTAACTTATTGACATATATCTTCAGAGCACTACATAAACATGGAGACTTAAATGCCATGAAGTGGAGCATTGATAATTCTGCTTTAACAAGTGAGGCCTGAAGATGTCCCTGACAACCCAAGGCTCCACAGCATGACAATGGCAGAGTCAGGACTAGAATTCTTAAATTTCTAGCTACTAGTTAGTCTGATGTTTCAACCGGTTATAAAAGATGGTAAACGTGCAACTAGCTTTGATCATTTCTGTTATTAAAAGACAAAACTTATTCAAGTTTATAGGACTGCAACTTCAGGCAAGCCATGTCATGTCATGCTCTGGGCACCTATCCTATAAATAAAAGTCACAGGTACAAGAAATAAAGGATGTTGATTTATTCCCCCAAGCCTGCTTTAGACAGGAAAAAACAAGACTTTTAGTATGCTACAAGTTAACAAATCTGAGCTCTGGAAGGCCAAGGAGAAGAGTCCAAGTTACATAAGAAGTGTGTTCATTTTCAGTTATTGGTTGGGGACAGATTTTTCCATTTACTTCAATGGCACCTGTAAGGTATGCTAATTGCTAGTATGCATCACCTGCACATGGATCTCACTGTAAGACCCTTTAGGAAACCAATCCACAAGTTTCAGAACAGAAATTTTACCTGTAGAAAAGGTGCAGCCAAAAGGAGGAACCGGTAGTCCCATCTCTCCATAAGAAAGGTGGTCATCTTCTTGAGTACACTGATAGCAGTCTAACAGATGGTGTAGGGAATATTGTGAAGACCGATCTGCAAGTAAGAGCAAAAAGTTGCTTATGTATTTAGTTACCATGAGCTGCAGGAAAGAAACACACCAATTACCTGGAAGCCTTATGGAACTCTGTAAATAGAGCTCTTTACAGACCCTGCCCCCTCGTAGCCCAGACATATACCATTTGTCATTGGAACACCAAGCTAGGAGTTTGGATCTGACCAACACTTATGCATATCGCTTGACGACTGAAACCCACATAAGGGATGATTTTCAGGACTCACACTTTGCTTGATCTACTCAGCATATGCAAGTCTCCTAGAAGTCAGATAGCAGCTTGGCTTTTCTACTCAAGCTGTAAAGACTCATGTCTTCAGTTCTAGAATTTCTGGGCTCACACCAGGGCAGGAGCAATGTAGCCCCTTCATATCAACATGGAGACCACTGTAGTAAAGTTAAACGTGCATTAATATTTGCAGGACTGTGGCCTACCATAGCCATAAACCTAAGTTGTAGTACTATACAATACATAGTTGACAACTGCAACTTCTTCCTTAATGGTTTCCCCTGCTCTGATCTCACCCCTCTCATTTCTGTTCAGTGCTCTGCTGCCAAAGTCATCCACCTTGCCCATCACTTTGAAAGTGTTCAGCCCCTCCTCTCTGGCCTACACTGGCTCCCACTGCCTGAACAAGTTCAGCACAAGCTCCAAGGCTCTTCATGGCCTAGCTTCCTCCTCTCCTCACACTTGTTTCCTGCCACATTCCCACCTGAGAGCTTCATTCCTCCTCTGCCCTCACCAGCTTGCAACTCTCTTGCTGCTGTAAACATATTTGCCCCTTCTCCCCCACATACCTGGAACTCCCTCCTTGGATATATTTGATCAGATCCCTCAGTCCCAACCTTCAAATCCCTCCTGAAAACCTACCTCATCCACCAGGTTTTCTCTAGCTCATCATGAGGAAATTGCCTCATCCTCCCTCACTCAGAATTCTTCTCTTTCCTGTAACTAAGCTATGCACATGCACCTGCAACTTCATGAATGTAACCTTGTCTCTTCCGATGTTCATTTCTCCCTTGTCTCCCCTCCCTTCTCTTCTCTTTCTTAGATCGTAAGCCCCTCAGGGTAGGGACCTGTCTATAACTATTGATTATACAGCACAAGGTACATTGCTGGTGCTATATAAATAATATTTGTTCATATGCTAGTTAGAAGCATCTTACCAAGATGTGCCATTCAAATCCTGCCATATTAGATAACTCACTTTCACCAAGTTAAGAGTTCAGCATGTAATCTTGTTAATGAAATGGGTAGATGGCTGCCAATAAGTGGTTTGTTCTACTACCCAATGGATTAGATAACATAAATGGAGGATAGGCCCATCAGTGGTTATTAACCAAAATGGCCAGGGATGCACCTATATTGTCAGGGTGTCCCTAACACAACAATCTCAAATCTACTTAAGTCAATGACAAAACTTCCATTTACTTTAATGGGTTCAGCAAGCCAAGATTCGGATGGTCAGAAGGTGAGAATGACAGAATAGGACACTCTCTAAATGCCCTGCTTTTGTACACTTTTGCTGAAGCACCTGGTTCTGGAAAACAAAATACTGGCCTGAATGAATGCAACATAATAAGATGTGCCATTCTGGGTCAAACCAATGGCCCACTTAATTTAGCATCCTGTCTCCAACAGTAGCTAGCACTGGATGCTTTAGGGAAGTGCACAACAGGCAACAGTGGGGTGATCCATTCACTCTCAGCTCCTGATAGAGGCTACATCCCCTGACTGACTTGACTAACTGCCACTTACATTGGGGTTTTTTGAGCAACCGAGTAATTCTTTCCTTCCCTGACCAATTTGAAAATTATTTATTTATTTGTTTAGATTTATACCCTGCCCTTTTCTGAGGACTCAGTAGAAACTCCGAGGGATGCATATAAGTTGCATGGGCGTGTGTGTGATTAAGGGGTGTCCTCAAGATTGGGAAAAGAAGAAGAGGGTTCAGATCATGGCTGTTTGCCCTGAATCCACCCTGTATTCCCGAGTTGCATGCCCTCATCTGCACTCCTTCCCCATGAGCTCCTTCTTTCAGTGCTTGAGAGCAGCAACTGGAGACCCAGCACTGGAAAGGGACCAAATAAAAGCTAGTCCTCTAGGTACCAGTTGCACAAGCCAGACGGATCCTTGGTGCCATTTCTCTATTTTATGGTTGGAAAATCTTTACCAATTTTTTGAGTCTAGATTTTTTGTGATGCCAGTGAAACCGTAAGACCTTCTTTCCCTGCCCTCTATCTCAGGCCTCTAGGCAGGAGGAGCAGTCTATATGCTGGAAAAGTCCAGAGGGGAGCGATTTGTAAGAAGAGCGGGGAAAGGCTCTTATACGGGTCCGACGGGCGGGGGAAAGGGGAGGGCGAGGGGATGAGAGGCTGCCCGAGTAACCTCAGAACAGGAGAGAGGTGGCGTGGGGATGCACGGTGGAGGCAGGCAGCGGATCTGGGAAAGCGACAGGGATCCCCGTCCCGCGCCCGTGGGGTGAGCTGGATGGGAGAAGGCTGGCAGCTCTAGGCAACATCCCCGGGGCCGGGGGGGGGGCTGCATCCAGCGAGAGCCCTAGCGCGGGGAAGGGGGGTGGCGGGACGGGCAGGGGGACACCGATCCCGTTACTCACGCTGCGGTCCAGCTTGGGCGCGGTGAACGAGCGCACGGCACAGCATGGCGGGCGGGCGGGCGAGCGAGCAAGTTACAGATTCCGCACCCGAGACACTGCGAGCCCAGCCACTCACTCCCGCCAGCCGAACTCCGCGCCAAACTCCACTCTCTCACCCCATTGGACAGAGCCACGAGGGATGGGCTTTGAGGCCACCCCCTCTACTCCCCATTGGACAGCACTTTACCCCACCGGCGGCAAAGGCCACATGATAGATCACGCCCATTTCTGCTCTCGGGAGAAACCAAACAAATTGGAGCGAAAGGAGTAGAATGACTGCGCATGCGCAACAGGCTTCCCCGCGTCTGTGATACGCATGCGTAACCAAAGATGGCGGCGGGTCTAGGAATGCGCACGCTCTCTAGACAGGGTGGTGCGCGTGCGCGTCAGAACCTAAGCGGGTGTATGCTAGTCGATAAGGGGTGTGTAAGAATCCGTTTGTGGTGGGTAGGTGAGACTAGACGTTATGGCCTCGAGCTCTAAATCCTTCTTAGCGGATGCCGGCTACGGCGAGCAGGAGTTGGACGCCAACTCTGCCCTTATGGAGTTGGACAAAGGTAGGTCGAGGCAACCGGGAGTGAAGTGCTGGGCGTGAGCAGGCGCAGCTGGTCGCCGGAACGACTGCTGCGGAGAGCCCCGCCCCTTTATTGGAAGCCCCGCCCTGTCGGCCAGTAGCGAGGAGAGCTCGAGACTCGGCTCTGCCCCTGAGGGTCTAGGGCGGGAAGCGCTGGTGGGTCAAGTGACCTTAGTTCTTTTCTTGAGGCTGCTTCTGATGCTCCCCCGTTCTGCGTGGGGTTGCCCTAGTCCTGAGCTCTCCCACATACCCGACAGCCGCTGCTCTGCAGAGCCCACACCCTAGAGACCGCGCTGCCAGCCGGCGTGTGGGGCCGGTTATGGAGATACAGTTGTACTGGACCCCCAAGCTCAGAGGAGCCTTAAAATACATATATTCTCTTAATATTAAGACATGATGAGGAAAGTAACAATTACAAGTAACGCATAAATAAAGTATCAGTATGATACCCAGAATCATCCTGTATTAGCCTTCTCCTCCCCCGCCCCCAATCCCCCAGAATTTCTCTCGGCGGATTCAGCAACTCTGCTTTTGTAAAAGGCGCGGTCTGCAATCCACAAANGAATTTCTCTCGGCGGATTCAGCAACTCTGCTTTTGTAAAAGGCGCAGTCTGCAATCCACAAAACGCTTGTTCCAGAGTAGTCTCTACATAACATGCTTTCCTCATTCTATTCCCCATGGGCTTCAGTGTGGTTACTCGTTGGCTGGTGGATTGTGGGTGTACCCCTTATCGGGGTAGTGTTGGTGGAGGGAGTGTACAAGCTTTTGCGTTTTTGGATGAGAATAAAAGAGGCTAGAAGACTAACTGCGCTAAATGTCGGCTAGCTTTGATCGGTGTATTATAGTGAAGTCAGTTAACAGGGTGTGATGATTCAACAGGTGAGAGACTCGTAGGTGCTAATTGGACAGGCATGTACTTTATTCAATATCCTGCATGCCCTAGTGGAAACTACAGTGTTGAAAATAAACGGTGCTTACAGTTGTTAATGAACTGCCATGGGGAAATGATTAGAGACAATGGGTGTTCACAAATGCGATGTGGGCCTGGTTTGCCCAGTTCTGGTCTGCCTGGGCTAGTGCTGACCCCACAAGTTTGTTCTGGGCCTGCCAGATGTGGGCTCAGTTCAAATTGGTGCGGTTGGTGGCCAGGGCAGAAACGTGGGGCATGGTCTGGCCTCACAAACCACTCCGATTGACCAGTGCTGGGTGAACCAGGCAGGTGTGTCTGCCAGCCCCAGCATGGAAGGCTGCCAATTGGTACAGGGGGCCGGCTGTAATGCAGCAGCAGCCGCCACACGTCACTCTTTGGGTCCGGCCGCGGGATGTGTGTTCCCGCCACCAAAGCTGCCCTAGCTGAGGGTAGCTCCCTCCAGCCTTGGGTGGGATGATGGCAGCGCCATCACGTGCGTGAACAACCATAGACATCTAGTAAAACCCCCTTCCTGTACATTCAGTTTCCGATCTCTGTCCTTGTCTTGAAAGGAAATTGGTAAAATACTTTTAAAAGATAGGTGAGAACTAAACTTCCTAACTCTGACTCCAAAAACATTGGACTAAGGCTGCTTTTAGACGTGCACGGCAAACACACTGCATAAAATCACGCGGCGTGTAAATATGCCGTGTGTGGGATTTAGACGTGACATTCTGCGCATTAAAGCCAGTTGCGCATTCTTTTAAAGCCGCAAATTAAATACCTTGACATCGATGTATTTAATTCAGGGCTTTAAAAGAACACGCTACTGGCTTTAATGCGCAAAATGTCACGTCTAAATCCCACACGTGGCATATTTACACGCAGCTTGATTTTATGCAGCGTGTTCGCCGCACACGTCTAAAAGCAGCCTAAGTAGGAGTTTGGGCTTCGTGACTGACTACAAGAGATGGCAACAAGGTTGCTTAGTTAAGTGTTTGCAGAAACAAGGGCTTTGTTTTATTGTCTTGTGACAATGAATCCTATAGATTAACTTCACTGTGTGAAGTTTTTAAGTTTCAAGGCCACCGTCCTAAAACACACACAACCGCTTATGTTTGAGAACATGGATTTAGGATTGCAGTCTAAACTTGTTACATTTCAATTTAATTGAATATCTCCATGAAAAACTGGACATTTTATTTACCCTTTTTCCTGTTTCATATGTTGTTGGGGTGTGGTGGCTTTTTTTTTGTGGTTCATCTTATTTAATGCCAGTGTACACACGCCATCTCTTTCAATCCTTTTTCACAAGAGAACATGGAAGTGCTACTGAATAAGTATTTTTTGTTTCCATAGGCCTCCGGTCTGGCAAGCTTGGGGAGCAATGTGAAGCTGTTGTCCGTTTTCCCAGGCTCTTTCAGAAATATCCATTCCCTATACTTATTAACTCAGCGTTTTTAAAACTGGCTGATGTTTTCAGAGTTGGGTAAGTAGAATTAGTTTCTTTCCAACACATGGTACTTGGTTAGGATGTTGTTTTCCTCCTCCTTTTGGAGACATGATAATCTTCCCATTTCTTCTCCTTTCTTTATAACACAAGCACTGTCGTCTTAAAGATAATTTGATGGGACTTTGTTTGAAGTCTGTTGATCTCACTTCATAGACTGGAACACAACTGAGCAAAATAAAGGAGCTTGTGTCATTCTGCCTACACTAGGTTCCCTCCCCCCTCCCCCCCAGTTGCATCCATCAGTAGCCAACAACTGGAACAGGTGCAGTTGTGCAAAACAGCAGGATAGGGAATTTCAGAAACCCTGAATAAGAGGTTAAAATAATCTGTTCTCCCTTTGTGATGCAAGCAGTGAAAGTTCTGTCCTTGCATGGCATCCAGGTGATCAATAAGTGGCATTCCAATGGAGTCCGTGATTGTTCTGGATATGTAGTGGCTTCAGCATTGGTCCTTGAACATCCATGGGAACAGCAGTCCTCATTGCAGGATTGGGACCATAGGACCCATTCCTTCCTTTGACGGAGGAAGACTCACCTTTGTGCAAACACTGACGTAAGTCATGTGTGTGTACCTGCAATTTCCCAACTTCATTAATGTATCCATATCTCTCCAATTGTTAGCATCCCCTTGTCCATTTTAGAGTCTAAGCCCCGAGGGGAAGGGATTGGTCTCTTACCTTACCTGCGGGACCGTCTTACCCTCCAAGTCCTGGATCGATCCCTGCGGTTGGCTGGGGGCGCCCTCCTCGAGGTCCCCCGCGTATCGACCTTGAGGAGGGAGTTTTTTGTGGCTGTGCCACGGCTGTGTAACTCTCTCCCGTTGGAGGCCCGCTTGACCACCGACCTCCCCTCTTTCCATAGACAATGTAAGACCTGGCTGTTCTGCCGTGCCTTTGCCGAGGGAGATGGGTTGGGTTAGGGAGGGTTTGGGTTTGAATTGTTTTAATTGGGAGATTTTAGGTTGTGTTTAATTGTATTTTGATGCTATTTATTTTAATCTGTATTTTAAAATGTTGTTAGCCTCCCCGAGATGCTTTTAACAGGAGGGGATGGCATCTAAATTTGATTGAAAATATTTATTTATTTGTTAAAACTATTCAGTGCCAGGCACATTGCTGATGCCATATAATAATAATATAATAATAATGGCTTATTATGTTCTATTGATCTGCCCATATTTATGCAGGAAATATCAAGCTTTCTTGCAGATCCAACCAAACCTCAAGTCATAGGAGACTTTTCTGGGTTTTGGGGGTCTCTTCTTTTTTTTTTTAAAAAAAAAATGTATTGACTTGTTTGGGAAACTTTTAATTTTTTAAAAATTTTTTTGCATTATAACTTTTTAACCATTCTGGTATATCTAATTTTTGTTTTTATTTCTTGCTCTTTTTTGCATGAGCATTTTTTTGTTGACCATGTGTTTGGAACAACATGGTCTAGCTATCTTTGTGCCCTTACCTTCAGTAGAGGAAGGACTGAGCCAATAATGTTTGCGCTAGTATGCTCTTACGAAACTCAAAATAGGGTGTGATTTGTCAGGTATTGATAGAAATTAATTGTAATCAGACTGATTGCCAGCTTCATAATAAAAGTTCAACTTATTAATCTTTTTGTTTATATCTTTCTAAATAGAAACAACTTCCTGAGATTGTGTGTGTTGAAAGTTACTCAGCAGAGTGAGAAGCACTTAGAAAAGATCCTAAATGTGGATGAGTTTGTGAAAAGAATTTTTTCTGTAATTCATAGCAATGATCCAGTTGCTCGAGCAATCACTCTCAGGTATGCCTTTCCCATTGAGTGCTTCTTGCCTTAAAAGCTTATTTGATAGCTATTCAGCTAGAAAAGTAACATTCTCCTTGGGATACTAGTGGACAGTCATTACTTTGGGGTCATTCCCTTCTTTGCCAGCAGGAGGCAGCAACAGAAACTTTTTGGAGCATGCTCAGAGGGGACAGTCCTCCATGTGTCTCCAGTTTTCGTTTCTGCCTTCGAGCACAGCAGGAGCAGCTTCTTGAGCTCCTCCCAGCCGTAGTCCGTCTAGGGGCTGAACTAAAGGAAACTCAACTGAGCAAGGATCACAGCACTGCGGAGAGCAACTGGGGAAGCCACTTTACCACCCAACTCTCCGTTGGCGGCAGGGGCCTGCACTTCAAACACCTGCAGAGGCAACAGACTGTAAGTCACCCTTTCCCAGCCCACTGAACGTGGCATGAACCCATGCAGAGGCCCGGAAAGTAGCCCACATCCCCCTCTCCCACACAGAAATTCGGGAGCATAGAGCCAGTCCACAGCCCTGCTCCCCCACATGAAAGCAGATCCAACCCACATTTCGCCTCTCCCACGCTGAGGCTCAGGAGCACGTACATGACCCCAATTCCTCCCCATCCCCGCTGGGTGTTGGGGAGCACCGGAAAGAAACAAAGTGGTGGTGCTGGGGAAACCCCGTGCTGCTTCGCAGCAGCCTAGGGAGCAGGAGAACTCTGAAGGGGAGGAGGAAGCAGCAAACGCCACTGAAGAAGAAGAGGAGGAGGAGGACTCCTCGGTAAAGGAACTCTCCCTCTTCTCCCCCACCCCAAAAGAAAAGGGACCATAAAGGGCATAAGTGCTCCTTGTTAATAGAGAGTCCTCCTTGGAGGAAGAAGAGGTGAGGGAGTCAGATGAGGAAAACTAGGCAGGCTTGGATTCCTTGCTAGTGGAAGGCCAAATCCCTGAAATCCCTGCCACAACACCCTATAAACTGCCAGATGACCAGGATAGAGAGAATTTCCCATTATCTATAGGGAAGAACTTATGAGGGAAGTCATAAAAACCTTACAGTTACAGGAGAAGGTCCAGAAGCAAGAATCCTCAAAATCGGATGAGAAAACACCCAGTACCCACATCCCACAAGTTCATGGCTGAGATAAGGGCATGTCATTAGACAAAGCATTCGAGAAATTATTTCAGCGGAAACAACCGGGCAGGGCCCTGAGAATTACAAAAGTCCAGGAATCCCTATACTCTTAAGGTGGAAGGAAGCTCTTCCACACCCCCTAAGGTGGATGCAGCAGCGGCCTCATTAGCAAGATAGTTTTTCCTACAGAGGGGCTGTAATTCAAAAGATGCCACAGACAAGGGTATAGAGTCCGCCCTAAGGGACTTCAAGCATATGCTCTTCTACAGTATTCTGTATAACCACCATCACCTCCTACATAGCAAGAGCCTTAATTAGTTGGTTTCAAGAAGTACAGGATCTGACCATATCTGGCAAAAGATTCAAGGTCATGACCCCTAGGATTCTGGTGGCCATCGTGTTTATGGCAGATACATCGACAGATACTCTTTCATGGGCCTCCAGAGCAGTAGCAGCTAGTGTGACAGCCAGACACCGCCTCTGGCTGCGATCTTGGAATGGGGATTCGGTTGCCAAGAACCTTCTCATTTCAGGACCTTACCAGGGCACTAAGTTATTTGCTGCCTGCAAGGCAAAAAAGCATACGCTGCAACAATTTGGGGCTAAAAATAAACCATTTTGCCCTGTGTACAGATACTCTGGGACCTCTGCTTCTTATCAAAGGAGAGGAAACCAGCCACAAAACAGTGACTTTAAGTGAAAACCAAAATGGCAGAGCAAAAGAAAATTCCAAACCCTGAACTGTGTATTTATTCCTCCCTGCAGGTAGGAGAAAACCAGGGTCATGATCACGGCCCTGTAAGCATGGAACCAGGTGAGGCTGAAGTTCCTTGACTGGTTTGCTGGGTTATTTTGTATTGTGCATACAGCAACTCCAGTGGGTTTTCCACCAGAGGGTGTTGTAACAGCTCCTGAGACCATTTCAAATGGAGATCACTAAAGGCCAAAACCCAGGGGTCTGCATACCAAACAAGATAAAAAAGGCGATGAAATAGTGGACACAAGAACACTGGTTCCTTCAAGGGGGTCCCTCTTCTGGATCCAAAAAGAGCAGTACTAACAACAGACACAAGTCTAACAGGATTGGGTGACCATCTTGATCAGATGTCAACATCAGGGGCGATAGTTCAGAAGAGCCAGCACAGCATCAATTGGTTGTAATTGACAGCTGTGAGACTGACACTGAGAGATTTACAGTATGCATGCGTTAATATACACAGACAACACAACGAAAGCTTACCTAAACAATCGAGGGGGTTCCAAGCCCCCCTTCGCCCCCTCCCCCCCTCCAATGTACACGCAGAGGCAACTATAGCTTCTCTCAGGGCACTACACATCAAAGGGACGGACAGTGTGTCAGCCGATTGGCTAATTAGTCATTGCCTGGACCTGGAAGGATGGTCACTATGTTGGGAGGCATTTCGGATGGCAGTGGAGGGATTTGGGAACCCACAGAGAGCTCTTTTCACGTTATGGGAAAATGCAAAACTCCCACGATTCTTCTCAAGAACCAGACACCAGCAGTTCCTAACCACAGATGCGCTTGCACAGGATTGGCCACCTACGCTACTTTATGCCTTTCCGCCATTCCCCCTGATAGGGAGGAGTCTGGCAAAGATAAAGTGAAAGACAGCGCAGTCGATAATGGTGATTCTGTACTGGCAGAGGAGACCCTGGTTTTCCGACCTACTGGAATTATCCATAGCAAAGCCCCTGCAGCTGCCGATATTCCCAAATCTTCTCAGTCAGGGTCCTATAAATTACAAGAACCCAGGCCTACTCAAATTGACTGCTTGGAAATTGAGCTCTAAGCATTAAAAGACTGGGATATGCAGACGTGGTCCTCAACAGTCTCCTATCCTCTAGGAGAGGGCCCACGAAGATTTATCAATCCAGCTGGAGAATCTTTAGGGAATGGTGTGGAAATAAGTCAGTTGACCCTAGCTCAGAGGGGATCCTGAACGTCCTAGAGTTTCTGCAGACTGGCTTAGAGAAAGGTTTAAAACCCAGTACCCTAATGAGGCAGGTGGCAGCCCTAGACTCAGTTTGTCTAGTGGCCAGGGAATAAAAGTAATGGGTTATACCCACATAAAAAGGTTCCGATCTGTTTTCAAACTGATATCTCCCCTAGTAATTCACAGGTTCCTGTCATGGAACCTGAATTTGCTACTGAAGGCCTTAACAATGGCACCGTTTGAACCGCTAAAGGAGGTATACTTTGTCATTCAAGGTGGCGTTCCTAATGGCAGTCACATCTGCTCATTGGATGTCTAAATTGGGAGCACTATCCATTGATCCAAATTTCTGTATCTTTCACAGGTTCAGTTGGTTTGCGGTTGGACCAGGGGTTCTTTTTCTTTTTTCCAAAAGTGAACTTTGGGTTCCATAGGCAGCAGGAGATAAATTTCCCTTCATTCTGTCCTAAACCCAAGAAAATCTGTGGCATCAATTAGACATTCGGAGAGTGCTGAGAAGTTACTTACGTAGTGATTTCTCCTTTTGCCCCTGTCAGTGCTCCGCACGGGTAGCTCTGCGTATGGCCAGCTGGAGGCACAAGAAGAAAAACCCTCCTGCGCATGCGCGGAGCTGCCCTCAGTCACTCAGTCTTATCTTCTGCCTTCAGCCGATAGGACGTGTTCTCGGCTTCGCCGATTCAAAAAACCTATAAATAGAAGAAGGAAAGAAGGTTAAAGAAAACAAAACCTTAAAGAAAGAAAAAATCAACAGTGCGTGCCCGAAGGAGACCAGGGCTGCAGCACAAGCAGGCGCGGGGGAAAGTTTTAACACCCCGCCACCCCGCCTCTCCCTAGCGTTGCCGCGCAAAATGCCCAGGAACCAGGGAGCTGAGAAGGGTGGAGACACATCCCCAGAGTTGCCACGCAAAGTGACTGGGAACCGGGGACCTGAAGGATTTGAGCTCCCTTCCTCCACCTCCATAACCGGATGGGTGCTGCGCAACGTGCCCGGCAGCCCTCTACGGCAACTGTGAGTAGAGCCCTGAGGGGCCGCGCACCTATCCCGCCGGCCCAGACCGAGAGAGAGGCACCTTGCATTCTCCTGCTCTCCTATTCTAAGTGCCCCGGCGGCCCAGACAGAGAGAGAGGCATCTTGTTTTCCCCTCCTCTCCTGCTCTTCTATGTTAAGTGCCCGGCAGCCTACAATGGCACGCCAGCACAGACAGACAAGCGGCGGCCTCCAGCACTGCAGCCCGCGCTTCTCCTTGCTCCTGTCCCTACTCGCACTCGTGTGGCCCTCAGGGGACAATGGAAGCAGTAACTGAAGGGGCAACAGGGCAGTCAGCCCCAGCGCAGGGGGATTCCCCCACAGACATAGCTACCCTCGCCTCAGCCATGTCACATATCCAGCAATCCCTGGACCGGCTATGGGAGCTACAGGGCAAGGGAGATGGCAGGCCTGCCCCTCCGCCCGCCACACAGCCTAAGGTGGGAAAAACCTCAAGCAAGGCAAGGAAAACTAAAAGGCCACCAGGGGGCTCCATGGTTAGGCTGCTTAGATCTCCTCACTCCTCGGCTGAGGAGAGTGGGGGGGAATCACACTCAAAAAGAGCGAGAGAGGCCTCTCACGCAGACCTGGATTCAGAATCTGACCACGAATCAGGACAGGAGTGGGAAGACTTTGAGGACTCACCTCCACAGGAGGTGCAGGATCCCAGAGACAGAGAAAGAAAGTTCCCACTGCCATGCAGGGGTGAATTCATGTCTCAAGTCACCAAGACTCTCAAAATAATAGAGAAACCCCTAAAAGAGGCCACCTCTGACTCTAAGGAAGAGGAGGAGCGGGAGTACCTGCCATCCTATCATGGCAAGGAAATGGGGGTGCCCTTAGATAAAGCTTTTGAAAAGCTGATATTCGGTGAATGGAAACAGCCTGAAAGAAACCAAAGGATGAACAAGGCCCAAACTTCCCTTTACTCGCTATCTCGCAAGAAAGACCCCTTGTTAAAAAAAACCAAGAAAGACGCAGCGGCAGTCTCCTTGGCAAAATAAACAGTATTCCCCACAGAAGGGGATTGCTTCCCAAAGGATACCACTGACAGGGGGATAGAGTCATCCTTGAGGAGGGGCTTAGACTACTCAGCCACCTCAGTGTGGTATCCTCCTATGTGGCTAGAGCCTTGCTAGCCTGGACCCAAGAGGCCCAGAATGCTCATATCTCTGATAGCAGGGCACAGATCCTGGCAGCCAGAATCAACCTAGCTACCGCCTTTCTGGCAGACTCCCACCACTGATGCTATGCTGCGGGCAGCCAGATTGGTAGCATCCTCGGTGGCGGCCCGACGTAAGCTGTGGCTGCGTTTGTGGCAAGGGAATGCAGCTGCAAAGAACCTGCTCGCGGCAACCCCCTATAAGGGATTTAAACTGTTTGGTATCTGCCTAGACTCTGTCTTGGCAGATGCAAACGATAAAACAAAACAAAAGACACTACAGCGTATGGGGAGTAAAAAGAATCTTTTTTGGACCCCCACGTATAAATCTAGGGGAGCCTCTGGCGCCAACTACGGCATATTCAGAAGACAGGGCCAATCTAGATTTGACCAGTCTAACCGATTTAACCCCAGAAGGGGAGGTAGGGCTCAGGGCTTCAGACAGCAGAGACAAAAAGCCTTCCCACAAGCCCAAAGAAAAACAGAGGCATGACTATCCA
>QEPC01004473.1:1049804-1108832 GCA_003113815.1 Sphenodon punctatus | reverse complement strand
CCCCACCCCAAATGACTTCCAACCCCATCTTTCCCCACCCTCTCTAACATACTGCAAACCCCTCCTATCCATAATCAACACAATATAAAGCCCTAAATCCTCCCACCAAACCACCTCTCAAAATCAGCAGGACTTTCGCCCCTGCCCCCAAGGCCCTGCTAAGGGCCACACCTAAGGGCCCTTTGGCACAGCCCTTAGGTGTGCGGCAGTTCCGACAGGCACACCGCTATTAGCTGTCATTGGCCGGAAACCCACCCTGAGGCCGCTGAGGGAAACCCCTGGCCCCACTCTCCTTTCCCTCTGCCACCGGGAGGGGAGGAAAGTACCACAGGGGCCTAGAGACCCCAGTCCGACCCCCAAGTCATAAATTAGGGTAAGGTGTGCTCTTTTGAGCATATTGTTTTTAAGCTTAGCATTGATTTTAAAAACGGATTCTAGGTTCTAAAGCAAATTCTTCTCGATTTTCGTACCATATGAAATACATATACAACTTATAAATTGTAATACGTACTCTTATTACATATATGATAGATCTTGAGATGTAGATAGAACTGAACATTCTTTAATTTTGTTGAAATATTGGAATCTTACGGGGTTTTATCATGAAACTATAAATGATTTAGTTAACATTTAATTTAATTTAAATGGTTAGATTTAAATTAAATTAATTTAATTAGTTTAATTTAATTATCTTTAATTTTGTTGCAGTATTGGAATCTTGGATTTTATCATAATCCAGAAACTGTAAATGATTACATACAGCATTTATTGGACATAATAAAATTCATCCTACAAGTGTAACATCAAATACATATAAGGATAGGAAAAAGTCCATAGCAGACAACATGAAACCAATGAAAACATCTGGGCCCTAAGTAGGCTTCTCATAAGAAAATTCAAAACAGACCCCCCACACACACACACCGCCACCCCCTTTCTCTACATGAATAAATAATGGTATCTTCATAGATTAGTCATCAATCGAGTGCCAAGGTACTTTAACTAATTTCGTAAGACCTTTATCAAGATCCTGTTGGAGAAGTACGTCTGTTCAGGAATGTCTCAACATGCCCGTCCTGGCTGGTGAAGGCCAGCCGGGAGACGTTAGGACTGTTGCTGGCGGGGGTGGTCAACGCCTCCCTCAGGGTGGGCGGGGTGCCGAGCTGTCTTAAAGAAGCGGTAGTTTGGCCCCTGCTCAAGAAGCCATCTCTGGACATTGACTCCCTAGCCAGTTATTGGCCAGTCTCTAACATTATTATTAGTATTTTAAAAATTATTTTATTATAAGCATTTATATAGTGCCAGCAATGTACCTGGCGCTTTACAAGAAATAAGATAGACACGGTCCCTGCCCGAAAGCTTACAAACTAAAGACGGGGAGGGGAGACAGGGAAGGGGGAACAGAGGGAGACACAAGGGATGCGACATTCATGAGGATGCGGGAGCTCAGGTACACGTTCTTGGATTGGTTGCAGTAAGTTGGGAGTTTACAGATAACAGGTGGGGGGTAATCCTGGGTGGGGATAATTAGGAGGAGTTAGGAAGGGTGGAGTGGAAGAGGTGGGTTTTGAGGAGGGTCTTGAAGGCGTGGAGGGTGGGGGCAAGGCAGATGAGGGCAGGGAGGGAGTTCGGCCTTGCTGCCCCGCACGCCTGGAAGGGACGAAGGTGGTTGGGGAAGCAGGGGAGGCATGGGAAGGTGAGAGAGGGGATGGAAGAGGAGCGGAAGGTTATTGAGTGGGTGGTGACACGGCAACTGCAGGGACATCTGTACCGAGTCGGTTTTCTTGATCCCTTGCAGTCTGGCTTCCACCCTGGGTTTGGCACCTGTGGCCTTGGTCGATGACCTGCACGAGGAATTGGATCAGGGCAGATCCTCAATATTGATCTTATTGGATCTGTTGCCGACATTTGATACAGTTGACCATGAGATGTTGGTGACAAGGCTGTGGGACCGGGCCGGGGTGAGTGGAGTTGTTCTTGAATGGTTTCGCTCATTTCTGGCAGGGAGAACACAGTGTGTGATTCTTGGGGAATGTACTCGTCTCCTCAGAATCTCACGTGTGGACTTCCGCAGGGTTCCTTTCTGTCCTCTCCTCCTTTTCATCGGGTATATGCAGCCACTGGGTGAGGTCATGAGGGGGTTCGGCGTATGATGCCATCAGTATGCCGATGATACACGTTACCTCTCATTTTCTGGAGACCCAGGCCCAGCAGTCTTGGTGCTTACCCAGTGCTTGGCAACTGTAGGAGACTGGATGAGAGCGAGCCGTCTGAGACTGAACCCCAACAAGATGGAGGTGATGATGGTGAGCAGAGCTGAAGGGGTGGTGGCTCCCATCATTGGTGGGGTCTGCCCCCCTCTGGCTGCTCAGGTCTGTAGCCTGGGGGTACTCCTTGACCCACAGCTCCACCTGGATTGTTGGGTGGAGGCTGTGGCGAGAGGAGCATTTCGACAACTATATCTGGTACGACGGCTTCGGATGTATGTCTCAGACTCTGATCTGGCGACCGTCATCCATGTTTTCATTAATCCAGTCAGGAGGTAATGAGGTACTGTAACGCACTGTACGTGGGGCTACCCTTGGCGACAGTCCCGAGGCTGCAGCTGGTGCAGAATGCGGCGGCCTGACTCCTAATGGGGACGGGCCACCGCGAGCACATTAACCGGTGCTCCGGACTCTGCACTGGCTGCATATTGTCTTCCGGACCCAATTCAGGGTGTTGGTTATGACTTGTAAAGCCCTAAACGGTTTGGGTCCTGGTTACCTGCAAGACCGTCTCAAACCTCGGATCATCTCGCAGCCCCTGCGGTCGGCCGGGGGTGCCCAAATCGAGGTATACCGGGTGGCGACAGCAGGGAGGGCGTTCTCGGTGGCTGCGCCTCAGCTGTGGAACTCTTCCATTGGAGGCCCGTCTTTCCCCATACCTCCTCTCTTTCCGTAGGTGTTGTAAGACCTGGTTGTTCCGCCGGGCCTTCGAGGGTGGGGGTGGGTATTTATTTGCTGCTATTTTACATACTTTATATTTTATATGTGCCCATTTTATTTATATATGTAATATGCTGTATTTTTAATGGTTTTATTATTAGATTTTTATGCTGTATGCCGCCCCGGGCTGACATTGTGCAGGAGGGTGCGGATAATAAATCTTTTGTAAAGTTAAAGTAAAATAACATTCATAAGTGAATTCCACCATTGAAAAACTATAATATACACACACAATGTCATATAAATAACAATTATACAAAATGAATCTCATCTATATTACAATATCAAAAGTGCCAGATAATACTCACAAAGTTTATCATGCCAGATCATCTGTTGAGAGCCCAATTTAATGATTGTAGATCTTTTTAATACTGTCATATATATTAAATTGAGCTCCCCAATATGGCAATTGGCATACTTGCCAAAGAAAATAGCAGTTTCTCAAGTCATAAAGTTGCTCATCTCATCCACTTGAGCTAAGAAGCTTGACCCACCGCTATCTCTCTACATTACATTATAGGTGTGAGGAAACATGCCATATTTCCATTGTAATGGATGGCACTGCCTCTAATAATCAACGTTGTTCTGTTCTTCAAAGGCTTTCTAAGGAATAACCATTTTTAATGGATGGAGAACCTAGTTCAGAGGTTACAGTTATCTAATCCAAAATTAAAGTGTATTATCCTAATAGGTTTTCAAAAAGGTGTCTTGTTAGAAGTTCAATTTTCTTCTAATCTTTTAAACTACACTTGGTGACTGGATGTTAAAAATAGTCTTTCTAGGTACGGACTATCATATATCTTTGTGGTGATGTCATACCACTAACTGCAGATAGCGATGTGGTTTTTTGTAGATTCAGAGATGAGAGTTGGCTCGTCCAGAGCTCTTCTGGGCTATTTTTTTGCGTAAACAGGACAGTAGAGTGTTACCAGCTCTACGGGTCTTTAATGCTAGAAATTGGGCGCAATTTCTTTATGCTTTGTACAATCTTCAAACAAAATACCTTCGCTCTCTTATGAGACCACCTAAAAGCATCCCAAATCCCTTAGCCTTGAATTTGGACAGCCTGGGTGGGATGTTGGGGTTTGGGATAGCGCTCTTCATTTATGGCTAAGAATTGATCTGAGTGCCTCCCTTGGCCTCTTTCCTTATTTGGCTGCCGACCCTCTTTTGGCTATCTGGAGGCAGGTAGTTTCCAGGAAGTTAAAATCTATGGGATTAGATTTACCTTCTTTGATCTCCAAGAGTTTCCCTTTGGCACGTTCTGAAATCCGCCTCAGATTAAATGATATCCACTGTCAGCAGGATAGAGCAGAAATCTCTCTTACCCCTCCTTGAGTCATTATCATGATTTGATCCCGAAGACTGTACCTCAATACCTTTTGCAAGGTACTTCGTTCAGACGTATTTTTCTTTTTTTCTCGGCCCGACTTAATGCACTTCCAACTAGGGCTTTGGAGGGGCGGAAGGATGGTATTCCTTTCACCCTACGTATTTGCCCTTATGATTAGCTAGAGGCAGAGACGACAGGTCATGTTTTGTTTGAGTGCCCTCTCTATCAGACTCGAAGAGCTAAATATTTGAATGCCCCTTTAGAGAGAGATCCTGGGCGTACGGGCTCTGAACTAACCAGAATAATTCTAAATGACTTATCCTCGCAATGTACTATAGATGTGTTTTCATTCCTGGTCCAGGCCTTTTTTGAGAGAGAAAAAGCTCTTAACCTTGTCACAAGGGTATTATAGGCAAAATTAACTTCCAAACGAGTGAGTTTAACCCAGGAACTGGCTAGTTGCCAGATGCTCCAAGGTATGTTGCCGAAAATAAGGTTTGGGTTTATCCTGTTTATAGTCTTATTGTTAAATTTGCTTGGTCGTTTTAAAAAAAATTTACTCCAGGGGCTGGAATGCCTGGTAACTAGGAAAAGTTTTTATATTTTAGTCCTTTTCCTAATTTGTATTAGGTTAAGCTATTTGATGTTTTGTATTTTGCTTTTGTGATGACCAATGGTCAAGCATAATTGAACTGAGATGAGAGTATGCAAACCGCTTTGGGAGAGGTTGCCTCTTCTATTCACCTTTTTTTGCCTTTTAAAAAATATATTAAATGCTTTCTTGTTTATTACTCATTGTAAATAGCGAGAAGCAATCACTAGGTTACGTTTTAATTGGATGTATACTCCAGTTCTTGAAGGGAGATGGAGGAAAATATCTTAAAAAGAAAGATTATGTCCCTGTGGGATGAATGAAATCAAGGATTTGTAACACTATGTTTTTGCTTGTCCTGTTAGATTGCAGGTTCCCCAAACTCCCCTGGAGTACCCCAATCCCACCCATCCCTTGGATGTACCACACAGATGCAGTCAATTTAGTTTCAATACAAGATTTTATTATTATCAAACTGGTTGGTCAGCAGTAGGTCCCTGTCCTATCGTATATAAGTAAAGTTATTTCTCACCCAGAGTTTCGTTCTTGCATCCGCAGACAGCTGCTGACTAGACAACTACTGTTATGCAGGCTGCTTCTTCCTCCAGTCGGAGGGGCTGCTTCTTTTATCAGGATTTCATGCGGTTAGGGCTTAGGCCCTCCTTCCAATTTTTCCATTTGATCTTCAAACTTTCTCTCTCTCTCTCTTTCCTGTGGCGGCAAGCAGTCCGTGCTGGGCTTTGCTCCTCCATCTCAGGACTTAGGCAGGATCAGGTCTGTGATATGCTGTCAGTACCTAGGGGAGGAGCAACCCTAGCCCTGCTAACCCAGATCTGTTCCTGCCTCCACAGGAGAAACAGCAGGGGGCTTTCTCCTCAGGGGAAAGCCAGGTCTCTATTTTTTTATTTTTTTTTAAAGGAAACTAGAAAGCTAGCCAGCTAGTGTGTTGTTGAGGCCCAGAGGAGCAGGACACTCGCCCCAGATCCCCCCCCCCTTTTCAGGGAGGGCGGCACGGGGCTAGAGGGAGTCCCGAGTTTTGGCGCTGATGTCTTCGAAAAGGACAAGTGGGGCGGACCGTCCCAAGGGTTCCTCGCCTCCTCCTGCCAAGAAGGGGCGATGGGATGAGGGAGCCGACAGCTCCAGCTCACAGGCCTTGGAACCCGCCCACTGCACCTCAGCAGTGTGCGCGGGCACTCCAGCACCATGGACACCAGGCGGAAGCAGCCCCCGTCACCAGCCTCCCCAAATGCAGGTAGAGTGAGTGCGACCCCAAGAGGCCCCACGAAGACCCCACAAGGCCCCCAGTCAGTGGGTCAGGAGTCTAGGAGGGAGGGTGGGCCTCCTCACAGTCAGGCCATCAGGCCTAGCAGTGGGGGAGGGGCCCCTGAGCCCGGGACAGCTCCGAAAGTTCCCTACACCCGCCAATCAAGCGGCAGCGGGACAGTTCCCTCATGGAGAGGCAGCCCGCAGGGAACGGACAGACCCAACTACGGGGTAGGACCAAATGGCGGGAGACCTTCATCCTGGCAGAGCTCCCAAGGGGTCTCTAGCCCCAGGCCTCATAGCCCTTGTGGGCACAGTCCTCAGAGACGTTCACCCAGTCAGGATTCCTACCGGCGCCACTCCAGGGGGCGCAGTGAATCCACAACAAGGCCTCGTTCCTCAGGCTCTATTGACAAGCATAGGAGCCCGGCTAGGCACAGGCGCAGACCCCGCAGCCTGGCTTCACCCGCCCATATTCCCTCTCCGGGCATTAGGCAGTATAGGAGAAGCCCCCTGGCTAGCACCCCCTGCTCGGGAAACAGCTGTGCAACCAGCAGGGCTAGGACGCAGGGGGCAGAGGCGGATGTTCCCCCTGCAGTTTTACAATGGCTGGGGAAGCAGTTCGTCTCAAAGGGGGTAGAGGGAGTCGCACACCTTTAGGGGGGAACCCCAGCAGCCCCCGCCTCTATGGCAGGCGAAGGATCCTGCGGGGGTGGCCAAGGGGAAGCTTCCCCTTGGTCTCATAGGTCCAACTCCCCTGAACCAGCTCTGGTCAGTAAGGGGGGAGTGACTTTGATCCCTGCCTCGGTTCCCACAGAGACTGAAGAGGGAGAACTAGTTGATGAGCCCCAGAATCCTGTATCAAAAGCAGGGGCACGTATTTTCCATCCTGACCTGTTCCTAAAATTAGTAGCCAGCGTAGCGGCCAGGATTGGCCTGTCCCTCCCGGCACCTCCTCCACCAGCTCCCACAGAGGTGAATTTAGCGGAGGATGCCTCCCTCGTATTGCCCCCAGAAGAGGTGAACTCTTCCAGGCTCCCCCTCCCGTCGTTTTATATGAAAATTCTGTAGGAAGAGTGGGCGCAGCCAACAAAGGTAAAAGGAACCCATTCGGTGGCGAGACGTTTTTATGCTCTCCCACAGGACCAAGCGGCCCCCTTCGGGGGGACGCTGGTGCAGCTGACCTTTCAAAGGCCTCGGTCCTTCCTGCGGATGGGGAAGGGACCCCAAAAGATCTTCTGGATAGAAATGTTCCTGCGAAGAGATTTCGAGGCCGCAGCTACGGCATGCAGGGCCGCCACTTCTGGATCTTCCTTTGCCCGTGCAGTGGCGTATGGATCAAGGACCTGCGCCCGCTGGCCACCTCACCAGAGCTGAAAGGGGGCTTGAGAAGGCTGGCCTCGGCTGCAGCTTTTACCGCAGACACAGTGCTGGATTCGGCTCAGTTTTTAGCCCGTTCCATGGCAAACAGCATAGCGGCACAAAGGGCCGTATGGCTGTGACCCTGGAAAGCGGACCCCCCATTCTAAGATGGTGCTCACATCAGCACCCCTCGCTGAGGGGAAGCTGTTTGGAGAACCAATGGATAAGTTGATGATAGATGAGCCAGAGAAAAAGAAGGGTCTACCGGTAAACCCAGGAAAGAAGGAGCCCCGGAGACAGCAACCTTTTCGCCAGCCATTTTGGCAACTCCCCCTCTCCCCGGAGAGGAGGTTTTCCATTGTTCACACCCGGAGGGGGAAGTCATCAGTTCCAGGGTCCTCATCGACAAGGCAGAACAGACAAAGCAAACCCCCCGCCCTCCTGACTCCTTTTGGACCATACCCTATCCGTCATCCCTGGGGGGCAGCCTGCAGGCCTTGCTCGCCAGTGGGATGGGACGACATCCGATCGCTGGGTCAGGGAAACCATCAGGGAGGGCTATGCGCTCGAGTTGGATTCCTGGCCGAGAAACCTATTCAGACGGGCGCCAGCACCCAGACTCCCCAACAAGAGGGCTCGGACCTAGGGGGCCATCGCTCATCTCCTGAGCATAGAAGAGGTTCCTTTGCCAGAGAGGTTCTCCGGCGTGTATTCCAGCTTCACCGTCCCGAAGAAGAACGGAGACACAAGCCAATCTGAACCTCCAGTTTGTCAACAAATGCCTGAAGCGCAGGACGTTCGGATATAGACTCTGGACTCAATCATCCGAACGATCCACCTGCAGGACTACCTAGCCTCAATAGATCTGAAAGAAGCATACCTGTACGTTCCCATAAGGCAATCCCACAGGAGGTTCCTGAGGTTTGTGTACGAAGACAAACATTACCAGTACTGAGCCCTTCCCTTTTGGCCTCGGATCCTCCCCCAGGGTATTCACCAAACTGCTGGTGGTGCTGGATCTGAGGAAGAAGGGCATACATGTGTTCCCTTACTTGGACGACATTCTCGTCAGGGCACCATCAAGAGCCGGATGCGATCAAGCAGTCAAGGAGACAGTGAAATGTCTGCACAGCCATGGGTTCGTGGTAAACTGGGAAAAGAGTTTGTTGGAGCCGGAACAATGCCTCCTCCACCTGGGAGTCCTCCTAGACACGGTGCAAGACAGACTTTTTCTCTCCAACGAAAGACAACAAAAAGTTCAACTGGAGATCGCCCGGCTTAAGGACAACAGATCAGCACCAATCCTGTCCTTGGCAAGGGTGCTCGGGCTCATGGTATCCTGCATGGAGACAGCGGAATGGGCTCGCTTCCTAATGCCGCGACAGGAACTCGTTGCAGAAAAATCCACCAAGGTGATCCAGCTCCCACCGGACCTGCTCTCATCCCTAGGCTGATGGCTCGCCCCTTGCAGATTTGCAGTAGGGCTCCCCATTCAGGAGCCCCCCAGGATTATCGTGACAATGGACGCCAGCCTGAGGGGGTGGGGAGCTCACTGCAGCTCCCGGATGGTTCAGGGCACTTGGTCAAGCACGGAGCGGAGATCTCACATCAATCTCCTTGAACTGAAAGCAATCTGCCTGGCACTCCAACTGTTAATTCACCAGGTGAAGGGACAGCATGTTCTCGTATGGACAGACAGCACAACGGCAATGGCATTTGTGAATAGGCAAGGGGGGTCTCAGTCTCATCGCCTAATGACCGAAGCGACCCTCCTGATGTCCTGGGCGGAAGCCAGCCTCCTGTCCTTAATAGCCCTGCACGTAAAAGGAGAGGAGAACGTATGGGCAGACTGGCTCAGTCGGCAGACGATCGACCCAGGAGAGTGGGCATTACACCCGAGTGTATTCTTGCAACTAACATGGAGGTGGGGCTCACCCAGTATTGACCTGTTTGCTTCTCACGACAACCGTAAGGTCAGCCGCTTCTCCAGGCATCGAGACAGCCAGGCAGAGGGAACGGATGCCCTTTCCAACCCCTGGCTGAAGTAACTGGTGTATGCTTTTCCACCAACTCCTCTGCTCCTGTGAGTCCTAAGGAAGATCAGACGCCGGGGCGCTCAGGTCATCCTAGTCACACCAAACTGGCCCTGCAGACCATGGTTCTCGGCCATCAGGGAGATGCAGATCAGACAGAAGTTCAGGCTTCCTCTGAGGGAGGACCTCCTGTCACAGGGACCCGTTCACCACAACCTCTCAAGACTAAATCTAACTGCCTGGAGGTTGAGCGGGGCTGACTAAGCGCATTTGGGTATGACGACAAGGTGCTGTTAGCAACGAAACGACTGTCCAAGAATCGGATCTATGACGCAACATGGAGAGCGTTCCAGGATTGGGTGTCAGTCCATCATATTCTGCCCTTGGCAGCCGGGGTCCCAGATATCCTGACTTTTCTGCAGGCAGGCCTGGACAAGGGGCTTTCAACAAATACCCTCAGACGACAGGTTTTGACGCTGTCAACAGTCCTAGCGGTGCCAGGACACGAAGTGCTGGGGGCCCATCCCCACATCTGACAATTTCTAAAGGCAGGGCCGGCCCAAGGGTTTGAGGGACCATGTGCCAAGCCTTGCTGTGGGGCCTCAAAGGCTGGCCGGCAGAACCTTATGGGTGGCAGAGGTCTAGGGAGGGGCTTGTACATTGTAGGCAGAGCCTCAAAAAATCCAGCAACAAAGAGTTTTCAGCATTAAGATCCAAGTACTGACAGGCTGAGCTCTGGTTAAGGGAGCGAGGAGCAGGGAGGAGCGAGGAGGAATCGATAGCACAGAACCATGATCTAGACCCTCCTCTTCCCAAGCACACCCCAAGCATTCCCACCTCCAACCTGTGGCCCTTGGAGCTTGTCACTGGGAGGGAAAAGGTTGCCCACTCCTGGTTTAAAGTGATACTGAACAATGCATCCTAGCAGTTGCTAAACGGGCACATGCACTGGCCGCAAATAGGATCAGGGGCTTCCCCTGTGTCTGTCTCCCACCTGCCTGGCTCGCATACATGTGAATTAACTTTAAAGACACTTTTACCCTTCTTCAAAATGAAGGTTGTCTCTGCTCACTGCACCCTCAGTGATAGTTTACAACTGGGTATTTCCCACAATTCCAACTACAGGTATCCATAAGCAGAAAGCAAGTAAAGCACACATGCAGTATTTCCCACAATTCCAACTACAGGCATCCATAAGCAGAAAGCAAGTAATAAAGAACACATGCAACTAATAAAGCACACTGGCAGTGGGCAGTAGGGCATGCAGAGCACTAAATTCCAAATGGCCAAGCCACAATCAGACACACAAGACACCCCCCAAAAGGCAGCCTATTAAGCACATTATGCCATGCAAAGAGACGAGTCTTTTAGATATATAACCATTTGTGCCCCAAGCCCCATCCCCATATAAATCTGTGCCCTCCCCCGCTGTCTGTCCCACCAGCCCCTGCACCCCCAAAGCCCCATCCCCATATTAATCTGTCTGTCCCCCCCACAGTCTCTGTCCCAGCCCCTGCCCGACACCCCCAAGCCCCATCCCCAAATTAATCTGCGCTTCAGGGACTCACTGCTGCTGACAGTGCTCTCTGCTGCTGTTGAGGCCGGCCCAGGTCCGTCCCCTCCAGTGGCTGTGCTGTGCGCGCCCGCCTAGCCACGCAGTGCTTCGTCTGCTGCTCCGACTGCCTCCTCATGACGCTGCGCCACGCCGCCTCCCGAGTGCTTGGGAGAGGACCAACGCAGGCGCAGTGAGGCAGCACGAGCACATTGCGTTGCATGTGTAACTTAGAGGTGGGGTTGCGGGACCGCTGGCCAAGTTCCTGAGGGTGGCAACAGGTCTTACATAAAGCTATTTATGTTGGACCTGTTGAACTGGGTAACTAACACACATTCCCAGAACTTGTTTAAAATTCAGAGCATGTTGTTGCAGCCTGATGTGACAGGTGAAGCTAACCGTGTTGAGAGGATGATTTGAGTGTTACTTCTTGCTTATAAAATAGTCCTGAGCCACTGTGCCCTTAATAGCGAAGGAGCTTAATGGATTTTTTTCCATCAGTCCCCATGGAATAGATTGGGAGTTTGTTCCTCAAGTCACAGAAAGCTACAAAGATCTGCAGGAGACCTGGTTCTTGGAAGCTTTGTGCTTGTGTATTGGCTCTGGGTCTGGATGTACCCTTATTGATATTCAGACAGTTTTTACATGGGTGGAAAGAGAACAGTATGCATAAGCCCGCATGTGCCCCGCTTCTTTTCCTATTTGAAAATCCTGGAAGATTTTATATACTTTCAGAGTTTATTTTCCATTTTCTCAGCTAAGATTAATTTGTTGAGTATATACTCTGGACCCCTGAAGCTTTTGCAGTCCATGCTGTTACGTTTTGCTAGCTCAACTATCATGCTATCGGCGCCCATAAATATCTTTTGTGTAACAATAAAAAACAATCTCTCATCATGATTATATTTTCCATTAAAAAATTTCAAGAATGTTAGGAAGAGAGGCCAAGCCAGAGTTGAAAGATGACATCTCGTAACTGGAGAACAACCAAACCAGAGTCAGTGTTACAGAACCAAAGCATCAATTATTAATGTGTTTATGTCCTTATTTGGGAAACTAACGTTATTCCCATGACTCCAGAGATAAATTCACTAATAAAAGTGTCACTAGGTCTTTGGTTTGATTTGTACTATACTGACAAGACGTTGATAACATGGTTTCCTGCTGTAAATGAGAGGTTAGAGCAAAATCTGCTCGAGACGAGCCTTGATTTTTCTCCTGGGACTTGTTTTGATGTTAATGCCAGTGCTGTTAGTCTGTGTAAGAGAAAATATCCGGTACAATAATCTTCAAAGGCACGAGGGGCACAAAAAACAACATCACACATCCTTGTGGTTTTGCTCATTGGTAAAATTGGTTGTCACAGGAATGTAACGTATGCCACTTATTAGAATATCATCAGCTAATAAAGAAACAGATGTAATTGGAAAACACCACAAAGTGGTTAGTGGCTAGAGACTCTTGCCAGGCAAGACTTCTGCAAAGACCTTGGACAGCTGGAAAAATCCCTTGGTAGGTCATTGGCTATGTCCTCATTTGCACTTTAGTTTTGGTTTCCGAGTTGCTGTCCCCCATCTCGTTTGAATTGCTCGGGCTACTGCAGGTAAAGTAGAATTAAAAACTCAATAAATAACAAGATATGCTTAAAACCTTAAAGGTTGGAGAGCAGAGGCATCTTTGAGCACATGCTGTCAAGATCTCTTACTTTCACTAACTAGAATCCCTCCATAAAGAGCTTTAAGCTGGAATACTGACAGGTCATAAAAGTAATGTGTTATCTCATTAGATAGTGAATCACATTAGATTGTAAATGACTCGGAATAGCAAAATACTAGCAAATGTGTCCTAAACCCGTTTATCGTTTATGGGTTCTACCATAATATATATACTGTGAGCTGGGAAATTTTCTTGGCTTCTAACACAGTGATAATATTTCTTTTTCCACTGAAAAACTATTCTTATAAAAACACAAGACAATCCACCATTAAAATTAATAGAAGAACTGCCATTTCTAATGGGTAGAGAATTGCACCGTTGGATTTGTTGCAGGAGTTGATACTTCAAAAGCTTTTCTATACCAGACATTCTCCTGAAAAGGAGATCCTTAAAGGACAATTCTCCTTGAAGGCAGGATTTTCAGTACTTGATATTCATTCTTTAGATTGGTGGATAACCGTCTCCAAATCAGTAGAGGTTTTATCATTTAGAAATGTCAGCTGGACAATCTGACTTAATTAACATAATACATTTTATTGATCGTTTGATATCTTGCAAGCTCCAATATCATCTTAAGGACAAAGCTTTTATTCAGCTTTTTAAGACTGCTGTTTCAATCCTGTGGCATGCAGAAAAATGCCTGCAAAAATCTGAATATGAGGTCTGTGGTAATTCTTCATATTTTATTTTTATAAAGGTTCACTCTAACTTTTTAAAACAATAATGTAGGAAAATAAGAGTAACAAATTAAAATTTGTGGGGTTTTCCTTCTGTTCTCTTCTGGTTTTCAGGCTCTCTGTGAATGTGCACTTCAGACTCCTTATGACAGCCTGAAACTAGGCATGCTGTCTGTGCTTTCTGCACTGTCAGTAACCATAGCCATTAAACAGTACTTCAGCACTGCTCCAGGTAAGAAGTGAGAACCTAAATCTTAGCACTTTTTTTTGTATTGCAAGGATTTGTCCAAGTGCTGATCTTCAGCTGTTTTAATGTTCTTAATATCTATCCTGTTTCCCTGAAGGATGCCAAAACATTGCCCAAACTTCGCACTTGTGTGAACTTCCACTCAAGGTCATCGGAAAAGAATATAATTATGTGGGTAGAGAGAGTAGTATAATTAGAGAAGGTCTCTGAGATTATGCTCCTTGATTCAGTCACCTTGGATAAGTCACTTTGCCTCCATTTTCTTGCTTTGCTAGGTAGATATTTATTTCATAAGAATTGTGAGGTATCGTAGGAGATATGATAGAAATGTATAAAATCATGAGTAGTGTGGAACAAGTAAATCGGGAACGGTTATTTTCCCTTTCAAATAGTTCTGGAACTAGGGGACACTCCATGAAACTAACTGGTAGCAGATTTAAAACAAATAAGATATCTTTTTCACTCAATGCACAGTGAACTTGTGGTATTTGTTGCCAGAGAATGTGGCCAAGACCAGTAGTATAGCTGGATTTTAAAAAGGATTGGATAAATTCTTGGAGAGTAGGTCCATTAGCGTCTATTAGCCAAGTAGGTCTAGGGAACGTAACGTGCTACTGTTGGGAGCTGGGTGTGAAAAACAGGGAATGGATTGCCCGTTGTGACCTATTGGGTACTTTCCCCAAGTGACTGTGATTGGCCCCTGTCAGAGACAGGATGCTGGGCTTGATGGACTATTGATCTGACCCAGTATGGCACTACTTGCGTTCTTACATTCTAAGTGTTTTGAGATCCTTAGTTGAAAAATTCTATTGGAGTGCAAAATACTAACTAGTAAAGAAAATTAGTCCATGATGAACTGTTGTGTGGTGTAAAGATTCCGTTGGCATAAGATTAGGGCAACTGAATTACTTGGGAGACGCAACGCCATTAATGAGATGTGGAAGTCCATTAAGGAGTTACAAGGATGTAAGGAGCTGCTTAACTGAATCAGTGGTCCATCTTAGCCCAGTATTGTCTCAACCTGACACGGCAGCAGGGTTTCAAATCTGGCTCTCCAGGATCTCCGGCAGAGGTTTCACCCAGGCAAGCTACCAGAGATCCTGAATTGGAGATGCTGGGGATTGAACTTGGGACTTTATACATGCAAAGCATGCACTCAAACACCTGAGCCTGGACCACCTTCAGCAGTTCTTTAAAATGCTAATGCTGGTATTATTTTATTCCTTTCTCAGAATACTTAGTCCTGTATGCTGCAGAGGCAGGGGAAAATAGGTCATTTTTAGAGGCTATAAAGAATATATTTATTAAGATACCATTTCTATCTGCAATGATATTCCCTAGTTAAGGCTGGATATTTTTGAGACTTTTCTATAGTGTTGTAGGTCCCATTGAAAAGCAGAGGTCACAAGTTATCGGCTCATGACTTGCTTGTCCTAAGTTTCCAATAATAAACTTTTTAGTGGGCGTGAGGAGAGAGGGCAAATTCTTCTCTGCCTAAAATAAGCTTGTAGGAGCCAGGGGAATAAGCCCAAAGGGAAAAGTACAAATGAGAATTGCAGTTTAAGTTATGGGGAGGGGGCAAGACTAATCAGTGGAAATGTTGTGCTCTTCCTTTTTTCCTGTTACCTTTTTATTTAGGAACTGCAGCTACTGTGACAAGGTCATCTGATTTAGTGAAACTAGCACAGGAGTGCTGTTACCATAATCACCGGGGTATTGCTGCTCATGGCGTGAGAGTTCTGACTAATATAGCTGCTTCTTGCCAGGAAAAAGGTAATTCTGACAGTGTGACTGTGGGAACAGTGCAGCCATGCATGTTTTGTGTACTATTTTTTCTTCATCGGCCAGATTCATCGTCCAACTACCAGACAGCTTTCTTTTGAAATTCTTTTCTTAACAGGGCCTCCTAAAGCTGCTGGTCCCCACAAAAAAATTTGATACGAGGTCTGTAGAGAATGAGAGTAATATATGTTTTAAAGAGTTTCATGAAAGTATGGTAGGATTTCCCCCTTTTAGTATCAGTCCTTTTCTGCTAGAACAGGTGCTGATCTGATCCTCTATCTTACACAACACCAGTGACACTGGGTGAAAATAAACAAAGCAGTAGCCTGAGAGTCACCTGCTGGTCTGTTCAGTGGCCACCAGATGTTCACCCACTTCTCCTTGGTGTGGACAGCTGGCAACTCAGGACGTGCCATCCCAAGAAGGTTGGCGATGCAGCCTGAACTAAGGTTTGCTCAGCCGGGCTAATCTGGGCTAACGCGTGTCCTCCCATCTGTTAAGCCCTGCCTAGCTGGCCATGAGGCAAGTCTGAGGGTCAGGCCCAGAGGATCGCTCTCCAGCGTGCCAAACAGCTGATTGAGTGGGCCCAGAGGCGCATCCTCACCTGGCACCACCCCCCCCCAATCAGCTGTTTGGCATGCATGCTGGAGCTGGGTGAGGGAACCCCTCCGGGGCCCCCCGATCAGTTATTTGGTGCACACACCTGAGCCAGGTGAGGGCACTCTTCTGTGGGGCCCTGATCAGCTGCTTGGCAGCAGCTCCTGAAGGCCTGATCTGCTGGCCTGCAGAGTTCTGTCCCGTGTGGACAGCCCCTTGGCTGACCTGTAACGTGGAGGGACTCGTGATGGTAGCCTCCCTGCCCGGATTCCCCAGGGGACTGCTCATGTGAACTGCCCTCCCCGCCGACTCAGAGTGGCAGCTGCAGCAGCTCTTCCCTAGGGTGGTTGGGGGATACAGCTCGCCCCTGTCTTGTTTGTTTTCACCCATTGACTAGCATACTAACCTGAAACTGGAGTTTAAACTTCTTTACAAAATATAATCTCGCACTAATCTGGATTTTTGTGGAACATTATAAATTGGCATTATGAACAAGTCTTTGCTTATTTAGTTGCCAGAGATTTATAGCAACAGGATTGGTGCTGATGAGAATTAGAGACTATTAACAGAACTGTGCTAAAGAATGTTGTTGATCCCTTTGTTATGAGTCCTAAGCTCACCTTCATGATTTTTTAAAAAAAAATCAGTAGTAAACTAGAAGGAATAAGGCTTAGAACTTTCTCCTAGATCTTCTGGCATTGGAACAAGATGCAGTCTTTGGCCTTGAGTCTCTGCTTGTTCTTTGTAGCCAAGATGGCAGTCCTGGTGGTCAAGCAACTTTAAAGGTGAAAAAAAATATTTTTTTATTTTTTAAAAAACGTTTGGTTGTTAGTCATAACGTTTTGCGCATTAAGAAGTGTCATCTGGTAGGAGTTAGACGTGTTAGCAATATTCTTCTGAAATGACAACAGAAGGAATCAATTTTGCAAATTACTTGGTGGTTTTTGTAGCAAAAAGCGAAGTCCCATTGACTGGGTGCTTCTGAAGAAATTTACCCAAAGGAAATGGAACAAGTTAAAGCCAGAAAGTTATGTCTCCTAATAACAAGAACAACTGTTGTTTCAGGAATAGATTTGATAGCCTTTGAGCAGAGTTAGATCTTGTTATTCTTGGCCAGAATTTCTGTTGTGGTAAAGCATTAGCTTGAATAATGGGTGGGAAAGATTTAAAAAAGAGACTGCTCTGAGGATACCTACAGTTGAGTCTGCTTAAGCCAAATTTCTGGGACCATGAAAAAAAAAGATTTACATATCCCAAAGTCTACTTAAGCCAGACCCTAAGGAAATAGACCTGGAGATGAATGAAGTTTGTGTTCAGGTTAAATGAGTACCAGTTTTACTCAACTGCTGCCCTCAACCGCCTCTCCCCCTCACAGGAGAAGAGTGTCAGGGCAGACAGCAGGGCAGAACGGTGGTGGGTGTGTGTAATCCTGTAAGTTCTGACTTGAAGTCTGGGGTGTATTGAAAATGGTGAAACTTGGTGCTCTTTCTCTACAACCCACCCCAGACTCCCAGAGTCAGAACTGACGGGATTTCACACACAGACCACCCACAAAGAGCTGTGCTCCACGGTGTGTGAATCTGCATATGGGGAGGGGGGACAAGCTGCAGAGAGGAAATTGATTATTTTACTCCTTTCTTGAGCCAATTAACATGCACACTCACAGTGACAGGGAAGCAAAGTGTTTTTTTGTTGTTTTTAATCAACCCAGCACTTGCAGTAGAGATCCCTATTCCAGACTTTGCACAAGAGGAGAGAAGGAACTATGCACACTGACCAGCTGTTGGCAGTAGTGCTGGTCCTCTATAAAGTGATTGGATGATGTGCCACAGATAAACAGCAAGAGCTTTTTTCCTACTTGCACAGAGAGCTGAAGTCTTCTCTACTTCCCTGTCACTGTGAGACAGAGAGAACTAATGTTCCCTTACTCCATCCACAGGCTATCTCATCATCCCAGACTCAGAAATGAAAGCGGGGCAGGGGAGGAATGCTCCCTTCTTGCCCTGGCAAGGAGATTGTGCTTCTCCGTTGATCAGAATTTCCCTGCTTCCCCACTCTGAAAGCCTCATGATCTGTAAATTTCAACTTGAAAAATCAAGATATCCAGTTGCAGAGTGCATTAAACTTATTTGCCTTCTGCCGGAGGAGGAAGTTGACATAACTGGAAACTTAGCTTAAACAAGTTTGAGATGTGTGGGCTCCACTGTTGTGCCGAGTGGTGGTGGTGAACCAATGGGAGTGACAACTACTCTTCTTAGAAGTCTTATTTGCTTATCTTTTTGATGTCTTAGTCTCAAACGATTTTCAGTAAAGTAGGCTGCAGCCCTACAAAGAGAAGAAAACATTTCTGTGCTTTGTATTCTTCTCTGTCAAAACCTTTATATATGTTCTGCAGGGTAGGGGCTTGGTAGCTTTGCTGAGAACCAATGTATGTTGCACTTCCAGTTCTGTGTTTTCCATTTGCTGTTTAGTTGTAGTCTAATGTGATTATTTTTTTTACCTTTTTAAAAGTGAATTCACTTTTGAAAGGTGCCAGATGTTGGATGCTGAAACTGATATTTTCAATTGCAGATTGCACTAACTTGCATGGTGAAACTGGCCAAATGTCGCCCTCATCTGAGCCAGTCAGTTGTTGAATCCTTATTGACTCAATTGCACAGTGCTCAGGATGCTGCTAGAATTCTCATGTGCCATTGCTTGGCTGCAATTGCCATGCAGCTGCCTGTGCTGGGTGATGGAATGCTGGGAGACTTAATGGACCTATATAAAGTGATTGGACGATCTGCCACAGACAAACAGCAAGAGCTTTTTGTAAGAAACAGATACTCAGGAGAATTTTTCTTAATGGAATTACTGTGAGAATAAGTGAGGCTACATATAATCCTTAAAGCTGCAGGGATCCTAAAACAGGAGCTCTTCTTGCTTGACTAAAAGCAAGAACTTGATCATGTTTAATTTCCTCTCATCCAGTAGATGGCGCTGGACAGACGAGATCATTTTACAGTGCCTTTGAAAGAACTCTTTGGGGTTAGGGGGTCATTCTTTGCATAACTGATTCTTGGTAAGCAAAGTCAGCTGAGAAGTGAATACTCCCAGTATATTACAGGCAATCAAATATATCTGAATTTGGTGTCACTGTGATATTAATCTGCTAGATGTATTTTTAAATGATGATATAGTATTTAATTTGAGACCCCATTACTTCTATCTTCTCTTGTAGTTACGAACATTACGGTGATCTTCACTGTTCACTCGAATGAACTTATTGCTTTTAAACGCAGTATAAGCTAAACTAAGATTAGTGAGGAAAAAGCCTCAAATGTAAAAGTTTATACATTTAGGATTTCAAGCAAAGGTTCCCTTTTTGACTAGTAGAAATCTCTTGTGATTTAAAATAAATTATATATTTTAAATCACAAGAGATTTCTACTAGTCAAAAAGGGAACCTTTGCTTGAAATCCTAAATGTATAAACTTTTACATTTGAGGCTTTTTCCTCACTAATCTTAGTTTAGCTTATACTGCGGTTAAAAGCAATAAGTTCATTCGAGTGAACAGTGAAGATCACCGTAATGTTCGTAACTACAAGAGAAGATAGAAGTAATGGGGTTATATAAAATAAATAAAAAAGATGAATGTTGCAGACAGACCAGAAACCTGCTTGATAAAATCAATACAATAGTTGGAAACTTTTTACCCCCCTGAAACTCACCCTTGCATGTCACTGTTTTCCCACTAGGTATCTCTTGCCACAGTCATATTTGTTGCCAGTCAAAAAGCTTTATCTTCTGAAGTTAAAACTACTATCAAGCAACAACTTGAAAATGTCTCCAATGGATGGACAGTTTACAGGATAGCCAGGCAAGCCTCCAGAATGGTATGTGCAAGCTTCTGGAATGAGACTCCTTAATTAGAAAGATGGTCAGCTATTCTTAAGTTGAGAGGGGAGAGTAAGGAAAATACCAGGACTCGAGAAGGAAGAAAATAGGTTTAAAAAACTTGATTCCCCTTCTTGTATTTTAGTTCATTAGAACATAAATTCAGGTTTGTGAAATAAGAGTGATCTATAATGCAAGTCTCTCCCGTTGTATTTACAGACCTGTGGTGGCTTTTCACGCACTGAGACAACACTGGACCAGTGCAGACTGAAGGAAGTCTTGGGGCACAGCCACATCGGTGCTAACCCATTTGGGCAGCCCCCCATTATGCAGTGCATTGTGTGGCCAGTGGCTGCCAGATGTTCACCCCAGGGTGAGGCAGGCAGCTGGCCGCTACGCGATGCATCCAGCAGGGAAGACTGGAGGTGTGGCGTCCTGTAGTGTTGCTCAAAGTGGGGTAATGCTGGCCATATCAAGCTAAGGGGCCACCTCCTATGTGGCCTGCACTGCCTTGCCCCATGGTGAGGCAGAACTCTTAATAGCAGCCCACCTGCCCAGTTCCCTGTGGGGGACAGATCATGTGACCTGCTGTCCTTGCCTGCACAAAGTGGTGGCTGCAATTGCCTGCCCCAGGGTGGGCAGGGGATCAAACCAGCCGTATCTCATGTGGCTTTATCCTTGGTGATTAAATCCGAGAGCCTAGAATGTATGTTGTAATCTCCGTTATGATTACAGCTTCCTCTTGGGATCTGAGCAAGTCACATAACTGTTTTGTATCATTTTTATTTATTTATATTTATATCCTGCCCTTCCCTGAAGGTTTAGGGTGGCTATTATAATTTCTCCATCTTTATAATACAGCTTAGAATGCTTTCCTTCATATGGGTAGAATGAGGGCTAATGTTTGTAGAACGTTTTGGAGATGAAAAATATTAGGCAAATATTAATTGACCTGGAATTCTCTCTAATTAGAGCTTACTCCCTTTCCTGTTCCCATTTGAGTGATTTTTTTTCAGGAGTTGTTTTCAGGAGGGGCGGGATATAAATCGATGCAATAAATAAATAAATATTTTGTTAAAGCCAGAGAGAAGCTTTCTGCAGGGAACTTCTGAGATGGCATGTTATATCAGACTTGCACATCTGTGATGCCACATGTCAGTAGAGTTGCCTTGCTCAAAGGTTAAAAATGTCTGTTTTGTTGTGGTGGTTGATATTGATTCCGTTACATCATTTATCTAATAGTCAAGATCCTCACTGTCTCTTTGTCTCCATTTTTGCCCTTTCCTAGGGTAATCATGACATGGCCAGAGAGCTATATCAAAGTCTGTTGACCCAGGTAGCTTCGGAACACTTCTACTTCTGGCTGAACAGTTTGAAGGAGTTCTCCCATGCAGAGCAGTGCTTAACAGGGCTTCAAGAGGAGGATTATAGTTCAGCCCTTTCTTGCATTGCTGACTCTTTAAAATCGTATCACAAAGGAATAGCATCACTAACGGTTGGTATATATTCTGTGCTTTTAGTCATGGTAGGTCTGTAGGTTATAGCGGATTGTCCTTTTTCCATTGCTCTGTGTTAAACAAAGACTTTAAAGCTATGGAGAAACTGAACTGTTCTGTGGTGCCTGCAATAGATGCTCTTCTGAAATAGAGTGTAGGGGAGGGCCTGATTTTAACAAACTGCTTTTTGAAAGAGAAATGGTATTGTGGTTAAAGTCCATCAACTGGGTTTTAGGAGATCTGAGTTGAATACTCAGCTCCTTGTATAATCATAGACGTATCTGAGTTCCCATCAGCAAAATAAGAATATCTCTTTTTTCCCTTTGTCTTGTCTAATTAGATTGTAAGGGTGAGTAGCATGAAGAGACCCTGCCTTGTGTTGGGATCTCCTGGTGCTAGCACCATCTAAACCATTGTTTGATAGGAAATATATTTGCAAGCATAGAAATGGGGAAGCATTATGAGCCAGCTTTCATGAATTGCTGCGTTCTAGTGTTAATCAGTATAAGTGGAAGGGTTTCTGACTGTTTAAACAAGGCAGCTTGTCCATTCAAGGCAAGCAGATTAAGATGGTGCCTGACACAGAACAGAGAACTTATTGCTTAATGTAATGAAAATAGTGAGATGTTGGACACAAACCAAAAGAGCAAGACATTGCAGTTGGGAAAACATTTGTTTAACTTTAAATGGCCACTGTCAAGGCGCTTTATTGCCAGTATTTTTTTGTAATCGTTTTATGCAGCTTAAAAATATTATTTCCACAGGACAATTATTGATAGTCTTCTGAATGGAGCTTTAATAACAGGCCTGTGTTTACATCCTCATTTGTACATTAGTGTTATCAATGGCAGCATAGCTCTGCAAAAGTGTTTAATCAACTGCTTCAGCTGAATCTGCAGAAAGAATGTGAGCCATGTTATCCTCATGTCCTTCAGGAATGTTCTGTTTTGGTTTTCCTTTGTTTTCTTGACCACGTGACTGAATTAACATTTGAAGGGGTTTTCTCTAATGCAACTCCTTTTCTATCACGCTTATAAAAGCCAAAAAAATATAACTTTTTATATGCAGACCATCTCTGAATGCTGTGTAGGAACCAAAGTAAGAGCCATTCTCTGTATCTCATGACTGTAGTCCTGTAAGGTGCCCTTATCGTCTTGTCCTATGCTGATACTCGCCGCTCCCTGCGTGCTCCTAGTTTCTCTCCTAATCATGTTTGCTTCCTTCACCCTGTAGGCTATTTGAGTCAAGAAACTTAAGAAGGGAGGACTTGATCCTGTACCCATTGAAGTTGCTGGCTAAGCTCCTATTGATTTGAATTGTGTAGGGCTAGAGTAAAAACTGTGGCTTGATTGTACCCCTGAGAAAGGACCTCTTATATGTGGCAAAGAATACGTGTTATGTGCTTACGGTTCTGTGTATGCTGCTTTTATATGCTTATTTCCTTCACCTAATAAGCTGTTTCCTACTATACCTGCAACCCACGTTTGCTTTAGCCTCATCAGCTGCAATCCCAAGCAGGATCTGCATGGGTTGCATGCAGCACAATGTGATTTGCGTGCACGTGCATGCACACAGGTTGTGCGTGATGCATGAAAGGCATGGGATTGGCCCCATTGTCTCTGTGTTTACCACTATTTGTTTCCTGCACCTATACCTATTTTTACACCTTTTTTAAAAAGCCTGACCTCTCTCTCTCTCTCTCCTTTTTCTCCCTGGGGGTCCTCCTGGACGGCCAGCTAATACAGTAGGGTAGATCCCGCCATCAACCAGTAGGAGGCAGACAACGATTTTTGTAGTTAAGAGTCCCAGGGATCTTCCTTACTCCAGTTGTTTGTCTGCCTTCAAGCAAGTAGGAAGCAGGCGAGATGCCTCCTTAATGGACAAATCTTTGGCAGCAATTATAAGGATTCAAATAGCTCTAGGTGCCAGGGGAGGAGAAATTCCTCCCCTGTTCACCTTACCCTCCTCTCATCAGGGGGTACAGGGTGTTATTCCGGGACCCTTCCCTTTACCCACAGGCAGGGGGGCCCCGAGGAGCGGGGGGAGCGCCTGACCCATGGGGGGGGCGCTGCCCGAATCGGGGTCTCCCGACCTGCTGAAAGCCGGAACAGAGACAGCCTCTATCGCGGCATGTGCCCGGCTAAGCTGAACCCAGAACACCCACAAGTGGAGCCTCACCCAGGGAAGGACCAGGTAGGGAGAGAGCGCTCCGAGGGGGTAAACGAATGGGACGAACGAGAGTGCTAGTCACCCTTCCTCCCCCCTCCCCCCCTTCTCTCCGACCTCATTCCAGCTCAAAACGGGGGAAGGTCAGTCGCCGGCTCGTGCAGAGTCGGGGGATCCGCGCTGTCACCACTTCTCCTCCCGCCCCCTCCCTCTTCCCGCCCCTCCATCAGAGAAGCATGAAGCAAGGGCGCAGGTCACTAGGAGGCGATCACGGGGGCAGGCATAGGCAGCAAAGGGCTGAGCAACAATCTCTGCTTTTCCCCCCCCCCTCGGGGGCAGCCATGGCGCATGCGCAAGGGCCAAGCGCGCCAAATCGCATCTCCGCCCACTCATTCCCCGCCGAGGACAGGAAGAGGTTCACAGCTCTCTATTTCCCGGCGCGGACAGGCCCTAGGCCTCTGAAAATTCCTATAACCTTCCTGGAAAGCAGCATGTCGTCCAAAAAGAAACCTGCGGCGACTAACGCGGGAGCAGCAGCGGCGACAGAGAGGCAAGAGAGAGCAGTAAGCTCCGTGTGTTCAGTTCCCCCCCCCTCCTCCTCCCCCCGCCCCCCCCCCGGGACCCTCACATGGAGGTCCTACAACAGATCTTGGCGGAGCTGAAGCGAAAGCGCTCTCCCCAGAGATCGGAGGGCACAGCTTACAAGGGCTGCTCTAAAGGGGCTTGAAAGGGAAAGAACCCTGGACCCAAGAGGCCTCGCAGGGTCACCAGACCCCTGATGAGGAAAAGTCAGAGGAGGTAATGTCAGTCTCCTCCTCAGATGAGGGGGGACGCAAAGGGAAGAAACGGCCTCCAAGACGTAACAGGGAGAGGTCATCCCCTATAAATACAGAAGGGGAAGAGGAAGAAGATAATCAAAACCTTGAAGGGGGAAATGAGGAGCTGGAATCAGGAGAGGAGCCATCCCCCTCATCACCAGGGGAAGGAGAATTAGAGGATAATGAAATCGAGGCTTTTAGTGACCCAGATAGACAATTCCCTATAAAATACAGGGACCAAATATTTGAATAAGTAATCAGAGCACTACATCTCCAGCAAAAAAAGGAGAAACAGGCTTCCTCGGAGTCCTCAGATGAGGAGGGAGGGGCAAGGGAGTACATCCTCAGAGCCAGGGACAGAGACAGCATATGAAAGGATAATAAAAAAGGAATGGCAACAGCCTAACAAATTGTTCAAGTTGAACAAAGCACAGCACTCCTTGTCGAAACAGAAAGAAGCTCTTATAGCGATTCCCAAGGTAGATGCAGCAGCTGCCTTGTTGGCAAGAAACTCTGTGTTCCCAACAGTTGGAGAGTGCTTCCCCCGGGATCCCACAGATAAGGGGATAGAATGTAACCTCAGAAGGAATGTTGAAGAATCAGCGGCAGTCTTAAAAATGGTAACCCTAACATCCTACTTTTCCAGGGCACTTATGACCTGGAACAAGAGGGCCAGAGATCCAAAGGTGTCGATGAAAATGACCAGAATTCTATCCACCAGGATCCAACTGGCGTATGCGTTCATCGCAGATTTGTCCACGGACATGCCGCGCTGGACAGCTCGAGCAGTGGCCTCCAATGTGGCAGCACGACGTCACCTCTGGCTCCGCTCCTGGAAAGGAGATCCCACTGCAAAAAATACCTTGGTGGGGGGCACTTTCCAGGGATTGAAACTCTTCGGAGTGTGTCTGGACAAGGTGCTCACAGATGCAGCCGACAAATCCAAGAAACAGACATTACAAAGCGTGGGAATCATGAAGAAAAATTTTCATCCCTACAACGCACGCCAAAATCAGGGGAACTCCAGACGACCGTTCTTCCCAAACAGAGGGCATCAGAACAAATACAGATCTAGGTGGAACAAGGAGAAGGGAACGAGTCCCAGAAACAAGCAACACCAAGGACAGGGACGTAACAAGTCAGACTCATGACTACCAGGTATCACCGGACCAACACAAGCTAGGGGGCAGGCTCCAGGACTTTGCGCAGGTGTGGAGAAGTACCACACAAGACGCCTGGGTCACACAAACGCTCCAGAGGGGATACTCCATAGAATTCGACCGATACCACGAAAGCTTCTATGCTCTCTCACCAAGGTCCAAAAACCCACAAAAACACCTGGCCAATGTCTACGGAGATAAAGAGACTTCGATCAGTCGGCGCCATTGAGAAGGTCCCTCTGAATGAACAGGGATCAGGACTATACTCGACACTTTTTCTAGTTCCAAAGAAATCGGACGAGTGGAGAGCCGTCCTCGACTTAAAACGACTAAACAAATCCATCAGAACGAAAAAGTTCAAGATGGAGACGCTGCAGTCCATCAGAGTGGCAATAAACAGAGAGGAGTGGTTAACATCACTAGACCTCAAGGAGGCCTATTTACATGTGCCAATTCTGCCAAACTACAGGCAATGGCTGAGATTCAGGTACGAACACCTACACTGGCAGTACAGGGCCCTCCCGTTCGGTCTAGCCACGGCTCCCAGGACATTCACAAAAATCTTGATTCCCCTCATAGCGACTCTTCACAAAGAGGGGATCAAGATTCCCCCCTACCTGGATGACATATTAGTGCGATCGCCGTCACACGACCAAGCGCTGAGAGACACCTCCAGGATCATAACATATCCGCAAGACCACGGGTTCATCATAAATTTCAAGAAAAGTCATCTGAACCCATCCCAATCTCTCGAGCATCTGGGAGTGATAATAGACGCTTGGAAATACGAAATCTTCCTCAACCAACAGAGACGGCAGAGCCTTCTAGACTTAATCAACCTGATAGAAGCACAGCAAAAATCCAGACTGAAGGAACTAGCCAGCCTCCTGGGCAGCATGATCTGCATGGGAATCATAAGATGGGCCAGATTCCACACCAGACCCTTACAACATCTCATGAGACCATGGCAGGACTGCCTGACACAAGGGGACAACCCCTGGGTAACAGTACCAGAGACAGTCAAGAAATCCTTCCAGTGGTGGTCTCACAAAGGGAGACTCAGAGCAGGGATCCCACTGATGGACCCAGACAGGGTAACAATAACAGACGCGAGCCTTCGCAGATGGGGAGCGCATGCACGGGACAGAGTGGTGCAAGGAAAATGGCTACAGTGGGAGAAGAGTCACCACATAAACTGGCTGGAATTGAGAGCAGTGTACCTAGCACTGCGGGGGCTCACACCATCAATCCGAGGAAAACATGGCCATTTACACAGACAAGACTGTGACAAAAGCTTACATAAACCACCATTGAGGATTGAGGTCAGCAGCTCTTCACCAACAAGCATCACTCCTGATCAGGTGGGCAGAAGCAAACCTAAAATCTATCAAGGCGATACACATACCAGGCGTCAGGAACACACAAGCTGACTGGTTGAGCCGAGAAACACTGTACCCGGGGGAATGGTCTCTACACCAGGAGACGTTCCAATCGATAGTCAGGACCTTCGGAAACACGGTGATGGATCTGTTCGCATCTCCAACCAACACAAAAACAAAAAGATTCATGACCAGGTTTCCACACCCTCAGGCAGAAGATTTCGACGCATTGAATCGGACATGGCCACAAGGCCTCCTGTATGCTTTCCCCCCCTTCCCTCTGATCCACAGGACAGTAGCAAAAGCCAAGAGGGAGAGAGCAGAACTGATACTGGTGACTCCATACTGGCCTCGGCGACCATGGTTCGCAGATCTTCTAGAACTAACAACTGGTCCTCCTCTCAGTCTAACATTCAGACAAGGACATTCTCACAGGGCCCGATCCTCCACAAGGATCCAGTAGGCCTCAAACTAACAGCCTAGAGATTGAGAGGGAAGCCTTTAGAAAACTAGGCTATTCTCAACAGGTCCTTCAAACTATGCTCCAGTCTAGGCGTCCGGCAACCAAGCGCATTTACCAAAGTACATGGGCTTGTTTTTTGGGGTGGTGCCAGGAAAGGGGTCTTAGACCAGACAAAGCCCTATTAAAGTAATTCTGGACTTTTTACAAACCAGTTTGGACAGGGGTTTAAAACCCAACACCTTACAAAGACAGGTGGCTGCAATAGGTAGTGTAGTAGGCACGGTGAGGGATGAGAAGATTTCTAGACACCCTCACATCATCCGCTTCCTCAGGGCTACAAGGATTCTCTCTTCCTGTTAGTCATCGCTTCCCATATTGGGACTTAAATTTAACTCTAAAGGCATTGACTAGCACACCTTTTGAACCTATGGAGGAGGTATCTTTGTTTTACCTATCTTTAAAGATGGCTTTTCTGATAGGCATCACATCAGCCCGGAGAATTTCAGAATTGGGGGCGCTGTCCATAGAACCTCACCTTTGTTCATTCAGGGAATCTTCCGTTTCCCTCAAACTTGATCCGGCCTTTCTACCCAAAGTAAATTCTTTTCATAGGGAACAGGAAATAATTCTCCCATCTTTCTGCCCAAATCCATCCCATCCCAAAGAAAAAATTTGGCACACCCTGGATGTCACCAGAGCAATTAGAATCTATTTAAAACGTACAGCTCATTTCAGACAGTCTACAGTGCTGTTTGTTGCCTACGGAGTACATAATAAAGGGAAGAAAGTTTCCAAGACAGTCATAGCTCGTTGGTTAACCCTATGCATTAAAGAGGCATGCAGAGCCCGGGGAAAAATTCCCCCCGAGGGAATTTTCGCCCACTCCTTAAGAGGGGCAGCAACTACACAAGCATTCAGGAATGCTGCTTCTTATGGAGAGATATGTAAGGCGGCAACCTGGTCCTCATTACATTCTTTCACAAGACACTATAAAATCCCCTTACAGGAATCCGCTGAAGCAGCCTTTGGGAGAAGGGTCCTACAGGCCGTTCTGTAATCATAATTGGAAATGGGTCTAAGGGTCTCTTCATCTAACCCTCCCCTTTATATTGGAATTTAGAAAAATTCTGAGGGACACCACTTGGGAACGTCCCTACTCTATTAGCTGGCCATCCAGGAGGACCTCCAGGGAGAAAGGAAAATTGGGCACTTACCTCCTGAATTTTCCTTCTACTGGGGGTCCTCTGGACGGCCAGACCCACCCGGAATGAAGAGAAATTCTGGGGGGAACAGATTCTAAAGAATCTTAGCATAAAAATTTGTATGATAAAGTTGAATTGACAGTTGCCTAGACTGTTACATAGTAGGAAGTGCAAGAAAAGAGGGCACTATTGTTCTAACAGAAATCACAATGAGACTGTTTCTAGTTTTATCGTTAATAGAAAGTTATAAGACAGTGCAAAAGGCTGAGATACTCTGGAGTAAGGAAGATCCCTGGGACTCTTAAGTACAAAAATCGTTATGTCTGCCTCCTACTGGTTGATGGCGGGATCTACCCTACTGCATTAGCTGGCCGTCCAGGAGGACCCCCAGTAGAAGGAAAATTCAGGAGGTAAGTGCCCAATTTTCCTATCTAGCCCCCTCCTACCAGTTAGGTTGTATTATCCACTCCCACCCATTCCATGCTGCCTCCTAGATACCTGCCCTACATTTGCTCAGATTAAATATTTCTGACTGGCTACTCTACATGCCTGAGGAAGGGCTTTGTGTGGCCTGAAAGCTTGCTCGTTTTCTCCAATAGCAGTTGGTCCAATAAAAGGAATTCAAACCACTCTCTTCCCCTCTCTAACTTGAGACCAACACAGCAACCACACTCGTTCTCTGGAGTGCTACATTTATAACAGTATCAATAATAAGTAAGAGCAAAACTCTGGTGAACCATTCAGTGACTGCTGCCTGGGTGGTAGTGACGCATGTCTTTGTTAGGGACAAGGCTGCATGCTTTGGGGAAGCCAGTGTGGCTGCAGCAATACAAGGCTTTCACCCACGGGTTTTTGTTTTTTCATTGACACATGTCCTAAAGGATAGAAACTGTGAAAATTCCATCCAGACTTGTTCCTTGCAGATTTGGAGAAGTGGGAACGAAGTGAGGGTGGTGTGAATAGATCAAATGATAGGTTTTGTGATACATAGCCTTCCACCTCAAGCACATTGGTTCAAGTCGAGCCTAATAGCTGCTGAGCATCTATTGCTGTCAGACAACTTGCTGAAGTATTGGGAGTTGGTAGCAGGCAATCCTGCTTCCAGTAGGAAAGTTTTATATCACAAAAGGCCCTGTTGCTGTCCGAGAGGACGGTGAGTGAAACTGCTTGGAAACTGAACTCTTGATCCTGTGGATAGTCCTTGCTGGTAGTGGAAGTTTAGTAAAATGGTGAGGAAATGAGAGTGTGCCTGTGCTGTTCTGTGGATAAATGGGGATCTTAGTTGTGTAGAGCTGTTAAACTGAGGACCTTTTTTAGCCAACACAAAGCATTCCTTTGGAAAGAGAAAAAAAATAAGATGGCAATCCTTCAAAAACAAGAAATGCAGAACTCGGCTCAATACTGAAAGGGTTCTTCCAGATCTTCAACATAAAACCATCCCAGAGCCTAAAGGGTCCACTGCTGTGTGTATCTACTTTCAAAAATCAAAATAATGCCTGAGTCCAAGAGAATCCTGTAGAATCTGGATTTAAAGAATTACAATATAATAAACTGTTCTAACAGCAGCAGAGCGTAGGCATTTTAACTTGATTTCACAATTGTTTTTGCCTGTGTGGCCTCATTTCAATACTTAAATATTATCCTGTGATCCTACGCAGCAACAAAGACAAGCAAGCAAAGTACACAAAATCTCCAGTCTGGATTGTGACCCCATCTATGGTGTGACCCCTCTTGGGGTCAGGACCCATAATTTGGAAAACTTGGTTGTAACTTCTGCTCGGTTTACTTGTGTAGTAGTCACCGTTTATCCCAAGTTTTAATTGGTAACCCATCAATAAAAGCAAATCTCTCCTTTCATCTGATGACACATTCCTGTAGTGTTGGAAGATTATTATTGTCACATCTACCTTTGACCCAGAATGCCAACCTTCTCATTTTGTCTTTGCTTTTTCAGGCAGCCAGCACACCACTTAACCCTTTGAGCTTTCAATGTGGATTTGTCAAGCTCAGAATTGACCTCCTTCAGGCTTTCTCCCAACTCATCTGCACCTGTAACAGCCTAAAAACCAGCCCGCCACCTGCCATCGCCACGACAATTGCCATGGCATCAGGAAATGACCTCCAGAGGTGTGGGCGTATCTCTAACCAGGCATGTGTTCAGTCTCCTGCTATGTGGCTATATTTCTGCTTTGGTCCACCGGTTGAAATGAGAAACTTAGTTCTCTGGCAAAATGAAAGGGAGGATACAGTTATGTGGCCTGCTATAGCATTCTGGGTCTCATTTTTACAACTGGGTAGGCAACTGAGTGTGCCACAAAGTTGCACACACTTAATTGTACCTGTACAAATGCTCATTTGTGTATGGAGAGGGGAGGTGCTATGTATGCAGTTGTCCATGTGATGCCTTTTTGCTTTTATTTAAAATATTTGTAACTTTCACATCGTTAGAGCTGTTTGCAGAGAAATTGTGTTTTGTGGAGTGCAGATGTTGAACTTGGCACTTTGGAGAACTTGAAGATGTGATCAGTTCATGTAGTAATTAGACACATGGTCATGATGGGAACGCCTTTCAAGTCAAAGGCTTCCTCTGACTTCAGTGTCTTTTGAATCAGGAACTTGCACTCCATGACAGGGGTCAGTTTTAGATCGGGCATCTAGTGACCAATAGTTGTATTCATCGAAGAGGTACAGTAGTTCATTTGTGTGTGTCTTTACAACACCTTGTGCAGGGGTGGGGAACTTTTCCCTCCTACAGGCAAGCGTGAAAGTTACTGCATGGTCAATGAGCTGGATAAGAGTTGGCAGGGTGTGTGTGAGGTGTATGTGTGAAGGTGCTTAAGGGTTATGTGCTCAGGATGCAGGAAGAAAGAAGAGGATCAAGATAATGGATCTGTGCCATGGATTGATCCCATATCCTTGAGTGCCTGCTGTCATCACCGCTCCTTTCCCCTGAGCTTGCTCGCTCTGTGCTTTGTTGGTAGGGCAGGAGGGGCAAGACTTACCTGGTGTTGGCCTAAGGAGTTCTACGATCCAGTTTTGGTGCAGGGAAAGAGGCTTTAGTCCTTTCCAAATGCTGTCCCGTCATATTTGGAAAAGGGTGGGGGCTTTGTCCCATCCCTTTCCAGCACTGCCCCACTCCCTGCCTGAGGATCAGGGTCAACATATACACGGTCAGTGTCTTGGCCACTCCTGTGGAAGGGGCTGCATCTTGGAGCCAAATCAAGGAAGTGGAAAGAGGCCAAACAAAAGCCAGCTTTGAGCTGGATTTGGCCTGTAGGCCAAGGGTTCCCCACCCCTTAATGTAGAAAAAATGGCATTCATCAGGATTTAGTCAATTATGTAGACTTTGAACATTATATAATTACAAAAGAATTATGTACCTATGCAAACAAATATCCATGGCTCAGCTCATTCAGCATTGTATAAAATAGCTGTGCATTTTTATTTCTGTTGATCAGCAGCTTATTTTTCTTTACTGTAGATGAAGCTCTCTATGGAAGAATTCCGAAACCTGGCTACACGATATGGGGATTTGTATCAATCATCTTTTGATGCCGACTCAGCAACTCTGAGGAATGTAGAACTGTATCCTGCTGTTCAAAGCTTGGGGGTTGGGTCTTTATACGTGATGTTCCTTGGAAGGGTAAGGTTCAACAAACTGAACTTATGAAGTGTAAAGGTTGTTGCACAATAGATCAGAAGCAGTTAGCAACCACTTTGAAATCTTGATATTAATACGTTGAAACTTTTTGTTGAGGGGAGTGCTTCTTGCATTCTTCGGTTAGCTAAAATACATTCATACACAGCCTGCAACACTTGCAAATAAAGTAGTAGCTGCAAATCTTCTGTTCTTGCCTTCCAGCTAGCACTGGTGGTTCTAGCTATTCCCTCAAGATGTTCCTTCTACGTGCCACCGTAATTAGTGTGTAACACAAATGTAAAACTTACTTCTTTTGAGAGAGTGTTTTTACAAATCTTTAACATAATATCAGACAACAGCAGAGCTGCCTATTGATATCGCATGCAATTGAAGCCTTGATTTTAGATCCTGAATCTGCAAGGTAAGCCTTCTGTTTGTGTATTGAATTTTTATCCCACCCTATCACCAACTATGAGCTCAGGGTGGTTTACAGACAAAACCAAAAATATAAAAATTATTGGGAAAAATATTGAACAGTTGGCTAGTAGATTAATAACTTCATATAGTTAATACATGGAGTAACTTTACCTACACAGAACTTGTATTAGAGTTTTGATGTCGTGAAATGCAATTTAGTTGCTGTGGTAAAGTCCTCTCAAATTGCTCTTCATCTTTTTTGTCTTGAATTTAATAGTGCATAATAAAAATAATTCATATTTATCTACGTGTATGCTCATCACCTTTCAGTATGTTTGACCACAGAACTTTTTTACATATTCATACTTTTGTTTGAGCTATTTAATGTATGTTCATTCCCACGCCCCATTTTGATAATTTAATGTTGCCACTATCCCCCTAAATATTAGTAGTACATGTATCAAGAGCACTAGATACATGTATACAAAATTTTCCATCTTTTTAAGTAGCTTTGATAATGGCATAAAAAAGAACTATCCCGATCCAGTCCCGGGATTTCAACATTAGATGTTTATCTGCTTTTTGGTTTTCACAGGGATCTCCTCCTGGATGGCCAGCTGTAACTATGGGGTTATATCCCCACTCTAACCACCAGGAGGCAGACTTTGATTTTTCTGGAGCCTGCTCAGTGGGGATCTGACCCCATGTGCTCCAGATGATTGTCTGTCTCTGAAGCAGCCTGACGCAGACTTCATTCTCTGTTCAGAAGAAGATTAACTAAATTTTGGATAGGGCTTTCTAGAGCTCATGGGGTGCCTGGGAGCACACCAGCTCTTCTCCGTTCACCCCGGAGTTCCTCACATCAGAGACCAGGGAGGGAATCTAGTCCTTGTGCTCTGGAGACCAGCAGAGTGGACGCAGCAGAGCTTGCTGCGGGACCCATGGCTGACACTGAGCCTGCTAGAGCTTCCCCAGTCGCAGATACAGCAGCGGCGACTGAGGTGGTGGCAGCCCCCCCCCCCCCCAAATCTCTGGAGGAAGCGCTGCAGCCACGGCAGAAACCAGACTGCCAGGGCTCCGAACAAAGAGCCTCCCAAGTAGCAGCGGAGGCGGTAGTGACCCCTTCCCGCTTGGAGAGAAACCACTGCAGCAGGCCAGAGCAAGCCAGGGCCTTCTCAGGGGGCGAATGAGAAATGGAAAGTAAAAGGAACTGCGGCGGCTCCCCTTTCCTGCCTGACATGGCTGGTGTCCGGAGGGTCTCCACGGAGGACGAATGCACATTAAGACCCCTTAGACTCACAAGGCTGCCCACAAACCCTCACATGATGGTCCTAAGAAATTCTGAGCTCACGCCAGGAGCTCAAACTCTCTTAAGTGCAACCCCCCTCCTCCCTGAAGAAAAGGACCCCAAAGCGAAAAACCCCTTTCAAAAGGATCTCGCAGGGGAAGGGGAAATGCCCGATACATGGGCAGGCGGGGAAGAAAAAAGGGCCCCTGGGGGAACTGGGCATGTGCGAGTAGGAGCAGCCGGGCAACGTGAGCACTCCTCTGAACCATGGCCTAACACGGGCCCAAAACAATTGAAAAAGGAAGCCAACCTTCATAAAAGTAAGAGCAATGGCAGGGGGAAGCAAGGGGGAGGGAAAGCCTAGAAAAGAAACCCCGCTGGAACGATATTGCAGGCAGCAGCCTGGAGAGAGGGCTGGAGGGGAGGCCCCAGAAAAAGTGCGGGAAAAGATGGCAACGGAGGCAGCAATGGAGGGGGAGGAAGCCCCTGATGAAACTGAGCCAGAGGAGGAAGCGGGGGAGAAAACAATTAATAAATTCCTCCTTGAAATGAAGGGATTTTAGGAGAGACATGTCTAAATTAAGAGCTTCAGTAGAAACAGGAAATAAGAAGCTAGAAAGGCTGGGGCAGAGGATTGATGTAGTGGAGGAAAGAGTCTCCTCCTCGGAGGATCAAGCTGTGACTATGGAAGAACAGGCCACAAGCCTTCAAGAGAAGGTACAGACCTTGCTTTTAAAAACAGAAGACCTAGAGAATAGGTCATGAAGAGACAACCTAAGATTTGTGGGCTTCCCTAAAATATGGGAGACTCAGGAAGTAAAAAATCTGTTGTGGGACTTCCTGGGAGAACTGTTCCCAGAGGATCAGCAACTACAAGAGCCAGTAATTATCAGAGCCCATAGAACAGGGAGACAGCCCAACAAAGATTTTCCAAAACCCAGAACCATAATAGCCAAGTTTATGAGCTATACAGTGAAGGAGGAACTGCTGAAAAAAGCCAGGATGAAAAAAGAAATGAAGTTAGGGAGGAGACCATAAAAATCTTCCGTGACTATACCAAGGAAACTATGGCTAAAAGAAGAAAATGGGGGAAATACTTTCCTGAATTGAATCAAAGAGGCTGGAAGCCTGTATTGAAATTCCCAGCAAAAATGATCTTAAATGTGAATGGAAAATACAAAACATTCCTGGATACAGAAGATCTGGAGGCCTTCCTCCATCTGCCTCCTCCTGCACAAGATTGACTCTCTCACTGTAAGAGCAAAGAGAGACCATTGGCTTAGACAAAGAAAAACTGGGGCCAGTATTGTAAAAAGAGTCTCAAATGAGATTTCTGTTTTGAAAGGGTTTGGAGGGGGTTAAAGTTCTCGCGTGGAAGTTTGTAAGTTCTTTTTCCCTGAGAGAAGGGAAAACAACAATGCTCTGTGAGTGCGCAAGGTGGAGGGGAAGGGAGGCAAAGGGGAACTTGTCGGGAGGGGTAAAAGGGGGGGGGAAGAGGTTGGGAAGGGGGGGGGCCTAAGAGCCTTTATGTTGGGAGGGGGAAGGTTTGCAGGGGGAGTGTAAATAAGGCATGTGTACCAAATTATACAATGTTATGTGGTAGTCAAGCAACAACAAAGGATAAAGGGACCCAAATGGATAAGGAGAGATTCAAGAGGTATGGCTAGACTTAACATGCTATCCCTCAGTGTGAGGGGCCTAAGTTCACCATACAAAAGAAAAAGAGTGAGAGAGATGATAAAAGAAAACAACGTAGATATATTTTGTTTACAAGAAACCCATCTACTAGAAAAAGAGGTATATAGGTTTGTGAATAAAAGCATGGGTCCATTGGAAGCCTCATGTGCCAGCAAGAAAAAAGCTGGTGTCCTAATAGGTATAAACAAAAGGTGTGATTTTAAATTGATGAACACCATAAAGGATACAGAAGGAAGACTTCTGTTAATAAAAGGACAAATGCAAGATGCTTGGCTCACTATAGTAAACATGTACGGACCAAATAAGGATCAGTTAAACTACTATAGAAAATATATACCACTCACAATTCAAAATACCAAAGGGACACTTAATAATTATGGGAGACCTGAACACACCCCTAAGAAGCCTAAACCTATCAAAGACCACACCTATGAATAAAAGGCAAAGTAGTATAGGGGACCTAATAGATTCTCAGGAAATAGTAGATGTTTGGCGACATATAAATAATAAAAGTAGAGAATATGCCTACTATTCCCGAATACATAACTCATACTCCAAAATTGATCACGTGCTTATGTTTAAAAATGACTTAGAGAAGTGCTGTGCAGCATATATTATACCCCTTGTATTTACTGATCATAACGCAATTGCGATCAAAGTGGGACTGGGGGGCAAGGCTCAATGGAATAAACCGCAGTGGAGCTTCAATACTTAAAAATACTGATGCCAGGAACAAAATTGAGGACGAGATTAAAGATTATATAGACTTAAATAAGGGATCAGTAATGCATGCCTCCATGTTTTGGGAGACTGCAAAAGCCACACTCAGAGGGAAAGTAATAGCTCTGAAAGCACACATACAAAAGAAGAAAAGGGAAGCAAGGGCAGAGATATACGCAGAACTTTAAAAATGGGAGGCAATAAATAGACAAACCCCTTCAAGGATAGCTGCAGGGAAAATACAGAAAATAAAAGAAAGAATAAACACATTAGAACTAGAAAAAAATCACAAAACAATTGAAATGGGTGAAATTTTATTACTTTAATAACAGCAGTAAAGCAGAGAAAGCTCTGGCACAATTGGTAAAAGCACAACAACAGAAAAATACTATTACTAATATTAGGGCAGAAGATGGCTCGGACGTCCACAATCAAGAAGACATACAGGAGACCTTCTTGGAGTTCTACAGTAGTCTTTATAAGGCAGCAGAGCCAGATCCTGTGGAAATTAAACAATTTATTAGTGAATTAGAAATGCCCCGCCTAAATAGGACTCAGTTCAGTTTTCTGAATTCCTTAATCACAACACAAGAGGTGTCAGATACAATCAAAAGTATGCAAGCCAATGGGCCAGACGGGTTTCCTGCAGAATTTTATAAATCGTTCAGCAAAGAGCTAGCACCTAACTGAGGTATGTAACGAAATTTTACAGTCAGGGAAAATGCCCCTCACTTTCTACAATGCACAGATCACACTGGTGCTCAAACCAGGGAGGCCAGCAAATGTTTGTGGTAGCTACCGTCCAATTTCCCTCCTAAATAACGATTTTAAAATATTTGCAAAAATTTTGGCCACTAGATTAGCAGCAATAGCAGGAGAATTTATACATGCCGACCAAGCTGGATTTATTCCCCGTAGATAGGGAACTGACAATATCAGAAAAGTGATAAACCCTGATACACGCACAGGAAATAAAGACCATTGCCTTGAACTCCATGATAATTTCCGCTGATGCAGAGAAGGCGTTCGATTATGTGCAGCATAAATTCCTCTTTGAAATGCTAAAAAAAGGTGGGAATTGGGGGCAATTTTCTAAAATGGATAATGGCAATATATGCGCATCCCAGATCACAACTGAAAATCAATGGGATTATAACAAGAACTTTTGAGATACAGAGGGGCACAAGGCAGGGTTGTCCGCTGTCGCCTCTTTTATTTGATGTGGCAATTGTGTGGTAGGCGGCGGCAATTCGTCAAAATAGGAATATTAAGGGAATGATGGTAGGAAAAAAAGAGTATGTTAACCCTATTTCCTGATGACTTAATCTTGTACATTAGAGAACCCTTGGAACCTATACCACACCTCATGCACACTATTGAAAGTTTTGGGAGGGTGTCGGGTTATAAAATTAATAAGTCACAAGCGCTAATATTTGTGCAATCGGAGGACGACCGGAAAAAAATTAAAGAAGCGAGCCCGTTCCCAGAAAAACCTAATGGGATTAAGTACCTGGGGATAATAATAACACAGAAGTGTATAAGGCCAACTTCCCCGGAACCACTAGAACAGGTCAAAAGGGACTTTGAAAAATGGACAAAAGTGGAATGCTCCTGGCTCAGGAGAATAAACCTATTCAGGATGGTCGGAATACCCAAATTTATATACAAATTTTTGACCCTCCCAGTAAAATTACCAAAATCATTTTTTAAACAAGTAAAGGGCATGGTTAAGGAACTAATTTGGAAGGGAGTGATGAGAAAGCTAGGCCTATAGGGTAAAGCAACACCATACTCACCGATTAGATGAATAGTGATGAGGGAGTCACAGGTAGCCCATGCCCTAGTTAAGCAATTAGAAAAGAAGGAAGTCAAATTGACATCACAACTATTTAACAAAGATAAATTTAAAACCCTTGAAGAGAGAGACAAAATAACACAGACAAAAGTGGACATATTTCTATACCTGAAGTTGAGAAGCATCTTCACGCAACCAGGCCTAAAAGAAGCCTTTGCTAGGGAACCTAAGGGAATAGAAAAGACTCTATTTAGCTTAATGGGAAGTAAGGGCAAACTCTCTAGGATTTGTCAGGACCTGAAAACTATAATATACCCCCCAAGCACCTATAACTACCAAGGTGGGAAAAGGATCTCAATAAGGAATTTACAGAAAAAGAAAAAGAAATTATATGGGGGCATATCTATACCTGTGCGTCAGCCCTAGAAGTCAGAGACACCCAACTGAAGGCCACCACTAAGTTTTACCTAACCCCAATGCAGCTCAGGCACGGGGGAGATAGGTATGGGAAGGGCTTATATTGGAAGGGCTGTGGTATGCAGGCGGAGCTATTGCTTTGTCTCTGGGAATGTGTATATGTAAAGGCCTTTTGGAGTAAAATTTGGAAAATTTTGAACAAAGTAAACAAGGCAGCAGTCCCTTTCAGACCAGAAATAGGGATCCTAGGCTTGTATCCAGACAATAAAGCATTGAAGACACACCAGGCAGCGCTGAGGACGCTTTGCCTGGCAGCTGTGAACATTGTAACAAGACGTTGGAAGACGGAGGGTCCTTTACCTGTCCAAGAGTGGATCTGCCGAGTATGGCACCTATTCATGATGGACAAGATGATGGTGAACCTGCAGGACAAAAAGCTGGAAAAGGAGAAGAAAAATGGAAAAAGCAAGAAAGAAGAAAAAAAATAACTGAGGCAAAGTGGCTTAACATATTAGAAGTCATTGAAGGAATAGAACTACTGAAGATTGACATTACGCTGTTGTTTGACTGATATATATAAGACAGAAGGGTTGGAGTACCGCCTAACTTGGGAAATTGAAAAAATTTGAAGTATACGGTTGATGACAATAAGATGTACAATGTTGTGAAATGTTAATAAGAGTTATAATTTGAAAAAAAGAAAAAAGATAGGAGGCAATAAATAGACAAACCCCTTCAAGGATAGCTGCAGGGAAAATACAGAAAATAAAAGAAAGAATAAACACATTAGAACTAGACTTCTCCACCCCCTCAAAGGGGGTTAAAGCAAGAACTGGTCCTGACTTCAAGGCAGGAGGACCTCTCTCCCAGAAAACGCCCCAAACTGAAACCCAAGCCTAGGAGGCTGCGGGTGGACACTTCCCTAGAGGATAGCGGGATTGAGGCAGCCTCCGAGGAGGAGAAGGAACAAGGATCCCCCACTTGAGGAGGGACAAATTCCGGACTGCCCAGTGGAATCTTCTAAAGATTCTAACGGAATGCCCTATAAAATACGGAGATGAAATCTTTGAACAAGTATGCAAAACTCTAAAACTAAAAGAAAAGAAAGCAAAGAAGGGCGCCTTTGACTCTTCAGAAGAAGTCGGACAGGGAATACATTCCTAAAACCAACTCCAAAGATAAGGCAATGCTCCTGGATAAAACCTTTGAAAAAATAATCAGAACTGAGTGGTAACACCCCTCCAGGGCATTTAAACTCAACAAGACACAGGAGTCCCTGTACAGTCTCTCTCCAAAAACAAGGAACCAGTGCTAGTCGTCCCCAAGGTGGACACCGTAGTGGCCTCCGTAGCTAGGAAAGTTCTATGCACTACCAAAGGGGATTGTTTTCCCAAGGACCCCACGGATAAAGGGTCGAGGTCAGCCTAAGCAGGAATTTTTGATGAGATATCCGCAGTTGTTAAGATGGTCATTCTCTCATCGTAATTTACCAGGGCTATGATATTATGGATGGAGAGAGGAAAGGGCCCCGAAACTTCCCCAGATATGACCAGGGTGTTGGCTACTAGAATAAAATTGCAGACTCTACCCTTTACGTTCTGTCATGGGCATCTAAAGCAGCGGCCTCGAATGTGGAAGCACGCAGGCGCCTGTGACTGAGGTCCTGGGAAGGGAGCAATGCAGTGAAGAACACCCATATCGGGGACCCATTTCAGGGGGGCTAAGTTCGGGATCTGTCTGGAGAAAGTCCTAGAAGATGCTTCAGATAAAAATAAGCAGACCATACAGAGCATTTTTGTCCCCAAACGGCCCTTTTGGAACTTCAGCTCAGGAGCTTACTCCCAGGGAAATCCCAAGCGTAACTACCACACTATTAAGCTATGGCAGCAAAAGTACAAGGCCCCCTGGACCAAGCCAAAGGGATCAGGTCACGCCCCTAGCCCCAGAGAGCGGGGAGGGGCATCCAATACAAAAGTTAACACGTGACTGTTTTGTGTGTCACTCCAGAGGAGCCAACAAGTCTGGGGGGGACGGCTAACCCAATTCATGGAAGCCACAGAATACCCCTGGGTGAGACACTGTTCGTGTGGCGTACACCATAGAGCTCCACCGATTCCCTCGACCCTGTCTCTTTGTTTCCCTGGTATCAAAACAACTGGGAAAGTATGAAGCAATACATGGGGAAATACACAGGTTATAGAGTATCAGAGTAATCGAGCTGATACCCGAAAGCTAAAAAGGGTCAGGCCTCTACTCTCTTTTCTTAGTACCCAAAAAGTCAGAAGAGTGGAAAGTGGTACTTTACCTCAAGTATTTGAACAAATTCGTCAGGACAAAGATGGAGATGCTTCTTTCCATCTGCTCAGCCATTGGCCTTGGCTAATGGCTGACATCTCTAGACTTAAAGGAGGTGTATCTCCATGTGCCAATTCATCTGACTCTCAGGAAGTGGCTGAGGTTTTCCTGTGCAACAGAATACTGACAGTACAGGGCACTCCTCTTTGGCCTTGCCACTTACCTGTAAACTTTCACGAAAGTATTCATCCCTCTTGTGGCCAATTTCTGGAAAGAGGGCATTCAAATTCACCCGTACTTGGACTGTCTCATATGATCGGGATCCAAGGATCAGGCACTGAGGAATGTAGCCAGGACAGTCCAGTGTCTGGAGGCTCACGGTTTCATTGTGAATCAGAAAGAACCATCTAGTCCCCACACAGCAGTTGGAACACCTGGGGGAAGCTGCTAGACACCTTCACACACACATCCTTCATCACCCAACAGTGGCAGGACAAGTTGTGGATGCTGATACGGCAGGTACAAGAGGGACAACATCGTCACCTGAAGACACTGGTGAGCCTCCACGGTCCAATGATCTCATGCATGAGGCACTTGCAGTGGTCCCGGTTCCACGTGAGACACCTACAGCAGCTCCTCCACCCAGCCAGTTGATTGGGGCTCTCAGTCCGTGAGGGATAGTGTCAAAGCAAGTGAAATCCTCCCTGTCTTGATGGTTGGAGGGCGATCACTTCGACCAAGGGTATACCATGGCGGATTCCACCAGAATCGTAATCGCAACAGATTCGGATTGGGAGTGTGCATGCTTCACAAGACAGCGCAGGGGACTTGGTCTCTGCAGTAGTGAAAATGCAGCATCAACTGTTCAGAGCTCCGAGCAATCTTCCTAGTTCTGAAGGCCTCCGTGTTGGAAGTAAAGGGAACCCACTTGATGGTGTTCACAATGTGATGGCAAAAGCTTACACAAATCAACAAGGGGGGTCTCCGTCTTGAACCCTAAATCACCAAGCAGTCCAGATGTTTGTGTGGGCGGAGAGTCTTGTGCTGCTACAAACCCTACACGTCAAAGGAAAGGTGAATGTACAAGCGGACTGGCTGAGCAGGAGGACTGTGGATTTGGGAGAGTGGTCTCCCAATCTGCTGGAATGCCGTGTCACTCAGCCTTCGGCAGGCTGGTCACAGACCTGGTTGCAACAAGGGAAACCACAAAGGTTCCATGGTACGTGTCCTGCAGCCCAGAGACCCAGGCAGTCGCACAGGATGCCCTAAACCAGCCGTGGGGCTGCTGTATGCATTTCCACCATTCCTGCTAATTGCAAGAACAATAGCGAAGGCTCACCAGAAATGGGTACGGTTGATCCTGGTTACTCCCTTCTGGCCCAGACAGCCGTGATTCTCAGATCTACAGCAACCAAAATCTGAAGAGCCTAGAAGACTGCATGTCACATCAGACCTACTGTCGCTGGGTCTGGTTTACTACGAGAACCTGGAAATGCTGAAATTAACAGTGTGGAAGTTGAACAGGGAGCTCTAAAGACTTGGGGTATTCCTCGGTGGTGGTAGATACCCTTATGCAAGTGAGGAGACAGTCCACGCGGCATATCTTTCAATGCACGTGGAGGGTCCTGGTTCACTGGTGCTCCTGCCGAAAACGCCGTCTGCTCAAAGCTAGGACAAGGATCATTCTCCAACTCTTGCAGGAGGGTCTCAATAAAGGGCTGAAGCCAAACACACTGGCTAGACAAGACAAGCAGCTGTCCTGAACAGCACATTGTCCTGTGTGAAGGACTATAGTATTATACCAAGCATTCTCATGTGAAAAGGTTTCTGAAAGTGGCCAAGCAGATATTGCCTCTGGTGATCCATCGTTTTCCCTCCTGCGACTTGAATTTGGTGGTGAATGCTCTGGTTAGGACTTGTTTGAACATACTAGGGAGATTTCCCTTTTCTCCCTGTGGTTCCTCCTGGACGGCCAGCCAGCACGGTAGGATAGATCCCCATCACTACCAGTAGGAGGCAGACATACTATTTTTTGTGTCCCTACTGCAGGGATCTTCCTTCCATCCCCAGTAGATTGTTTGCCTTCACGCAGGTAGGATGCAGGCTGGCTGCCTCCAGGGGAAACCTGAAGTAGAAAACAGGCAGCACATAGGAAAAAGCTCTAGGTGCCAGGAGAGAAGGAATTCCTCTCACTGTTCACCTCCATCTCCAGCCAGAGGGAGCAGCGAGCGATTGCTGGGTGTCACCCTTTCCCTTAGGGCAGGGAGACCATGAAGAGCGGGCGTAGCACCAAGCAAGGGGCTGACTACGAAGTCCATCGGGACTGACCCTCCCGCTGAATGGGGGCACCTGGGAGCAGCTAATCCACGGCTTGGCCTGGCAACCTGCTTCGGGGGGATCCTTTGCCCATCCACTCTCCCCCCCCCCCCCCCCCCAAAGATTGTTAAGGACCCGTCACAAATCCCGGAACAGCTAGACTGCGGCAGAGCCCGGCCACTCGCTGCGGGGGAAACACACACACAAACCCCGACAGCGGAATCCGGCGGTGGCATAGGGGGATGCCGTAAGTCCCTTCCGCCCACTTCCGCATTGGGGGAATGCGGAGAAGTCTCCGTCCGAAGCCCCCGTTCCCGCCTAACCACACCTGAATCCCGGTGAGGTGGGTCAAATAGGGCCCCAACAACCACCCACCCGCTATAGTGAGAGGCAGAGGCCGGTAAGGGGAAAAGAGAGCAAGCAATGCTCACTACATTCACATAGCCGGGGACACGAGAGCCAATCACAGAGACGATCAGCTTGAGAAGGTGGGGTAACCAGGGGGGGGGAGAGCGCGAGCCCAGCTAGCTCCGCCCTCACGCCCTACGTCGACAGGGACAGGGATTCCCGCTGGCGCCAAAACAGACGCCTCTGTTTTCGGTGCCAGCAAGCTACAGGGAGGAGGGTACATCTCCGCCCTCGCAGCAGAGTCAAGACCCAGCCAGAAAAGGCAGCAGACGGCGACAATGGCGACTAGGAGGAAGGCGGCAGCAACCTCAGAGCCACAGCAAGCCGAAACTGTAAACGTCCCGCCCCCCCAGCCACAGGACCTCCATGTGGAAGTTCTCAAGGAGATACTTGCAGAGCTTAAACACAAATGATCTCCTCCCAGAAAAAGGGGGAAAGGACTTATAAGGGCCATTCCAAAGAGGCGAGGAAAGGAAAACGCCCAAAACAAAAAAGGCGCAAAACAGCAGGCCCCCTAGACTCCCCAGCCTCCTTGGCAGAGGAAGAGGAAGTAGCCTCCATCTCCTCAGAGGAAGGGAGAGCTGACAGAGCTCAAACCCACATAGACAACAAGGAGAGCTCCCTGGGGGTAGCCACCCTGGAGGAGGAAATTGATCAGGAGGCACAAGGTGGGGAGGATTTGAGTTCAGAAGAAAAGGGAGGAACCTCATTCATAGAAGGAGAGAGAGAGGAGCTAGATATAGAGGCATCTGGGGATCCAGATAGACAGTTCCCTGTCAAATACAGGGATCAGATTTTTGAGCGAATAATTCAAGCCCTGCACCTTCAACAAAAGGATAAGCTACCTTCTTCGGATTACTCGCAAGAGGAAGAGGAGGAGGCCAGACAGTATATTCCCCAAGCCAGAGCTAAGGACAAGGGAATGATACTGGACAGAGCATACGAGAGGATTATTAAGAGAGAATGGCAGCAGCAGAACAGATTATTTAAGATGAATAAAACACAAATGTTCCTGTATTCCCTGTCAAAGAATAAGAAACCACTCCTAGCAATCCCGAAGGTTGATGTGGCAGCGGCCTCGCTCGCCAGAAACTCAGTATTCCCAACAGAAGGGGAATGCTACCTGAGGGACCCCACAGACAAGGGGATTGAGTGCACCCTCAGGCGCAACTTCGAGGAAACATCAACAGTACTGAGAACGGCCATTGTAATTTAATACTTTTCCAGAGCACTCATGGCATGGATCAAGAGGGCCAGAGATCCCAAGATATCTTCAAAGATTACGAGGATTCTATCGACCAGAATTCAGTTAGCCCACTCGTTTATTGCAGACTCCTCCACGGACATGCTACGATGGTCAGCTAGAGCCGTAGCCTCCAACGTAGCGGCACATCGTTGACTTTGGCTACATTCATGGAAGGGTGACCACACAACCAAGAACATGCTGGTAGGGGGCCCCTTCCAGGGGGCAAAACTATTCGGAGTATGCCTGGATAAAGTCCTGACAGAGGCGGCGGACAAAACAAAAAAGAAGACCCTACAAAGCGTAGGGCTATCAAAGAAGAATTTTGTCCCTTCAACCAGCGACAGACATCTGGAAACAACAGAAAACCCTTCTATCCCTCGAGGGGCAGACAGCAGAGATACAGATCCATCTGGAACAAAAAGAAGGGACAGGGAAACAGGCCAAAACACTCTCAGGGAGCGAGCAGAGCCAAGTCAGAAGAATGACTACCTGGGCCAGCAGCCGGACCAACACGTCCTGGGGGAAGACTACAAAGGTTTGGAAGGAAGTGGCAGAAAGCCACGTCAGACCTGTGGGTATTACAGACAGTGCAAAGAGAGTACTCAATCAAATTTGATCGCTACCCAAAAGACTTTTTTGTCATCTCACTGAAATCCAGCAATCCCAAGAAACATCGGACTATGCTGGACGAAATTCACAGACTAAAGGACATCAGGGCGATAGAACAGGTTCCACCACACGAACAAGGTTAAGGGCTGTATTCGTCTGAGTGGCGTGCGGTACTCGACCTGAAAAGTTTAAACAAATGCGTCCGGACAAGAGAATTCAAAATGGAGACACTACAATCCATTCGAACCGCCCTATCACCGGACGAATGGTTAACATCACTAGACCTCAAGGAGGCATACCTCCATGTTCCAATATTGCCATCACACAGGAAATGGCTGAGGTTCCTATATGCACACGAACACTGGCAATACACGGCCCTCCCATTTGGCCTAGCCACATCACCCAGAACGTTCACCAAGGTGCTGATCCCCCTTATAGCAAGGCTTAGGGGAGAGGGGATCAAGATCCACCCCTATCTGGACGATCTTCTAATACGATCCCCAAACTTCGATCATGCGGTGTCAGACGTATGCAGGGTGATACATTTTCTTCAGGAACACGTTTTCCTAGTGAACTTCAAGAGAAGCCACTTGGAACCCTCACAATCACTAGAACACTTGGGGATCATCTTGAACACTCAAAACTTCAGGATGTACCTGAACCACCAACAACGCCAAACGTTACAGAACTTAATCTGTCAGGTCAGCAGGAACCAGAAATCCAGACTAAAGAACCTTGCCAACCTACTGGGATGCATGATATCATATATAGGCATTCTGAGATGGGCAAGATTCCATGCAAGACTGCTCCAAAGACTGCTGAGGCCATGGTAGGACCAACTGACACTAGGGGGAACCTGTGGATAATGGTGCCTGAACCAGTCAAAAGATCTTTCCGGTGGTGGGTGGCGAAGGAAAGGTTTGAAACCAGGATTCCCATAGTAGCTCTCGACAGGATAGCGATAACCACAGATACAACTTTGCTTGGATGGGGTGCACACATGCAGAACAGATCCGTGCAAGGCAAGTGGTTAGCATGGGAGAAAAAGCACCACGTCAACTGACTAGAGCTCAGAGCAATATACCTAGCGATAAAGAAGCTGGCTCAATGGATTCGGGGACATCACGTTCTGATCTATATGGACAATATGGTGACAAGAGTTTACATCAACCACCACGGGGGCTCACGATTGGAAGCCCTTCACCAACAAGTGGCAACACTGACGAAGTGGTCAGAAACAAATCTGGGATCCATCAGAGTAGTACACATACCAGGAGAAAGGAACACTCAAGCCGACTGGCTCAGTCAAAAGACAATAGACCCGGGGGAATGGTCTCTGCACCCACAGATGTTCAGAATGATAATAGAAGCGTTTGGACGACCGGAGGTCGATATGTTTGCCTCACCGACCAACGCAAAAGCAAAGATCTTCTCCCGATTCCCAAACAAAAAGGCAGCAGGGTTCGATGCGTTAAACCTGGCTTGGCCTCAGGGGCTACTGTTTGCATTTCCGCCCTTCCCCATGATTCAGAGGACAGTGGCAAAAATCAAGAGGGAACGGTCAGAAGTGATCCTGGTGACACCATACTGGCCCCGACGTCCGTTCGCAGACATTTTAGCAATAGTAACACCACCACATCTCACGCTGTCATACAGAAAGGACATGCTGTCTCAGGGCCCGATAAATCACGAAAATCCGGAATCTCTCAGTCTGACAGCCTAGAGATTGAAAGGTCACTGAAAAAACTAGGTTATTCACAGCAGGTCCTGGAGACGATGCTCCAGTGCAGACGCCCAGCAACCAGACGAATATATCAGAGTACTTGGGCAAAATTTGTGGGGTGGTGTGAAAAGAAAGGGGTGAGACCAATCAAGACCACCGTGAAGATAGTCTTAAGACTTCCTTCAGGACGGGTTAAGTAGGGGCCTAAAACTGAACACCTTACAAAGGCAGGTAGCTGCGATAAGTAGTGTCCTTAGTACCATGAAGGGAAGAAGGGTCTCTAGACACCCACACGTTATTAGGTTTCTCAAAGCAGCTAGAGTGGTATCACCCCTGGTGATACACCGTTTTCCATCATGGGACCTAAATTTACTCCTCAGAGCCCTAACGACCATTCCGTTTGAACCGCTAAGGGAGGTGTCACTTTACTATCTTTCTATAAAGCTAGCTTTTTTGATTGGGATCACGTCTGCTAGAAGGGTCTCAGAATTGAGTGGCTTCTCTACAGAACCAAATTTATGTTCGTTCAAGGAATCCTCGGTAACACTTAGGTTGGATCTGAGCTTCATCCACAAAATAAATTTCTTTTCATAGAGAGCAGGAAATAAATCTACCATCTTTCTGTCCCCACCCATTGCATCCTCAAGAACAGGTGTGGCATAAACTCGATGTAAAGAGAGCACTGAGGATTTACCTGGATCGCACTGCTCCGGAGATCCTCGGCTCTGTTCATGGCATACGGCCCACAGAATAGAGGATTGAGGGCATCAAAAGCGGTAATAGCTAAATGGATAGTTCTGTTTATTAAAGAGGCCTATAGGGCGCAGGACAAGGTACCCCCAAGTAGGATTTTTGCTTACTCCTTAAGAGGGGCAGCTACATCACAGGCATTTAGAAACGCAACTTCATATGGGGAAATCTGCAGAGCAGCGACGTGGTCTTCAGTCCATTCTTTCACGAGGCATTACAAAATCCCTCTTCAAGAATCGGCGGAAGTGTCCTTCGGGAGAAGGATACTCCAGGGGGTGATCTAGGAGAACCTAGTTCTGCTGGAATGCCGTCCTCGTCTGGACTATCTTCATGTCCCACCTGTCAGCACAACTGTTTCCTTTGGGGGACACTGCTTGGGAAGGTCCCTACTGAGCTGGCTGGCTGTCCAAGAGGAACCACAGGGAGAAAGGAAAAGTGGGTACTTACCTTCTGAATTTTCCTTCTACTGGGGTTCCTTCTGGACGGCCAGACCCACCCGGAGTGAAGTTAACTCTGGGGAAGTGGAATTTTAGTTGAAGGTACTCTAAGATTCAGATTTTTAGGACTCGGGGAACTGACGTTTGAACTGGAGCTATAACCTCTACAGGTGTAGGTCGCCTAATAGGTGATAAGTAGTGAAATTAGGGCTGTTCAATAGATATGCTAAGTTGTTTAAGAGTAACAATGTTGTTTATACAAGTTCAACAGCGCGAAGGAAAGCTGAATTACACTGGGGATGGAAGGAAGATCTCCGAAGTAGGGTCACAAAAAATAGTATGTCTGCCTCCTGCTGGTAGTGACAGGGATCTACCCTACTGTGCTGGCTGGCCATCCAGGAGGAACCCCAGTAGAAGGAAAATTCAGGAGGTAAGTGCCCAATTTTCCTTTCGATCTGTCCCTCAAGGTAGCCTTTTTAGTTGCTATTGCATCAGCTAGACGAGTGTCTGAGCTAGGGCCACTTTCAGTGGAACCTAACTTCTGTTCCTTTAGGGAAAACTCGATAGTGTTTTTGTCCAGATGCTGCCTTTTGCCCAAAAGAGTACATAGTTTTTGATAGGAGTCAGGAGATTGTCTTGTCCTCCTTCTGTTCACCCTAGGGAGAAGCTTTGGCACAAATTAGATGTGAGAAGGGCCCTGAAGGTACATTTAGAGATGACGGCTTCTTTTCGCTGTCCATCTCTTTTTGTTTCAAATCGTCAGAATAGGAGGAGTTTGAAGGCCGATACTTCTAAGTGGTTAGCGGCCTGTGTGTAGGAAGCATACAAGGTGGATAAAGTTTGGACTCACTCCTTGCAAGGGGTAGCTGCTTCCCAGGCATTCAGAAACGAGGTGCCTTATGAGGAGATTTTCAGGGCTGCCACATGGGTGTCAATTCACGCCATGACTAAATATTATAAGGTGCATACGTTTGACTCTGCCGAAGCAGCTTTCGACAGGAGGGTCCTGAAGGCTGTCCTATATGCAGCATAGTGACCAAGAGGGTTGTCTGATTAAATTTTACCTTCCTTCTTTGGGTGACACTACTTGGAACCCTCCCCATAGCTACAGCTGGTTGTCCAGGAGGAGATCCCTGTGAGAGAGGAAAATTGGACGCTTACCTGGGAATTTTCCTTCTACCTGGTATCCTCCTGGATGGCCAGCAGCCCACCCTTCAGTAGGTTGTTTTAGGTGTGAGTTCAGTGTTTCTGTATTGGAACTCAGTTTATTACTACTGTTGAGAGTCGGTGAACAAGTTAGTGTTCATTTGACTTGTCATCAACTGGAGCACAGAGAGTCGGATCTCCACAGAGCATGCTTTAGAAAAATCAGTCTGCCTCCTGGTGGTTGAGGTGGGGATCGAACCCCATAGTTACAGATGGCTGTACAGGAGGATACTATGTAGAAGGAAAATTCCCAGGTAAGTGTCCAGTTTTCCTTTTTATGTGACTTAAAGGCATGTAGACACTAAATGTGCCTGTGCGACCTTTGAGATCGTCCGTGGGGGCCTTTTTGGAGGTTCCCTGGGCGAGGTGGGTGGCCACTGATGTTAGATCTTTTTCGGTGGCTGCCCCTGTGCTGTGGAATTCGCTACCGGAGGAGGCTCGGTTAGCCCCCACTCTCCTGTTAGTTCGACATTTATTTAAGACCTGGCTGTTCCGCCAGGACTTTGGTGAGGGGTAGGGGTTGGGGGGAGGGAGTGTTTTTTTTTTTCCCCCTACATAATGTGGAATTTTTAACTGTGTTAAATGTTTTATTGTTTTGTGTTTATAGTTGTTCGCTGCCCCGGGCTGCCCTGTGGGCAGGAGGGGTGGGATTAAAATTTTATATAAATAAATAAATAAAAAAAAATTAATGAGATACTGCAGTGAGAGGTACTCTTGTTTACAATCACAGGAATATCACACATACCTCCTGTAGTGCCACTTCCGTTTCACTTGTTTTTTCCATTCATTCTTGTTTGACTTCCCTCCCTTCTTTCCCACAGCTCTGGAAATGTGAAAATGCTGATTTTAATAGGTTAAATTAATCTCTAGTGTAATCCCATTGACTTCTTTGGAGTTATACTAGAGATGAATTTAGCTCAGTAAGACTACTTAGCAGTAGTGAAAGTTTCCATTTGGATCCAGCCCAGTTCTCATTGGCATTAATGGAAGTTTCACAAAACCTTCTGAGGCTAGAAATTGTATTTGACTTCATCCGTACGTCTTGGATCAGTTAAAAAATATACAGTTCCATTTGCAACTTTAGAGCCTTTAGGTGGGGCATTGCAGCGATCCAGTCATAGTCAGCATGGACATAAAAGCAGCAGGGAGGGGACATTGGGGGCAATTTCATGCCCTGTCGCATGTACATGCAAACCGCACGCATCTCCATAGGGATTGCATTGTACCAGGTGGATATCCCGTGCGGGACCTGCACGGATCTCATGCGGATCCCTCTTGGGATTGCAGCCATTTACCATTTATTTATTTAGGCACTGGCTTCCGCCATGGCCAAAAATACATGCACAATTAAAACTGTATACAATAACCAATACACAGTTGGCTGTATACAACATACACAATCTCAATTATCATTTACCGGGTCCCCCATAACCTCTTTTTCACATTGCCATAGCCTCGGTCATACATATACTTACACATAGTTCCAGCACTACTTATCAAGGTTCTTATCCCTTACTTAATATACTACCATACTCTTGATCAATACTTATACAATTCACTATTCAGCAGGTATTACCATTCTACAAATACGTCCCCAATTGGTAGTTGAACAGCTAACCATTCCCCGAGTTCTGCTACCAATACTAATCCCAATCCATCCTCCCCAACTCATTTCATATCTTGCTGTGACCATGGTACCCTGGCAACTAGCTTCCACTTATAATTCCATGTATTTCCCTAACTATTCCAGCCCTTGTCAGGTATCTAGCTATTTCCTTATGGCCTTTACATTGGGCCAAACAGAATTTACGATTGCAGCCAGTGTCAACAGGGTGGTGGCTCCCCTCCCCACCCCTTCTTGCCTGTCCAATTTGGATTGTTGATTCCAGTTCTAATCAATTTTTTCCCAAATGACTCAGAAGTATATCAGTCAAACTTGGAGGCAATATGAACGTGAATGTTCATCAATATTTTGGAAGATTGGATGCGGGAAGACAACTTGTGTGTTTTAACAAAGAGAATATGAAGTCGTGAACTCTCTCTTTTTGAAACAGTCACTAAATATTTGCATCTCCGCTTCTCTACTAGTAAAATGGAAGTTACTAATCCTTAGCTGGGTGCTAAATCTAAATTCCCTCATGGTTTTGCCTAGCACTTGTTTATGTAGCCTCGATCAAAGTGGTGTATATTGTGAGTTCCCTGAATATCCAAGCAAACTAGCTCAGCCATCAGAAACGCTCCAGGACATTGTGAGTTACTTTGGTCCCACCAGTGTTGGACTTTTTGCATAGAGTCATAATTACAGGGTGTCCAAGTGCCTTTCCAGAATGAACATTCTTGGAGCAGTGGGCCTGGATGCTGTCTCAGGGGTTGCCCAGGAGGCTTCTTCAAGCATTCTCTCCCTTTCTCCTCATCCCTTCAGTAATTCTTAACACCAGAGAGAAAGGAGCTTGTGTGATCCTGCTGGCACCAAAATGGCCAAGGAAATCCTGGTTCTCTGATGCCATCAACATCTCACTGCAACTCCGAACCCCTATCCCAGGGACTGGTTCTTTATCTGGACCCGTGGATGTTTCAGCTTCCTGCTTGTCCGTTGAAAGGGCTCTATTGACTGCCTTTGGTTACTCGGATAATCTCTTGGGAGATCTGCAAGATAGCAGCAAGGTATCCAGGTTGTACCATATACCTTGTTGGTATATATGAAGTTCATATACTGGTGCAGAAGACAGGCCAATCAGAGGTCCTGCAGCTTCTTAAGAAAGTGGGGTCTCAAAATGGGTCTCAAGCCTAATACACTCTTGAATGTTATCTGCTGTGGAGGCCAGCCTTCCTTGTTCTCTCACCCTCATGTTAGGATATTCCTCAAGGCAGCACAGCTCACCTGACCGATGTTTAGCCACAGGTTCTCTGCTCAGAAGCTGAACGTCGCCTTCAATGCTTTGATGTGCCCACCTTTTTGAGCTGTTTCTACAGCTGTTGCTGTTTTTGATGGTTAAGATGGTGTTCCTGGTGTCCATGACCTTGGCTTGCAGAGTCTCAGAGCAGGGGACTCTTTTTCTTCTGATTCAGAACTGTGCATTTCTTACAAAGACAAGGTAGTCCTGAGGTTAGACCCTGCGCGCATACAGATCAACTTGAGGCTTCATAGGGGTCTAGAACTGAACCTACGCTCTTCTTGTCCCAATTTCCAGCACCCTAGAGGCAGGAAATAGCATAGATTAGGTGTTGGGAGGGCACTCAAAATTTACCTGGATAGGTATAGCCACTTCAGAATGGACTCTGACCTGTCTACAGCCTCTGGGCTAAGAGAGAGGGTTAGGATGGTTTCAAAAAGTACCCTAGCATTAGATGATTTTATTTATTTATTTTATTTTAACAGTTTATTACCCTGTTCCCATCCTGCCTCCGGCAGCTCGGGGCAACTAACATACAAAGTAAAACAAAAATATAAAACCTATAAATACAGCTGAAATCATCACAAATATAAATACAATAAATAATGGGAGAAGTAAAACAAAAAGCAAAAAACCTCCCCTCTTAACCCCACACAGGGCCAGCCCTAGGGTTTGTGGGGCCATGTGTGAAGTCTTGGTGCGGGGCCTAATTTGCATGATTAGACCCCACCCATATATGCAAATTTCCATATCTTGCATAAACGTCCATGTCTACGCACATGCCTTGGGCCCTTTTTACCCCCAGCACTTTTTACCCCTTAGCTTCCCACACATAGCACCCCCTTGCCACTTGTCTCACAGATCCATCCACCCCCAACATGCCAAAGTACCCCCTCATCTAGGCCCCTCTCCCAGTTTCCCCTCCTGCAGAGATGGAGGGCAGGGCATTATAGATTTTTTGCAAGAATTTGGCAGTAATAGTCAAAGCAAATGAAAATAATCAAGCAAAAGTGTTCATATATAATAGTAACAGAACAAATGTCTTTTTCAACAAGACACTTAGAAGATAGGCAGGACTTCTGTACGTTTATAGTTAGTCCCAGCTTTATGCATAGATCTACAGTGAAGCCAAGGCTGGCGTTTAAGGTGTCTAGGGTATTAGTAAACAGTCATTTAGGTAGGGGAAATGGCAATGTCCTTCTTACGAAGGAAAGCTATGACGGGTCATAACCTTAGTAAAGACCCCAGGGGCCGAGGAGAGTCCAAATGGTAATGAACAAAATTGAAAATGCATGGAGTCATGGGTGAAACGGAAGAATCTTCTACAGGAGGTATGCAATCTAACATGAAAACAAGCATCTTTTAGATCAATAACTGCATACCATTGACCCTGCTTCAGGTGGTTTCTTAAATTGTCCATCCCAAATTGTTCTTAAATTAAATCTGGTGATGGATAGTGATTTGAAACAATCTACTAAAAGATCATATGATTCCAAATGGAGGATATTCTCCTATTGGTTATCTGGGAGATCCATCTCAGTAGATCAGGTAACCATGCCACTAGTCCTTCAATACTTGTTGGACCTGGCTGAGAAGGGCCTTGCGAACTCTTCTATAAGAGTGCATCTCTCAGCAATAGCCCAGCGTGTTACCCTCCCAAATTCCCAATCCCATTTTGGTCACCCTATGGTAAAAAAGTTTCTTAAGGGACTAATTAATTTGTTTCCCCCTCACAAACACCCCGTTTCTCAGTGAGATCTGAACCTTGTTCTAGATCAACTGACAAAACACCCTTTCGAACCTGCAGAACAATCTGACTTGTTCCACTGGTCTCTGAAGACTGCCTTTTTGGTTACCATCACGTTCCTTAGGTAGGTGAGTGAACTCCTCTATCAAGGAGCCTTACTTCTCAGTCTTCCCAGACAGGATAGAAATCTCTCTCCATCTGTCGTTTATCCCTAAAATGGTGTCTAGATTTCATATGGCACAAAAAATTGTCATCCCAGTATTCCTCCCTCCACCTCATGAGTCAGAAATCCTAGCCAGATTTCACACTTCGGATGTTAAGAAAGCGGTCCTGCTCTATTTAGACAAGACTCAGCACTGCAGACGGACAGACAATTTGTTTCTCTCCCCTTCCCTTCCCAAGTTAGGACAAAAAGTTTCATCCCAAAGTATTTCAGAATGGTTAGTGCATTTGATCTCCTTTGCCTATGAGCAGGCAGGAAGTCCACCCCCGCCTTATTTAAAGGCTCATTCGCTCAGAGGTCTGGGTGCTTCTATAGCAGCATTTTGCAACATCTCTCCTTTTGAGATCTGCAGGGCTGTAACCTGGAGTTCCCTCCCATACATTCACTAAGCATTATGCTTTACATCTCAATTCTGAATCTGACACCTCTGGGAGTATCTATATTGAATTCTGTAATTAAGACTTAATCTATTTTACTTACAACAGTTTTGTCTTTTTTTTTTTTTTTTTAAAGAGGAACTTTTAAACTAAGTTGACAGAATAAACTTATGCACTTTTTGCTTGCAGAGGTATGTTGTTTTTATTCTATAAGAAAATTCCCCCACCGCCTTGATCTAGGCTTGGTTCTCTTCCATTTATGAGAATGTGAGGAGCCACTCGAAGTAGAACAGAACGTTGCTACCTTGTAAACAAGGTTCTTCGAGATAGCTCTGAACATTCTCACAAATACCCTCCCTTCTGACCCCGCATGGAATTTTCTTCCTAATCGCTTAGGGTTGGAAGGAACTGTTGGGTTTAGGCGGGAAGGTACCTTTATATAGTGTGGGGGCGTGTGAACGTCACATGTTTTTTAAATTAGTGAGTTTGGTATGTGCCGGTAAGAGAAGGGTGCGCAAGTGCAAACCCATTTGTGAGAATGTGAGGAGCCACTCGAAGAAGAACAGAAGGTTGGTACCTTGTAAACAAGGTTCTTTGAGATGGCTCAGAACATTCTCCCAGGGATCCTTCTGGATGTCCAGTCAGGACAGTAGGGTAGATCCCGCCCACTACCAGTAGGAGGCAAACAATCCATTTTTGAGGAGCATGTTCATAGGGATCTATCCTAAGCTCGCTCTCCAGTTTGTCTGCTTTCATTCTGGTAGGACGCAGGCCAGCTGCCTACATAAGCTTTTTCAGTTAGGCAGCCTTAAATCAGGTAGAATAGTCTCCCGGTGCCAGGGGAGGAGAAATTCCTCTCCCTGTTCACCTCCCTCCCTCCCGAGGAGGGATTCGGGGGGGAAATTCTGGGTGCCTCCTCTCTCCCCCCCCCCCCCTGACCGCGTGGGCCCCCAAGGAGCAGGCATACAAACCCCCCCGGGGGCTCTGGCTATAGGTCCCGTGGACCCTAATCCCCACTACGACAACGGGCGGTCTCTGCGGACCTCAAGCCAGGGGCAGACTCGAGCGCATCGCTCTGAACTCTTTTCCCCCCTCGCCCCTGCATTCCGGAGGCCGGCACTGAAGCCGCGCCGACAGGAGAGGCTTCCCCATCGCCTGCCTTCCGCTTCCCGCGGCTCCAGCCCAACATGCAGTGGCGGAGTAGGCCCCAGCCGCAGCGTAGAGCCCGGCAGCCTGGCTACCCACTCTGGCGAGAGAGGCTTCTGGATTGCTCGCCTTCCGCTTCCCCGGCTCCCAGCCATGGCAGAGCAGTGGCAGAGCAGGAGCAAGCTTTAAGCAGAACCCGGCAGCCCAGCACTCCAGGGGCTAGTGAGCCTCTGAATTGCCCGACCTCCGCTCCCCGCAGCTCAGAGCCCGGCACACGGCAGAAAAGGCCCTGTCTCTCCACTCCTCCCCTGCCTAGCCTGTACAACGGAGGTGGGGAAAAAGACAAGATGGCCACTAGGAGAAGAGTGGCGGCTGCAGCAGCAGAGGCAGAAGCAACTACGAGCGCAAGTATCAGCCCCCCATGTGCCCCCCCCGCACCCCCATATGGAGGTACTCCAAGAGATCCTCTCGGAACTGAAGAGAAAAAGGGACCCCACTGACAAGGGGATAGACTGTAATTTACGAAGGAACTTTGAAGAGGTATCCTCGATTATAAAGATGGCACCTATCACATATTTCTCGAGAGCAATGATGACATGGATCAAGAGAGCCAGGGACCCTTGAGTCTCTGAAAAAATGACAAGAATCCTATATCGACTAGGATTCAGTTGGCGTATGCCTTCATAGCAGATTCGTCTACGGACATTCTCCGCTGGGCATCTAGAGCAGCGGCATCCAATGTGACAGCTTGCCGCCGTCTATGGCTCAGGTCTTGGAAGGATGACAATACCTCCAAAAACGCCCTAGTGGGCAGAGCCTTCCATGGGGCTAAGCTGTTTGGTGTTTGCCTGGATAAAGTCCTGACGGACGCCACAGACAAATAAAAAAGCAGACCCTACAAAGTGTAGTAATCTCAAAAAAGAATTTTCGTCCCTTCCATGCAGCTTATACACCAGCAGGCAGTGCCAGACGACCATTTTACCCTCAGGGGGAACCAGTAAAGATACAGGTCCAGATGGCAGAAGCAGAAGGGAAACCCGAACAATAACTTCGCCTCTTGATACACCGTGTTACAAAGTCACGCAAAACCAGGCTCAAGGTTCTCGCAAGTCTGCTAGGTGCCATGACCTCCTGCTTGGGAATTTTCACCTGGGCCAGGTTTCACTCCAGATCTCTCCAGAGGTTCCTTCGCCCATAGCAGGACACTCTGACGCAGGTGGGAAACCCATGAGTCACGGTACCAGCGATCCTCAAGGAGTCCTTCCTCTGGTGGACACAGCCAGACCACTTCAAGCCCAGGGTTCCCCTCTCCGACCCAGTCAGAATGACAGTGACAACCGACGCGAGTCTGACGGGCTGGGGAGCGCATGCACAAGGCAGGACGGCTCAAGGCAAGTGGTTTCCCTGGGAAAGGAAACACCACATCAATTGGCTAGAGCTCCGAGCAATTTACCTAGCGCTACGAGCCCTGGCCCCGCTCCTTTGAGGCAGGCACGTATTGGTTTACACAGACAATACAGTAGCAAAAGCCTACGTAAACCACCAGGGAGGATCAAGATCAGAAACACTCATCTACAGGCAACCACCCTCATCAAATGGGCGGAGAACAACCTCCCCTCAATCAGGGCAATTCACATCAAGGGCCAAATGAACACAGAAGCCGATTGGCTGAGCAGGACCGAGATCGACCCAGCGGAATGGTCTCTCCATCCGGCAGTATTTCAGACAAAACCAATCACTTCGGACACCCGAAGATCGACCTCTTCACATCTCCTGTTAACGCAAAGACACAAATATTTGTATCCCGGTTTCCAGATCCCAGAGCGATTGCATTCAACGCTCTGAACATAACATGGCCGCGGGGGCTATTGTATGCCTTCCCTCCTTTGCCCCGTATGCCTTCCCTCCTTTGCCCCTCATACACAGAACAGTGGCAAAAATCAGAAAAGAGCAAGCAACCATCATCCTGGTTACCCCCTACTGGCCACGGAGACCATGGTTCGCGGACATACAGGAGCTCAGCACGGAACCTCCCCTCAGTCTTCTGGATCGACCTGACCTCCTATCGCAGGACCCAGTCAGACACAACAGCTCAGGAGCCCTGAAATTGACAGCGTGGAAGTTGAAAGGAAGGCATTGAGAAAGTTGGGCTACTCCAGCCATGTCCTAGACACCATGCTTCAGTCCAGACGCCCAGCCCCAAAGCGCATCTATCCGAGTACTTGGGCTACCTTTTTGCTAGGTGGTGCCAAAGAAGGGAAATTAGGCCAGCTAGGGCCCCCCTCAGGGCTATCCTAGAATTCCTACAGGAGGGATTAGATAAGGGATTGAAACAGAACACCCTTCAAAGACAGGTAGCGGCGCTTAACAGCGTTCTATGCACGGTGCAAGGAAGGAGGGTAGCCAGACACCCCCATATTGTTCGTTTCCTTAGAGCGGCAAAGGTCATCTCCCCCCACCGTTTCCCTACCGGGAATTTAAATCTCCTCCTTAGGGCCCTTACAAAGGCCCCCTTTGAACCTCTTAGGGAAACCTCCCTGTACTACCTATCCCTTAAACTGGCGTTTCTAGTGGGCATTACATCAGCCAGGAGGGTCTCCGAACTTAATGCTCTCTCCGCGGATCCCAATCTATGCTCCTTTAAGGAGTCAGCTGTAGTCCTCAGACTAGACCCAACTTTCTGACCCAAGGTGGACACCAATTTCCATAGGGAGCAGGAGATAGTACTTCCCTCCTGCCCAAAGCCAACTCACCCTCTAGAGAGGATCTGGCACACCCTGAATGTTAAAAGAGCCCTTGGGGTGTACCTTGACAGGACTAGACCATTCAGGAAGTCTTCGGCCCTCTTTGTCTCGTATAATCCTCAAAGGAAAGGCATGAAAGCTTCCAAAGCCATAATCGCATGTTAGATGACATTCTGCATTACCGAGGCCTATAGGGCAGAGTGCAGGTCTTTCCCCTCCCCCCCCCCCCC
>QEPC01004473.1:1023156-1046117 GCA_003113815.1 Sphenodon punctatus | reverse complement strand
CACCCTCAAAGAATTCCAACAGGTTAGTGAGGCATGACTTACCTTTACTAAATCCATGTTGACTCTTCCCCGTTAAGCCATGTTTGTCAACATGCCCTGTAATTCTGTCCTTAATGATGGTTTCCACCATTTTGCCCAGCACAGATGTCAAGCTTACTGGTCTGTAGTTTCCAGGATCGCCTCTGGATCCCTTTTTAAATATCGGGGGTTACATTTGCCATCTTCCAGTCCTCAGGTACAGTGGCAGATTTTAGTGATGGGTTACAAATTACTAACAGTAGGTCTATCATATTTGAGTTCCTTCAGAACTCTGGGGTGAATGCAATTTGGCCCTGATGACTTGTTAGTATTCAGTTTGTCAATTTGCCCTAGAATATCCTCCAAGGTCACATTGATTTGTAACAGCTCTTCCAATTCCTCGCCCACAAAGCAAGGATCCGGTGGGTACCTCTCCAAAATCCTCCGCAGTGCAGACCGACAAAAATAACTCATTCAGCTTCTCTGCAATGTCCTTATCCTCCGTGAGTGCCCCTTTTATTCCCTTGTCATCTAATGGCCCAACTGACTCCCTAGCAGGCTTCTTGCTTCTGATGTATTTGAAAAAATTCTTGTTGCTTGCTTTTGACTCTTTAACAAGCCTCCCTTCAAAATCTCTCTTGGCCTGCCTTATTAACACTTTACATTTACGTTGCCAGTGTTTATGCTCTTTCATATTTTCCGTGGGACTAGCCTTCCATTTCTTAAAGGATGCCTTTTTGGCTCTAATACCCTCCTTCACCTCCCCATTTAATCACAGTGGAAGACATTTGGTCTTCCTGCTTCCTTTTTTAACTTGCGGGATTCATTAATCTGGCCTCTTGCAAACTTGTAGTCCTTGCAACTGGCGTTTTTAGTTTCTTTTCAACTATTTACCTTATTTTGTCAGTCTCCCTTTTTAAAGTTAAACAAAAGTACAGCAGTAGCATTTATCTTTCTCCCTACAGAAATTATGTCAAATGTGATCATATTATGATCGCTATTGCCTAGTGGCTCCGCCACGGTTACTCCTTGCACCAGGTCCTGCGTGCCACTCAGGACTAGATCTAGAATAGCTCCTCCTGCTTGTTGGTTCCAGAACCAGCTGTTCTAGGAAGCAGTCATTTAGGGCATCCAGAAAATTGACCTCCACGTCCTGCCCCAAGGAAACCTTCCCCCAATCAACATTAGGGTAATTGAAGTCACCCATTATTATTACCTTGCCGACTTTAGTAGCCTGTCTAATCTCTTTTAGCATTGTTTTATCAGTCTCTCCGTCCTGGTCAGGGGGACAATAGTATAGTCCTACTGCGATACTCTTCCCCTTTATACCTGGAATTTCTATCCATAGAGATTCTAGGGAACAGTTTGCATCCTCTAAAATTTTAACTGTACTTTGACTCAATGTTGTCATTTACATGGAGAGCCGCTCCACCACCAACTCTATCTACTCTGTCATTCCAATATATTTTGTACCCTGGTATTAGTGTCCCATTGGTTATCCTCGTTCCGCCCTGTCTCTGTGGTGCCTATAATGTCTAGATTTTCATGTAGCGCCATACGCTCTAATTCTCCCATCTTACTTTTTAGGCTTCTAGCATTTGCATATAGACATTTAGGTGTATTCTTTTTATTCTTCTTACTGTGCACATTATAGGGGACTATATCAGACACCCTGGAATTGTTATTTATCTGTTCTCCAGTGAATTCCACCTGAAGTTCCTTAATTTTTATCCCTTTCTCAGTCTTAAGCAACTCTAAATCCCACGCATTAACATCATCCTGCATAGATGCCACAGTCTGAACTGTGTACTCCTCAGTGCCCGTCAGCTTTCCCCCAGGTTCTAGTTTTAAAACTGCTCTATTGCATTTACAATTTTTAGTGCCAGTGGAGCCCATCCCATCTGTATAGGCTCCCTCCTCCACAGAAGGCTGCCCAGTTCCTGATAAATCTAAAGCCTTCTTCCTTGCACCATTGTCTCATCCACGCATTGAGACATTGGAACTATGCCTGCCTCTGGGGTCCTGCGTGTGGAACAGGCAGCACTTCCTAGAAGGCTACCCTGGAGGTTCTGGGCTTGAGTCTACTACCTAGAACCCTAAATTTGGCCTCCAGAACCTCCGTCCTACGTTTACCTATGTCATTGGTACCAACATGGACCACAACAATGGGTTCCTCCCCAGCACACTCTAAGCTTCTATCTATGTGTTGTGTAAGGTCTGCTACCTTCGCACCAGGCAGGCAAGTTACCATGCGGTCCTCACAGCCACCAGCAACCCCGCTATCTACATTCCTAATAATTGAATCCCCAACTACCACAGCTGTCCTATTCCCACTCTTCTGGACACACACCCCTGGAGAAATATCCTCAGTGCGAGAGGATAACACATCACCCGGAAGGCAGGTCCCAGTACGGGATTGCGTCCTGCCATTTCATGTTTGTGAAACGTGAAAATATTATGTAGTTCATTTAATGGGGATACTGTAAGCTGTTCTGAGCATGTGGGGAAGGGCAGGATACAAATCCAAATAAACAGTAACTATTGATGGAGTCACCATCCTGCCTGTCCCCCAAGCCCGTAGCCTAGGCTTCATCTTTGACTCACCCCTTTCTTTTAAACCCGACATTGACTCTGTTGCTAAATCCTGTCGCTTCTCCCTCCATAACATTGCTAAGATTCGCCCTTTTCTCTCTGTCTCGTCTGCCAAAACTCTTGTTCATGCTCTGGTCATCTCTCGCCTCGATTACTGTAACCTCCTTCTCACTGGCCTTCCCCGGTCTCACCTTTCTCCCCTCATCTCTGTCCAAAACTCTGCTGCCAGGGTCATCTACCTCGCCAGTCGCTTCGACCATGTGCAGCCCCTCCTCTCTTCGCTTCACTGGCTTCCCCTTCCTGAACGAATCCTGCACAAGCTCCTAGTCTTCACCTATAAAGCTCTTCACAACCTTGCTCCCCCCTACCTCTCTGCACTTATCGCCCTCCATACTCCAGCCCGTGCACTTCGCTCCTCCTCTGTCCCTTCTCTCACCCTTCCACGCCTTCCCTGCTCCCCTAAGCGCCTTCGTCCCTTCTCACTTGCTGCCCCCCATGCCTGGAACTCCCTCCCTGTCCACATCCGCCTTGCCCCCTCCCTTCATACCTTCAAATCTCTCCTTAAAACTCACCTCTTTCGCTCTGCTCTGTCTGACTCTTTATCCTGCTGAGCCACTATTCCTATACCTACGATCGGTTTACCCTTATCCTTGCAACATGGACCTGCCTGCTGTCATTCTCATCGTAACCAAGCCAAGTACGTGCACTTGAGACCTCGCATCTTCATGAATGTTAGACCCCTTGTCTCTCCCTCTGTTCCCCTTCCTAAGTCTCTCCCCCAGCTCCTGTCTCTCAGATTGTAAGCCCTAGGGGCAGGGACCGTGTCTATTTTATTACTTTGTAAAGTGCCAGGTACACTGCTGGCGCTATATAAATGTTTGTTAATAATAATAACAACAGTGTTTCCTTGGTATTGTAGGCATGGTTTAAATTTATACTTGGCAGATATAAACTTCCATTTTGTTGGCCATAATTAACACATGGGTTCTCTAATGAGCAGGCAGAAGCAGGAATAATAATCACGTACTCTAAGGAATGCCGATTCAAACTAAAATCTCTCTCCAAAATGAGGCAAAGTTGGAAGTACCTTGTGTGCTGAACATTTAGTATGTTATAAATTGATGTTGTGCTACATACAGCATCAGTGACTTTAATGGACAGATTAAAAGGGACAAGTCAAGAAATCTAGAGGTAAATATGAGACTTGATAACGGGCGATAGAGTGTGTGAAAAGAACCAGAGTGAAAGTCGGTGAAGGAATTTCAACCTATGTCTTGACTGTTGTCACTTCAAGTCATATCTTTGTTAGTGCTGCTGTGCTTGCTGTCATACAGCATGTTTTTTTATGTAATGTGCAAAATACTGCAGTCTCTATATCTCTGTCCCAGCTGTGTTTCATTCTCCATGCTGATTGCATTTCACAAGTGTAGTGTTTCTCTTATCAGTACAGGTCATTGGAGCACACAAACCAAATTGTATTGAATGCAAATATAGGATAGATAATGTGATGCTGTTTCCTTCATTACTTACTGTACTTGTACTTGTTTCTATTACTGCTTTTGGTTATTTTAAAGTAGAAGTGCATATTGACGGAAACGGTGGTATCAACATGCAGTATTTCTTGTATCTCTGGAGCACTTTAGAATCTTTTCCCATAATCTGTCCTTTTATGCTTTGTTTTGTGGTCTTTATTTTAAAAGCAAATAGGGCCTGCTTCTCCTTCCACACCAGTTGTATGGCCAGTGGCTCCCAAATCTTTATTTATTTACTTAACTTGCCCTAATGCAAAGCGCTTTGCGGGGCCGGGTATGACCCCATTTTGAGACTTAAATATAATCTTGCGATCCTGGACAGCAACAAAGACATGTAAAGTATATCAAAATCGCTTGCGGTTGTGAATCTATCTGCAGATGGTGACATCCCACTTAGGATTCCAACCCACAGTTTAGGTTAGGAGCCTCTGAGATAGGTGAAATCTGCTCCCCACTGAATTCAATAGGAGTTTTGCCATTGATTTCATTCACACGTAGTGACTTGCATAGAATTATTCCTGACTTACATGGCTGGCATGGAAAATCTAATGTTTTTTTCTGGTTTGATAAAATGTACTCAACTGATCATACTCAACCTTAGTGTAAATGGCTGCAACTTCACTGATTTGAGTACTCTTATCCAGAGAGAGTGTGTGATTGCTGTGTTGGTCCCAAATGAGAGAGAGGGGGAGACAGTGGTTTGAATGATATCTCTTATTGAACTAACTGCTGTTGGTGAAAATGAGCAAGCTTTTGGGCCACACAAAGCCCTTCCTCAGGGAAGTAGCCTGTCAGAAATATATAAACTGAGCAAATGTACGGAAGGTATATATGAGGAGGCATGGAATGGGAGGGAGTGGATAAGACAAAGTAATTACCTATTGTTTTTGTCTCCTACACCAATATATAATTTTGCAGCTATGTGTTAAATGTCTGGCACATCTCTCTCCCTCTCTTTACCCCCGTTAACTGGTTTCACCAGTTACCCTATCTCATTCACTCCTTCCCATTCCATGCCTATATTTGCTCAGTTCATATATTTCTGACTGGCTCTGCTACATGCCTGAGGAAGGGCCCCCTGTGGCCTGAAAGCTTGCTCATTCTCGCCAACAGCAGTTATTCAAACCACTTTGTCTCCCTCGCCGAGTACTCTTATAGCAAAATACATATTTTGGGAGGACTTGGCTCTGTTTATGCTTTATCATGCTGTGACAAAACAGGAACTTGATGATCAGTTGAGTTTTCCCCAGACCTTCAAATCCCTCCTTAAAAGTCTACCTCTTCCATCAGGCTTTCCCTAGCTCCTCAGCCCCTTTATCATGTTTCTACTGTCCTATCATTCAGGGTCTCCTTCTCCTCTGTAACTAAGCTGAGCACGTGCGCCTGTGACTTCCTAACTTTGTGAATGTATCCCTGTTTCTTCCTATAATTTAGGAGTTGTGACATGAGAGAGGGAAATATAAGCCCCTCGGGGCAAAGAACTGTCTCTAATGATGATACAGTGTTAGAGACGTTGCTGGCACGACATAATCGGATTAGCTGCTATTATCATATAGCCTTGCTATTGCATTTGTTGGTCGCTTTGAAGATTGTACAGCACCAGGCACATTGCTTGTGCTCTATAAATAATAATAATAATAATTAATAAATAAATGCCTGTATTTAAATTAAGCTTACAAGCGATGTTAAAAGCACATTCTTTCCTGTTGCTCCTTGTTAGAAGGATTTCTTCTCACTGGCTTGACATTGTTTGTTTCAGCACACAGTTTGCCTATGCAGTGCAGTCATCGCCTTGCTGAAAGTTCCCCTTTCGTTTCAAAGGTATTTTTTCCAGAAGCTGCAGTCAACTAGCATTAAGGTAAACAATACTTGGATTGAATTTAAATTACAATTTACGCATAAAAAATTTGTTGGGATAGAACCTTAACCACTATGCTGAAAAAAAACACCAAAGGCAATTTCCGATGAAGCTCTTCTATTCACTATGATAAAAAGCAAAACATCTGTCTATATAGTTTAACACTCAGTCTTAGATATTTGTTTCCAGCCAAGCTAAGCTATATGCCTGGAAGCAAAATTTGGTTTTTAAGTTTCTAAAGTTGATTTTAAATGTTTTTAGGCTATTTAAGTAAAAAGAGAGAGAGAAACCCCTCCCCCCATAAATTACCAGATTTGATTCTGATCTTACACTGAATCTGAATGAGTCGTACGTGGAAGAAACTAAAGCTTATGGAATTGTGGGAGGGAAATACCCAGCTCCTAGAACCGTGATATTAGTAGCTGAACAGGATCGGCTAATGCCTCCCATATGTTTTATGTGTGTATGTGTGGTTTTTTTAATTATAAGTAGCTTTAATTCAGACTCTGTAGGATTTTAAATTACCACACGTAGCAGACTGGGGAGCAGTTCCCAAGGAGTTTTTCTTGTGTTTCATAAATAACTGGCACTGTAAAACTCTTTGGGGGAAAAAAGTACAATTAACTACATATATTTTGCTTTTAGGACCTGATCAAGTCTTACACAATTTTTAATGTAAGGTAGATTGGATCCTTTGTCATGTTCAGGCCACATTTCTCAAACTGCTGGGGTTCTCCAACTGTACCTGCTCCAGGAGTACAAGTCTTAATTACTGGAGCTGATTAGGAAAGGACTGTGCAGGCCATGGGCCAGGTAACCGGGAAACCCACTGAGCTTACAAGCCTAGCTAGAGAGACCACCAAGAAAGCTGGGAGAAGGAGCTCTAGAGGTGTAAGAAAAGGGTCTGAGAGGAGACCCCTGATGCAGGGGACTAGGTGGAAGGCACTGTATTTAAGCTTACACGCAATGTTAAGAAGCTGACTTGAGTATGTTTGTGAAATTAATTCCATGACCGGGCTGATGGGAAGAGATGGAAGATGGACATTTTAGTGGTGGTGATACTGGAGAACTGAGTGTCTGGGTCTTTTGTAGGAGAAAATTTGTCTCAGAAAGAAAGTGGTCCCTTTAAAAAGGTTCAGGTTTTTTGTTTGGGGTTTTTTTGTTGTTGTTTAAAAAATGAATATTTTTGCTGTTGGTTGGCCACTTTGGCCAACTACATGCGAGTTGAATTCAAATATAAGAGGTAATTAGCCTCTTAGTTCCAGCACCCGTATTTTATGAACCAGCAAGGCAGGAGATGTATTTTAGAACTTTCCACTTCGCCAACAATACTTTAAAAATGCATAGCAAGGTGATTGTTTTGGAGAAGTGGTACTTGCCTACTGCTTCCTCTTACATTGTCTGAGAGGTGGGGTTATGTTTCAGGCCTGTTTCAGGAAATGCCTTGGCTATGCAAATAGTACTTGAGTTTAGGGTTATTTGGAATCACTTGAAGTTTGTTTACGTAAGATTGTATGAGTCTCAAACTAAGGGTTCTTAACAAGCTAGTAGGATCACTTTGCACAAGCCCCTCTTACCAGTTTGAGAATGACACTGGGCATTTTTAGACACACATTAAAGTTCCGGATGTTTCAGTCTTCTGGGTTTACAAGTCCACAAGTAAGTTCCGGACTCATTCTTCACACAAACACTGCCCTGAGGCAGCCTAAAGTAACTACAGCTGTAAACGTGACAGGCTGCCATGGAAACCAAGTGACCACAGCTGCCTGGAGCAAAGCTGTTTACCAGGAGAACCTTTTACACACAAGTTCTGGCAGAAGTTTCACACAGAAGTTCAAAGATCCGGATGTTTAAGATCTGGATGAGTGATTTAGACACACAGAAAGTTCTGTCTGTTACACCAAACATCCAGGAGAAATGTGTGTCTAAAAGCACCCACTGACTCCATTGGTGGGCAAGTTCCCAAACACAAGAGCTGCATTCCAAAACTTGCATATCTCCAAGAGCCACTTCGATTGTGGCTTCTCCCAGTTCCCCCCTCCTCATAGTAAAGTTGTTCCCAAGCAGTCTGGTGGGTTCAGGCAGCAACAGTATTAGCACAGCACATGCTCCCACAGCTCCCTTGTGGCCACTTCTGAGGCAGCTGCATAGATGCGCCTCCTGGCAGCCACTTCTGGCAAGAGCCACAGTACAGCTGCCTAAGAGCTGCATGTAGTTCCTGAGCTGCCATGTGCCCATCTCTGGTGTGTAACATGGAGTACTTGAGGGGTGAATCCTTGGAATATGGCGGACTCCCCTTTCTGTATTGCAAGAAGACATCCCTGTCTTGCACTTGTTTGGTTTTAGGAAAGATGAATTGCCATGAATAAAATTCCTCTAAATCATGAAGCAAAATGCTTAATATACTCAAGCTTAGAGAACATATGGGCTTTAGTTCTGGTTATTTAGAGAGAGCCGTTGTTTATGAAGCTCATTTTTACAGATGTTTTACTGATACAGCAAGTACAAGGAATGTTTTTGGTGTTAACAAGGTTTTTTATTCATTCCTCATGCACAATAAGAGTTCTGACACTTTTTCAATTTTATTTTTCCATCCGCTGCATTCCTCTTTCAGCTAAGGAAGATCTTCCTGTGTATATCATGTTTTTTTCCAGAAAAGCAATAAGAATATTTACTCTCTCAAAGCCTGTTTTGTCTTTTTCAGCTTGCTCTATCGCCATCTCCACGCAACCCTGCAGAACCCATTGCTGTTCAGAACAACCAACAGCTGGCCTTAAAGGTGGAGGGAGTAGTTCAGCATGGTTCCAAACCAGGTCTTTTCCGCAAAATTCAGTCTGTCTGTCTAAACGTATCTTCAACGCTGCAGAGCAAATCTGGACAAGACTACAAGGTAAGTAAGGGAAGAGCCATAAGAGTGCCCTTCAGCTTAACTAGAATACTTCTATTGAGAGTCAAGCTTGGAGTTTATTTCCTCCACTGCTTAGTGAGCATTCTGTCATCCATGATTTCTGTCAGTTTTCGTATTGAGTGTGAGCAGGAACCTGTGTTTGCTTCTGTTTTCCCATTGGCAGCAGTGGGGAGAAGGATGGTCTCTATGTTGAAATCACCCAAGACAATAAGTCTTGTTGACCTCAACACCACTCCTGCGTAGCGGGGCGGTCAGTACACTAGCAGAAACTCCAATCTCGAACATGAGATGGACACACTCCATGTTGGACAAGTCTACCTTAGAAAGACCAGATTGTCTTTACAGATCACTGCCACTCTGCCCCCTCACCTCCCAACCTCCAATCTGAGGCTGATGCTGCACCGAGTACCTGGCCAGTACCAACAGGGCCAATGCAGGCCCAGAAGCCTCGCCCAGCCAGGTCTCAGTAATGCCTACAAAGTCAGTGGCCTCATCCTGAATGAGATCATGGATGGTAGCTGTTTTATTAGCCACTGACCTTGCATTAAGCAGCATCAGTGACAGATCAGAGGCTCCACTGATCTCAACCCCCAAATATCCTGAGACAGGGCTCCCCATGCCTGACACAACCCCAATCAGTTTCACAGCTGCCCCAGTAACTCCCCCTCCCTCCCCGCCCCCCTCCCAGGTCCACAAGGAGCTGGAGGGCCTCCCCCGAGATAAATATCCCCAGAGAAAAGTTGGCCAGCGGGGCAGGCAGGGTACCCCACCTTTGCCCATAACCCCCTCACAGGAGGATTTTGGCACCCCCCAACCCTTCCAAACCCCCTATGACTGTACCCTCCCCTCTCACAGGGGGGATGTCGCACAGTCCTCCATCCTCCCACCCCTGCCCATAACCCCCCCTCTCACCGGCAGGTTGTGGCACATCCACACACAGCAGAGCTCTCTAAACTCATACCCCCCTCCCAACCCACAAATCCTTCACTCTTACAGCAAAATTACACCTTCCACCCTCGTGATACCCAACCAATTCTTCCATTCTCCCAACCACCCATGAAGGGTTAATTTAAAAATGTTTAATACAGATTGCTAAATGAAGGTTTTAGGGCAGTTTGGAAATAATGGATGTTGCTAACTTCTCCATGTTCCTGAGGTGCTGAGTTGCACCTTTCTGAAATCAAGGTGAGTTGAGGCCAGGTCTTGGTTAAAAAGCTTGCAGGTTAACAAACCTTTTTTAAAATGTCCTCATTCTGCCCATCTCTTTATTCTCAGATACCCATTGATAATATGACCAACGAGATGGAGCAGAGGGTTGAGCCCCACAACGATTACTTCAGCACTCAGTTTTTGTTGAACTTTGCTATTGTTGGCACCCATAACATCACAGTGGAGTCCTCAGTCAAAGATCTAAATGGCATTGTCTGGAAAACTGGTCCCAAAACCACCATATTTGTTAAATCTCTTGAGGATCCATACTCCCAGCAGGTTCGCCTTCAGCAGCAGCAAGGACAGCAGCCATCACAGCCGCAGCAGCAGCAGCAGCAAAGAACTGCATACTCACGTTTCTAGTCACCAAAAGTGTTCTTAATTTTCCAGGGGATAGGATAAGGACCTCCCACTTCCAGCGAGGGCCAAATTCAGACTCTGAGGAGATTTAACTTAAATTTATCCCGTGTCTGAATTTGGTCCTGCCGCACAAGTGGGAGCCCCTTGCCATGAAGTTAGGCAGCATAGAGTTCTGAAGGGGTTATGTAGCTGGCAGCCTTCATAACAATCAGTGTATTGATTCTGCTGGTCAGCTGATAGCTACTTCCCTTCTAGTGTGGTTTGGGGTTCTTGGGCCAGCTGAAAAATATTGCAGTAGCATTTTCATCAACAGAATTGTACTTTCTTTGTACATGACTCTTTGTATCCTTTGTTTACTTACCCTGTTGCTTCTGTATGTAAGCTGAAGGGATGACAGAGAAATTGTCCTGGGGCTTTTTTAAGGGAAAGGGAAGCTGCAGTTGTAGGACACTGATTTTATTTTCCCATTCCTTCTTTCAAGCAGTCTGAAATTTGTTTCTTTATATATCTTTGCAATGATTTCTTGGGGGGGGGAAAAAGAAAAGGTGGGAAAGAAATTCAGAAGTCAGGTTTAATGTTTAACTTTTGTTTTTTAAGAGGTCTTACTAAAGTCCAAAGCTGTAGTAGTTACCGAGCGTGATCTTTGAACGTACCAGTCCTTTTAGCAGGAGGAATTTTCCTTTAAATAGCATTGCTAGAAGCTGGTGTATAATGAGACTAATAAAACACCTGTTCAGAGATGTTGTTCCTCTTGAATTGTGAAACCCAGAAAATGAGAAACCGAACCAAGTGTTACCAGTTCCTACAGTGTTTGGGAGGAGCTGATGTGTCATATGCCTGCAGAGTTCTAAGAACAGTGAGCAAGAATTTCCTTTCAGTAGGCATTTAACCCCTTCCCCAAAGTCCAAGCTGGAGGAAGGGTTTGTTTCCAGAAGCGGCAACCAGTTTAGTCTTTATGTATAAGCATGTAGAACGCTTTCTCCTCTTACCTCCTTCTCCTCCACCGGTTGGGTAGCTCTGCCGCTGGCCGGTAGGAGGCAGACGAGAAAAAAATTTCTTGCACATGCGCACTAGGAGCTACCCGGTCTGTTTTCTCCAGTCCGTTCATCTGCCTTCGGCCGGTAGGACGCACGTCAGCGCAGCTCCGTGAAAATTCTAACAAGAAAAAGAAAAGAAAGTTAGTGGGGGTAGGAGGCCTCTGTGACCGAGGCTTAAGGGCTAGGCGAAACAAGTAGTGCTGCCTCCGGGGAAGCCTCACAGTTTTTCTAGCGCTGCGGTGGCTTTTCCCTTCTCGCCCTTCCCCCCCTCCCTTTTCCCCATTTGAAGCTCCGGGGTGGCACGGCCGCGCCTGTGAGCATGCAAAAGGCTGATTTTCTTTAAGTAAGCCTCACCCAAAAAAAACAACCAGGAGCTCGGGGACAGCGTGGCTGGGCCTCAGAGTTATCCCTCGGCAAAATAAAGTGAGAGAGGGCTAGAGCAGGGCGGAGACAGTGCGGCTGGACTCTGTCCCTATCATTCTCAGATCAGCAATCGGGGACAGCGCTGCTGGGCCCGGGGTCCTGCATTGATATATATAGCACAGGGGCTCCCAAACAGTACTGTGAACTGAAAATGAGCGTGGGACAGCCCCTCGCATGGGCCACTCAGCCACCTGTGCCAGCTTCCTTGCAAGACAGCCAGGATACCCAGGTACATCTAGCCTCCCTAGAAAAATCAATGGGAGAGATCCTAGCTACCCTGGGTCAATTGTCCAAGCCTAAGACCAAGGGGAAGAGGCCCTCTGCAGCCAGGCCCAGTAAAAAATCCCCCAAGGTGGGAAACTCAGGGGCTCCCAAAAAGAAATCAAAAAGGCCACCAGAGGGCGACGTAAGCACATTGCCAGGCTCCTCTGAGGAGAGTGACCAAGGGGAACTGGATACAGAGACGCCTCACGCGCTCTCTGATCAGCGTCAGGGGCAGTCTGAAATTCTCTCAGGATCTGACCATGACTTTTCTGATTTAGAGGAAGGGGAGTGGATGGAGCCATCCTCTGACCCTAAGGATAGAGAGAGGCAGTTTCCCGCACAGTATAGGAATGAGCTGATAGCTCAGGTTGTAAAAACCTTCCAGCTGCAGGAGAAATCCTCCAAGGAGGATTCCTCGGACTCACAGGAGGAGGAAACGAAACAGTACATTCCCACAGTCCACGGTAGGGACCGGGGGCTCCCTTTGGACAAGGCCTTCGAGAGGCTTGTTCTCGAAGAATGGAAGCACCCAGGCAAGGGTTTTAAGATGAACAGAACCCAGGACTCTTTATACTCCTCCAGGAGGAAGGACCCTATGTTCAGAAACCCTAAGGTGGATGCGGAGGCTGCATCCCTCGTCAGACAGACAGTGTTCCCTACTGAGGGGGACTGCTATCCGAGAGATGTACATTACACTGGTGCGCCATAGTCTGCATGCCTTTCTGGGCCCAATTCAAGGTGCTAGTTTTGACACTTAAAGCTCTAAGCGGTCTGGGCCTCCCATATCTGAGAGTCCCTGTCTTTCCATGCCCCATTGCAGCCTCTGCAATCAGCTGGCATCACCTTCCTGTGGGTACCATCTGTTCATACAATGAGGGCTTACAGAGGTGTGTTCTCGATTGCTGCCCCAATGCTATGGAACGCCCTTCCCGTAGAGTTTCGCTTGAACCTGAGCGTCTTCCGCAGGTGGTTTCTGTTTGTAAAGGTATTTGGTGGGGGGGGATGGGGGGGGCTTGTTGGGTGGGATTCAGGGGGGATTGAATGTGAGAAATGGGAGGTGGTATTGGGTGAGTTCTGGGGGGGGCTGGTAGTTTTTGTGTTAACTCTTTTTATATATATATATATATATATATATATATTTAAATATGTTTTTATCTATGTTGTGAGCCACCCTGAGCCTTTTTTAGGGAAGGGTGGGATAAAATTTTAAATAAATAAATTAGTCCTACCACAAGTGCCTGAAGGGGGTAGGTCTAACAATTGAATGCCTGCAGAGCCATTGCTTCATGATTAATACCCCCAGCTCGCTGATGTTAAGTCTGAGAAAAGCTCACTGATGTTGAATCAGAGACCGACGCATCTGTGTGGTTCTGGACTCCTTAAGGGATAGAGTTTTGATCTCGGAAGAGAGAGAACAAAAAATCGGGGAGCTGCTGCTTCAAATCCAGAAAGCCAGATCTTTGGAGCTAATGACCCTATCGAGTGCTTTCTGGTCAATGATCTTGTGTCTGGACAGTCAGGTGGGTGTGATCTTGCCTAAGATCTCCTTAGATGTCCCTTCGCCTAAGAGATCCTTTTTGACAAGCTAGTTAATTATGGGCTAGATGATACTACTGCTAGGTGGATTTACAGCTGGCTGAAGAACCATACCCAAAGAATGATCATAACTGGCTCCCCATCAGTCTGGAGGGGAGGTATCAAGTGGGGTACCTGGGGACTCAGTCCTGGGTCCTGTACAGTTCAACACCTTTATTAATGACTTGGATGAATGAGTAGTGGGGATGCTTATCAACTTTGCAGATGACACAAAACTGGGACGGATAGCCAGTTTGCAATTCACCTTAGAAGACAGAAACAAGATTCAAAATTATCTTGACGGGATGGAAAACTGGGCCAAAACTAACTAAATGAAAATCCACAGAAAGAAATATAAAGTTCTGCGATAGGTAAGAAAAGCCAAATGCACAATTATAGGATGGGCTATACCTGGCTTGGCAGCAGTACCTGTGAAAAGGATCTTGGACCTGTAGTTTGGTCACAAGCTGAACATGAGTCAGCAGTGGGATGCAGCTGCTAAAAAGGCTAATGTAATTTTAGGCTGCGTTAACAAGCGTGTCCAAGTCACAAGAAATAATAGTTTCAATCTATTCTGTGCTGGTCAGACCTCATCTGGAGTAGCGTGGCCAGTTCTGGGCACCATTTCAAGAAGGACATTGATGCTTGAACGGGTTCAGAGGAGAGAGACAAAGATGATCAGGGGTCTGGAAACCAAGACCTATGAGAAAAGGTTGAAGGAGTTGGGTATGTTTAGCCTGGAGAAGAGAAGACTAAGGGGAGACATGATAGCCATCTTCAGATATCTGAAGGGCTGTCAAATAGATGGAGCAGACTGTTCTCTGTTGCTCCTGAGGGCAGGAATAGTACCAGTAGGCTCAAATTACAAGAAAGTCGGTTTCGGCTAAACAGGAAGAACATTGTAACAGAGCTGTTAGTGGAACAGACTGCCTAGGGAGGTGGTGGGCTCTCCGCTGGAGGTTTTCAAACAGAGGCTGGATAGTCCTCCATCAGGGATGCTCTAGATGTGAATTTCCTGCATCTAGCAAGGGGTTGGACTAGAGGACCTCGGAGTTCCATTTAAAGGTTCTGTTATGCTACCTCTCCAGTTCTTGATGAGGTGGCAGGAAGCAATTGTAACCAAACAGAACCTAGTCCTATCGCTGACCTTGGAAGCCAGAGCAGGAGCTGGTGTTTAGAACAAAGACGAAGGGTCTTGCAATTCAGGAACCTCCGAGTTCTGATCACCATGGAGGGGGTGATCTCCATGGGGGGGGGGGGGAGCCCATTACATAGTGGCTGTGATGCAAGGCAGATGGTTCATTAACGAGGCAAGGTACCACATCCGTTTAGCCCTCCTATGCTTCAAGATTCAAATCTGGGGCTGTCATGCTCATCCACACGGACAGTCCAACTGCAATGACCTTTGTCAACAGAAAAGGGAACACAGTCCAAGACGCTTCATGCAGAGGTCTCCCTGTTAATGCTTTGATCAGGACTCAATCTGCAATCATTAACAGTGTTGGATGTTTGAGGGGAGCTGAACATCCAGGTGGACTGGCTCAGCAGACAGGAAGTAGCTCCTGTGGAATGGTCTTTGACTCAAAAGGTGTTCAAATTGTCAAGAAGTGGGGTCAGTTGATGGATCCCTTTGCCTTGGCGGTGAATCGCAAACTACAGAGATGCATATCCCAATACAGGCATCTGAGAGCAAAAAGGATAGATGCCTTGGCCCATCCCTGGCCTCCTCAGCTGCTATATAGGTGGTGAGGAGGCCAAGGATGGGTCAAGGCATCTATCCTTTCTGTCCTCAGATGCCTGTATTGGGATATGCCTTTCCACCAATTCCTCTACTCTTGGTGGTACTCAGGAAAATCAGGAGTTAGAAGGTGGAGGTGGTGGTGATAACTCTCTATTGGCTGAGACATCCTTGGTACTTTAGTCTCTTGAGATCTCCAAGCTGATGTGTCTTCGCCTACCACACCAGGGACATCTCTTGTCACAGGGACGGATTTGGTACCAAGGGATAGATAACCTGAAGCTCACTGCCTGGAGGCTGAGTGCGAACACCTAAAGAGGTCTGGCTATTTGGAAGATGTCCTGGTTACTTTGTTAGCAACTTGTAGCGATTCCAGGACTAGAATTTACAATACTTTGTGGAATGCTGCCTTGTCTTTATGCTGGATGAACCATGGAGAGCTGATGTCTTTAGGTGTGTCCAAAGTGCTTCAGTTTCTGCAGGAAGGCCTGACAAAGGGTCTGAATGTTAGTACCCTATGTAGACAGGTCTCCATGCTGGTGACAGTGTTGTGCTGTGATGGAAAAGAACAGCTGGCAAATCATCCGCGTGTAAGGTGACTCTTCTGTGCATCACCTATGGATTCTCCACTTACTAGATACCAATTCTCTTCCTGGAGACTGAACTTAGTTCTTCCTTTGAGCCGCTCCATCAAGTGCCTGTGAAGATTATCAAGTTCAAGGTCTCCTTCATAATAGCTATTACTTCTGCCAAGAGTGTGTCAGAATTAGGAGCCCTGTCTACTGATCTAATGCCCTGTAGATTTAACAAGGATCAAGGTGTCCCTTCATTTACATCCAGCCTTTGTCCCCAGAATAAACTCAGACTTTCAGCTTCCATCCTCAACACCCCTAGGCGGTCATTTGGCATAATAAGTTAGATGTCCTGAGGACATTTAAAGATCTACCTTGAGAGAACAAGCAAATATAGGCTTGACCAAATTCATAGCCTTTAGGAGAAATCAAAGGGAGCAATATGTGTCTAATTCAACCATTTCGACATGTTTGAGGGAGTGCATTGCTTTGGTATGCAGGTCTGTGGGATTAGAAGTGTCCTAGGGAATCGCAGTTCATTCCCTGTGTAGTACTACTACAAATGTGGCACTGTTTCAAGGGGCCTTCAACAGATGAAATAGGTAGGATGGCACGTTCGTCTTCAATCATCCATACCTTCACCCATCATCACAATCTTCACATGGGCCTCTGTCCAGGTGCCCTCTGGCCAACTGGTACTTCAGAGAGTGCTAGGTTAGCTATCCTAGTGTTTCAACCAGATAGTGGTACTTTGGTTTAAATTAATTGTTCCTGCCCATGTTGGTGGACTTAGTGCTTAGGTACATCCCAGCAAAGAACTGCCTGTCTTGAGGGGGTTGGGGGAGAGGAACATTTGGATTTTTACCTGGTGAATTTTCCTTCGGAGAGAGCAGAGAGGCAGACAGTCCACCCCAGTCCACTCTGTCCAGTTGCTGTTTTCTATCTCGATGTCTAGGCACCTTGGGTTAGAAGGAAGTTTCCCCTAGTTAATCTCTTCCTGTTTTCACGTCATCAGGAAAGGTTTGGCCTGTTAATGTTTCGTTTCAGAATTAGGGTTATATAATTTTGGTTAGTAACAATCTGTGTGGCAGAGCCAGGGTTAGCTCCTCCTCTGGGTTCAGGCTGCCCAGTAAAGCTTTGGGACCCTGCCTATCGCTCTTGAAGGGGAGGCGTGACCCAGCAAAGGATTACCTGCCTCTCAGAGACAGCAGAAGGAATATTCACCAGGTAAGACTCCAGATTTTCCTTTTTCAGCTTTCACCTGCTCAGCATACCTAGATGAAGTGTTAGGGGGGGGTCTACTACCCTTCTTTCTTGTAGGCAGCTATGCAGTCTAATTTTTCATATCTTGGCTTAGGAGTATCAGAATGAAAATGAAAGCAAGCATGTGGGTGTTCTGGTTGGGAAGAAACTAATTGGGATACCAGAAGCAAAAGGGAAGAGCCCTTTGGAAAAGTTCTTTGTGGGGGGAAGGAATTACTTCAGGGGATACTGCCAATAAATCATTTTGAAATAAGTGGTTAAGTTAAAAGGAGCTGGATTTTCTTGTAGTGCAGGAAAAAGACTCTCAGTGATTCATGACACTGCAAAGAGTGAGCTTTAGTGTCAACCTAACTGACAATTTGAGGCACAGATCTAAAGAATGGACTGGAGGTGGATAATGGGAGGAAGGAAATGATTGTAATAGGTTTTAACAAATGCATCTTTCTAAATGTATTTAGGTGGCTTTCACCAACCATTGCCATATGTTTATATTGACAAATTTATCATGGCAACCCTGTGAAAGGAACTATTTTTCAGTAGGCAATGGAGGTGCCAAGAAAAAGAATGGTTTATGTCCAGTTACGCAGAAAGGCTGTAGCACACAACTGTTGGGTTCCAGTCCAGTGCTTTAATCACAAGATTGGCTTTCATCTAGTGGAAGTTGCAAAGAGAGGCCTCCAAATTGAGAAGGTTAAAATTCAAGCTCTTATTCTAGGTAATAAAAGCTGGATTCTCTTCTTTTATTCCAAACTTGACATCCCATACGGATGGAAATGTGTGACTGATTTCAGAAGGTAGTCAGGAACTGAAGTGAAACTGTAACACTGTGGTCTAGGTCTGTTGTCTTTTTGCATTAGTGAGTTACAGGAAAGTGTGTCCTATCTTGCTGGGCTTTTTATACTGTAAAAAATAAGTTCCTGAGAAGGCGGGGAGAGCTTAAGTGAGAACGGCTTTGATATAAATCTTAACTGTCTGCAAGGCAGTAAGATTAGCCCAATTGCTTTCATATAAAAACTGGTTATTGTTTACAAATATGTTCAGTCAAAGCTAAACTTGCAGATCTGATCTGACAAGCTGTTAAAACTTCCAGTGACATCTTCTCCCCTCATCCTTCCTCTCCTTCCTCACTGTCAATAACTATTGATGGAGTCACCATCCTGCCTGTCCCCCAAGCCCATAGCCTAGGCTTCATCTTTGACTCACCCCTTTCTTTTAAACCCTACATTGACTCTGTTGCTAAATCCTGTCGCTTCTCCCTCCATAACATTGCTAAGATTCGCCCTTTTCTCTCTGTCTCGTCTGCCAAAACTCTTGTTCATGCTCTGGTCATCTCTCGCCTCGATTACTGTAACCTCCTTCTCACTGGCCTTCCCCGGTCACACCTTTCTCCCCTCATCTCTGTCCAAAACTCTGCTGCCAGGGTCATCTACCTCGCCAGTCGCTTCGACCATGTGCAGCCCCTCCTCTCTTCGCTTCACTGGCTTCCCCTTCCTGAACGAATCCTGCACAAGCTCCTAGTCTTCACCTATAAAGCTCTTCACAACCTTGCTCCCCCCTACCTCTCTGCACTTATCGCCCGCCATACTCCAGCCCGTGCACTTCGCTCCTCCTCTGTCCCTTCTCTCGCCCTTCCACGCCTTCCCTGCTCCCCTAAGCGCCTTCGTCCCTTCTCACTTGCTGCCCCCCATGCCTGGAACTCCCTCCCTGTCCACATCCGCCTTGCCCCCTCCCTTCATACCTTCAAATCTCTCCTTAAAACTCACCTCTTTCGCTCTGCTCTGTCTGACTCTTTATCCTGCTGAGCCACTATTCCTATACCTACGATCTGTTTACCCTTTTCCTTGCAACATGGACCTGCCTGCTGTTATTCTCATTGTAACCAAGCCAAGTACGTGCACTTGAGACCTCGCATCTTCATGAATGTTAGACCCCTTGTCTCTCCCTCTGTTCCCCTTCCTAAGTCTCTCCCCCAGCTCCTGTCTCTCAGATTGTAAGCCCTAGGGGCAGGGACCATGTCTATTTTATTACTTTGTAAAGTGCCAGGTACACTGCTGGCGCTATATAAATGTTTGTTAATAATAATAATAATAATAATAATAATTAATAACTGACCTCTGACTCCAGCTAACCTAAGCTTAAAGGTGAATTTTGGCCTCTGCCTGCAATTTCTTAGTAGATATCACTAAAAACAGCTATGCTTCTGGCAGAAATCTAGCTGATGCTCATAGCCCTTTAAGAATTGGTACCGGGTTCAGTGCTGGATCAGGCCTGGCTCTAGGAACGCACTCAGGCTGGCGCAGCAATGGCCATAGGATCACATAATGAGCCAATGAAAGGACAGGGCCTCCAAGACTTCTGCGACATATAAGGAGGCTTGTCAGTCTATCTAAGGAGGCTGACTGAGAAGGACCTCCCTAGGAGAGCTCTTCAGTCTCTATGGGAGAAACCAGGAGCCTATGGGGGTTATGAGCTGATGTGGTCTCTTTCCTTCCCCACCCCCACCAGCTCCCATCATGGCATCCCTTTGGATCAACTTAGGAACTTGGACAGTGTGCGACGCACATGGTGCTACCTTTCTTGCTATTGACCCAGAGGGTACAAACACTAAAAATACAGAGTGGACACACCTAGTAACTGTAAGTTCTGTCTGCACTACTGGTGGCGTTGGTCTGGGTTTAGGGTCAACTGGATCCCAGGAACCCTCAACCTTGTTGGGCTGAGGGGTAACCATAATGCTACTTACTGTGTGCAGGATCAGGACCCTGATGTAGTAGTTGTTGCATATTTCTAAACTGAGTAGTGACTCTTGTTTACTGGTGATCGTGCTAATTCCCCAAGGCACTTCAGTGCCCCTTGTAATGCCTACTTGACACCCAACTGCAACCCCTATTTGCATGTTAGCTTGAGGATTACTAGCTGCTTGACATTTTGAGCAGAAAGAACATGAAATCTAAGTGACCAAGTGCAGCCTTGGAAGGGGAATTCAACAAAGCAAGGAGGCTGAAAAGTCTTCCCCCTCTTGTAGTGGTGCTGTCTGATGCCATACTGCAGAGTGAGATAGCCAGATAGGATTCCAGTCTCCATTTGCCTCTGATTAGTCATTTCAGCCCCAACACCGAAGTACAGGTCAGCAGCTTATCAGGCAGCCAGTGGTCGTTTTCAAATTAGCACAGCTGGGGGGCGTGTCTTTGAGTGGATCAGCCACAGAGCGCCCACATGTGGAGTGGGGAGGGATTTCACAGCCTCCACCCACCGGGCCTGGTCACAGTTAAAACGGCCAGCCGTTCCACCAGCCAGCCAAGAACTGCCCAGCCATAGGATCACATCAACATGCCCCCCCACCACATGACAATGGTGGTTCATGGGTGAGTGAAGTCACAAACTGCTTCTGCCTGCTCTCAGCGAGACTCCTGGAGGACAGGAAAGAGGGGTGGACCCATGCGCCTGCTGCAGTGCTCAGGTCTGGCCACAAGGGCACCGGGCATCAACACATGGAATCCTGAGGCATGTCACCCAACACTGTGTCCCCACCGGCAGCTTGGGAACCCAAGGGCAAATCATTGGGCACCACTGTGACAGACTGAACTGAGCTTCGTCTCAGTGGGGCTTCCCCTCTAGCCTCTGATCCGCTACCTATGCCCAGGCAGGCGCTCCTGGTCCCTGCTACCCCAGTGCTCCAGCACCCTGACACTGCTGGCCATACCCCCCTGGGGTCGAGCAGCCCAGAGCTTCAGAGTGGCTAGCTCAGTCCCTTGGGTATAGAAAGATAGGGTTTCTCTGGATAGACAGACTTCCCTGGAGGTCTATGGGCATTAGATCATATACACACCCTACTGTAGTAAAGGTAAAACAGTTTATTTCAACCAAGTATACAAACAGCCAATTGGTGCGAAAGGTCTGACAACGACAAGGTTATTGCAAGCTGAAGGCAACCACAGGAATGCAAAGGGCAAAGCATGCAAGCTTCTATCAGCACTCAGTTTCTTAACCTGAGTGTGCCCATGACTCCTTATCCCAGGGCTGGGTCGTCCCCCCTGTTCTGGCTGATCCCCTTTGGCAGCAGGTTGAAGGAAGACTGTCAGCTGGGGAGAAGGGCTTGTACACCTTTTCCTAGCCTAGGACTGGAATCCACTTGGGATTTCCCCTTCTACATCCATCTGGCTGTGGAGTGGAGCTTCCCTGCCCACAACCTTCTTTTTGAAAAACTGGGCTGGCTGGGTATTTTTGCAGCCCCATTGAGAAGAGGTTGGGTGTGATTGGCACCCATTGTCTTACCCTGACCTGCCCCTCAAGTTATAGCTTCCCCAAGCCCAGAGGTGCATTTTCTTTGCCTAATTATGCTCTATACCCCTACTCAAGATTACAATGCTATGTGCTTTAATCCAGTACAGAGAACATAACAATCCATTAAACAAGTTGTCAGCCATTCAGGGTTATAAAACAGCTAAACACATAACATGTCCACTCCCACCCTGTCAGGTGCCAGACACACAGGTGACTCACAGTGCAATGTCGGGGGTGGGGGTTGCATCAGAGGGATTGGGACAACGCATCCCAACTGCAAAGTCAAGCAGGCAGATTCCCACACAGGAGACGGAGGGAGGCCACAGTTACCTAGCGTTCTGCAACCGGGTTCACAGCAGTGGAGTTGGGAGCTGGAATCAGGAAGCCCATATCCTCTGTATACACCACCTGTGCAAACATCCCTTTCCGGTAGCCTCTCGCCCGCATATGTTACTCCACCAAGATGTTCGGGTCACCGTGATCCTGGCTGCCCAGAGCAAGCTGAACATCTTATTTGGTCCAGATCTCAAACAGGACAGCCATCTCCATTGCAGTACACTCCATGGTGAGGTAGGGACCTCCCAGCAGGGGGTGTGAGCAACCACAGTTCACACATGCGATCCTGGCACTCATCCTGCTGTTTCCGGTAACACTGGGCACACATCAGGACAGTCACCAAGGTGATGGGGTGGGAGACAGGCACAACTCCTTTCTCATGAATGTATCATTGTTTTTCCAGATGTTCACCCCCCCTCATCTCCACCTTTCCCACTTTGTGTCTCATAGATTGTAAGCCCTTTGGGGTAGGGACTTGTCTATAACTACTGATGGTACACACGCCAGGCACACTGCTGGTTCTATATAAATAACAACTCAGGGAGACTACAAATCTCCTGCAAAGCAATGCTCTCACTCACCTCCCATGATAGTATTCCCACAGGGGGCCCAACCCCAGAAGGCCACAGAACCCCAACTCATTCATTCTCTTGTCAGCACGGCTGCACACATGATGTCCCAGGAGCAATAGGCTTCACAACAGAACATCCTAAACATCACCCATGGACAAGGGGTTGACCAATTACTAGGGGCGGGACCCCGGGCCCATTACCGGCTACCGGATTTACCGGTTACCGGTTTCTAGGGGCGGGACCCCGGGCCCATTACCGGCTACCGGATTTACCGGTTACCGGTTTCACAAAAACCGGATTCCCGGATTAAATCCGGTATACCGGTGCCGGATTTATTGCATTGGTTTCAATGGGGCGCTGTGTCCCCATTGAAACCAATGCAATAAATTAAAATAAATTCCCTCCCCCTCCCAGGCTGCG
>QEPC01004473.1:1008401-1021410 GCA_003113815.1 Sphenodon punctatus | reverse complement strand
CCATGCCTGGAACTTCATCCCTACCCACATCTGCCTTCCCTTCCCTCCCTCCCTTAAAATTCCTCCTCAAAACCCACCTCTTCCTCACCGCCTTTCCTGATGTCTGTTAAAACTTTCCTTTTAATATTTACTATCTGCCCTCCCTGCAGACTCCTGCCTAACGGCAACCAAGCCAAACGCATACACCTGAGACTTTGCATTCGCATGAATGTTATTTATCCCTTGTCTCTCCCTATGTCCCCTCTCCTTGTCTCCCCCCTCCATGTGTATTAGATTGTAAGATAGACACGGTCCCTGCCTATGGCTTATTGTTCTGTAAAGCGCCAGGTACACAGCTGGTACTATACAAATGCTTATAATAATAATAATAGATAACAGAACCACACCACACACAGGAATGGTGAGAGGCCTCTCCTGAGTGACCTTATCACAGACAGTAAACTTGGGCCCTTTGTGACATGAGGACACTTGGCTGCGTTGGGGAGTGGGGGGCTGCCCTACAGCCACGGGGATAGGCATCCAAACCCTGTCCCCAGCTGAGGAGGGGAGAGCAAACCCAGGGGAAACGCACATGGACAGCATGTTAGGCAATAACATGTAACCATTTCATGCACAATTCCACATCAGAATGGGGGAATGGGATTTGGCAACACAGTAGTCATGGGCCCCTGCCCCAGCTCCAGGCAGAGCCAGCTACATCTCCCACAGTAAAGGGAGATGGAGCAGTGGATGAACCTGTCTGGCTCCTCGTGCAACACTGGACAGTAGGTTGTTCTCATGGACCAACTTGTATCCGCTCCTCCAGTCCTTTGCCATCCCTACCCCCCACAGGCAGCTGATGGTCCTGCTCCCTTTCTGTGCCTAGGCCATGCTCTTGAGTGCAGTGTCTGTAGGGTGGGTGACCTGCACGACTGAGGCCCACAAGCGGGATGGTCTCCTGGTCAGGCTGTGGGCAGGTTCAACCGGTTTATGAGCAGCCGCTGTGCCACTCTGGTTGGTGCCATTTCTCTGTCATGCTGGTGGACCTGTCCCCTGGGTGGGGGTGCGGCCCAGTTCACACAGGCCAAGGATGCACATGAGCCCTCCCCACGCGCTGGTTCACCTGCCCCTACACAGAGCAACCCAGTTTTTTATCTGCTGCTCCTTGAGTGGCCATGGGTGCGGGGTGGGTGGGTCACCTAAGTGCATCTCCCCTCCCCACAGCACCTTCAGATGGGCATTTGGATGCATGTGGGATGGGTGGACCTGCATGGTAGCATCTCGTCTAAAAACGGCCAGTATGTCATTCAGTTTTGATTGTCCAAGACCAGGTGTTGAATTAGCTCATGTCCATGAACTATTCGTGACTTCAGAATTTTGTTTCTGTTTTGCATAAGTTACAAAAGTGCAGAAAAGGTTACTTCACACTAAACTCAAAGCCAGCAAACTTGCAAGTAGCCAGTTTGTGGAGTTGGTGGGTTTTGTTCTTCAAAAACCCACCAGTCTTACACAATAAAAATCAGCTACCATAGGAAGGCTGTTTGTGGTTTTTAAGTCCGCTTGTTTTCTGGCCAAATTCAGAAGTATCTGTCAAAAACTGACTAATGAACAACTTAATTGGAAGTTTAAACAAAAAAATAAATAGGTTCCGTCTGATGTAAACTTGCCTCTTCCATAAGACTTTCCCTAGTGCCTCACTCCCATTTATTACTATTATTATTTTTTATTTATATCCCACCTAGTAGCATTTTTGTAAAAAATACACATAATTGGCCTATAAAAACATCATGCTCCCCATACATGTCTCGGCAATTTCCTAGTTTATGTCATACTTGCCCTGTACCCTACCCCCAGTGCAAGAGTGTGTGTGGGGGGGGGCGGGGGGGAGAGATGCTTGTTCTGCAGTTCAAGAGACTCCTCTGCATTATTGGGGAAGGCGAGGGTTCCATGCCATGTGTCCAAATGAACCCCAATAATGAAGCCTGTGGAAAAGTTGATTTTGTTTCCTTCGTGGTGGAGTCGCCCCCTGTGAGAGTCCCCAGTTGTCTTTATCCTTGCCCAAGAGGCTATAGAGGTTGTGGTAGTACTTGTCCAGGTTCCCATCTGAAATTCCAATTCCCACCATCATGTTGCCAAAGACCAGCGAGAACATCTTGATCTCCTAGAAGCTCTGACCTTCCCGTCCCTTATTCTCACAGTTGGCAGCAGTACCACAGCTGGACTCCATGTAAAAAAGTGTGCCTTGCAGTTGTCACAGGCCTTCAGTTGACTTGTTAATATCATCCCACACCCAGTCCAAATACTTGTCTTTTTCCCTGCACATGCGACAGTTGTGCAAGCTAAAGCAATAGGGCATCTCATTTTGGCTCTCACAGATTGCTCATCTATGCTTCTCCTTGTATCATCTTAACATTCAGGATCTTCCTCTTGTAATTAAGCTGAGCGCCTGCACCTTCTTGACTCTCCCTGTTTCCCTCCTTGTCTTTCCTCCCCCGCCTATACTAGACTGTAAGCCCCTCGAGGGAGAGCAATGTCTAATCGCGACGGTTCAGTGCTAGAAATGTGCTAGGCATGTTGGTGGGGCTATTTAAACAGCAACAATGTAAGGACATCTAATTGTCCTCTGATTGGTATTTCAGAGTTCCAGTGCCCCTTAAATTAGTATGCATCCCCAAGTAGTAGTGTTGAATGTGTGGATTCTTAAGAGGTAACCCTTGTTAGGTTATTTTCTGAATTACTTTAAGGCAAGGTTATAGTTTAGGAAACCACCACAAATATATTACAAAGAAAGCAGCAGTTCTAGAATGATATGCTGACTGTCGCAAGGATGATCACTAAGAGGGAGCAGCCAGCAAATAATAGTCTTAAATATAACCCTCAGGCAGGGAAAAGTGTAAATTCCTCTGTTCAGTTCACTATGAGCTGAAAAGGGACTTTTGAAGTCTGCACAATTAGGTTTGCACAATTAGGTTATGTTAAAACCCTAACTCCATCTTGAATACTGGCTTGAATTTACTTTGGGTACATAGGTCTTAGACAAAACTTCCATTGACAACAGCAGGAATTTTGCCCTAGCAAGCAAGGATTGCATGATTGGAATTCAAGGTACAATGGATAAGAATGCTCTTGGCTTTCAAGATTTTTTTTGTTGCGCCTTTACCTTATATGGCATGAGAATGATCAGTAAAGTTGGATCTTTATAAAGTTAAATGGAGAGGTCAAATTATATATGCATACGTTAAGCAATTTTAACTACACTAAATCTAGCAAGTAGGATTCCATGGAGGAATTACTGTCAGTGTCATGTTGCCATTGTGATGACATCATGGAAGACAGGGACATAGATGGCCCGCCCAGGTGTACAACTTCAGTAAATCTTAGCAGTCTCTTTAAAAGCATATGACACTGCACTCTGCATAATGTTTCTTCTGTACACTTTGAGTTAACCATTCCAGCTCTATTTCTATTGCCTTCCTATTAAGCAAAGTTAAATTTATGGTACTCATGCAAAATTGATCCAGCATGGAAGCAAAACATAGGGAGTTATTTATCATTTTGTCTTTTTTTAAAAAAATGCACAGAACAGTTAAAGCGTAATGTACACACACATGCAAGCTGTTACACTTGAGCATAATATTAGAAGAAAGGGAATCTTGCTATATTTTAATGCTTTAAGCTTAATTAGGAGGCCCCTTTTCACAAGACTCCACTCTAAATTCTTAGTCCCATTAGAACAGTTACTGTTTTCTAGTTTTATGAGCAGCTGAACACAGTTTTTAAGAAGGGCATTGACAAACTGTCACTGGTTCAGAGAAGGGCAAGAAAGATGATAAAGGGTCTGGAAAGCAAGTTGAGGAAGGTACGGGCTATGTTTAGCCTAGCGAAAAGAAACAGCTGGAGCAAAGTAGTTCTGCAGGGGTGTAGCTATGATTGAATGGGCCCAAGTGCAAGAAATGGACTTGAAGGGTGCACCCTCATCACCATCCTCTCCCCTTTCCTCCTCCTCAGCGTCCTTAGTGCAGAAAGCAATCAAATTACATGGTGAGTTCAGTGAATCTGCTGCTCTGACACCTCAGTGCCTCTCCCTCCCTCTGCTTGCTGGAGGCTGCAGCAGTGCTTGCTCTGTCCTGTGCTGCCTGCTGGGTGCGTCCCATGCACACTGCAGGCACTTCCAATCAGCTTCGTCTCATCCCGGCCACAATGCAACAGGGCAGGATTTGTGGATCCACCCCCCAGCTTGGACCCCAGGACAAATGTCCCTCCTGTTCCTACGATAGCTACACCCATGGTTCTGATGATCTCTTACTGGACCAGCTTCTTACTGAGAATGTGCAAGCTTTTGGGCTACACAGAGTTCTTCTTGGGTTCTTGAATGCTAGAACCATAAATGGATCAATGCAGTCACTTGGAAGGTGGCTATTAAAGAAAAGGTCATTAGCAGTTCAAATCATTTAAAGATGGTGAAAGGAAAACAGCAGGATGTTTTGCTTGGACACACCTACCCAAAGGGGAACAAGACCCTGCCAAAAGAATGGGTATAAAACCTGCCAACACAAGAAAAACTCTTCATGATACAGGTAACCTACACATGCCAATCACAGCATGTGGCATACTTCAATGCACTAAATCTCAGATAGAAACGGAAAGAGACAGTCATTCAGATCATATCTCTTACTGGATCAACTTCTTTTGGTGAGAGTATAAAAGCTTTCAGGCCATACAGGGTCCTTCCTCAGGCTTTGAAAGCTTGTGTACTCTTACCAGCAATATTTGGTCTAATAAAAGATAACTTCTGAACTACAACTTAGACCATTTTCTCATGGGGAAATATGCGCAGCATTTGGCTCAGGGAAAAACGCCAGCAGGCAAATGCTGTGCAGCTTCTGTCCTGTCTCTTATACACATCTAGATGTGTATAAGAGACAGGCCCACAGAAGCTCAGATCTCCATCAGTGAAACATCACTTTGAAGAGTGATTTTAAAAAGGTTTCATACAACATCCAAATGTGGCATGTTATCTAAAAATAATAAATACGACTCATTTCTATAGCGTTACTAGGTGTACGCAGCGCTTCACAGTCACACTTAAGCAGTACTTTGCAGTGTTTAAATTACACCACACTAGGAGAGAACAAGTCAGTCAATTATACTTTGCCCAGTAGATGAATGTCTGGATGAGGTACAGCTGGGTAAGTTCAGTGCATCTTTTCTTCCCCATTGCTACACTACTTACTGCATCACTGGCATTCATAGTTTTCTATTTTTCCATCTAGGCTGTTTGGTGATTGTGCGACATGTTGGTAGTATCAGGGTACTTCCTAGAGTACACAATAGTTCTACTCTCACTTAGCAGGCCTTTCAACATCCTGCTGAATGTTATTTATCCCTTGTCTCGCCCTATGTCCCCACTCCTTGTCTCCCCTCCTCTCTGTGTCTATTACATTGTAAGCCGTAGGCAGGGACCGCGTCTATCTTGTTGTTCTGTACACAGCTGGCGCTATACAAATGCTTATAATAATAATTAATATGTTTTTATACTGTTGTTAGCTGCTCCGAGGTGCCTGAGGTACAGGGGAGGGGGCAAGATATTAAATGTTATTAAATAAATAACTAAATCCTACTAGTAGTTTAGACTCTGATTTAGTAAACGTAGTAGTTTGGACTGGCTAGGAATCGAATTTCCAGGTAGAAGATAAATTTCCCTTTGTATGGGATAAATGGTATAAATGATACACCTTTTCTATTTCTTCACCCAGATGGCAAACTACTTGATAGATTTTCAAACTGGGCTTCTTTGTTTCATTACAACATTGTTCAAAATCACGTACATAATTTATGCTCAATGGAGAAACTGGGACTATGAGTCATTTGTACCACTATGCAATATTAAAGCATCTAAGACACTTCAGTTACAAACCTGGTATACAGGATACAAAAACTTGAGACACTTGAACTAGAATACCGGGTTACCCAGGCACTGCTTGATTACAAAGAACTTAGATCCTACCCAATTTAAGAATAATAGTGTAATTATTTCAATAGATGAAAGCACAGAAGGTAGATGGTTAGAGCAGGGTAGTTGCCTCCTTACTCAAAATGTGAAGGAAATTAATTCACTTTTCACCCAATGATTTTAAAAGCAATCCAGCAGAGCTCATGGGTGGTTGATAAGCGCTACTATGATGAAAAGATGTATGAGGAACTTCATTGGCNTGAACTACAACTTAGACCATTTTCTCATGGGGAAATATGCGCAGCATTTGGCTCAGGGAAAAACGCCAGCAGGCAAATGCTGTGCAGCTTCTGTCTCGTGTGAAAACAAAGCTGTGCAGCTTTGCCTCTGATCATGTGGAGGTTACAGAGCTCAATTTTCCAGCAACCTTCAAATTATCAGAGGCAAAGCCGCGCGACTTTGTTTTCCCACGAGCCAACAGCTGTGCAGTATTTGACTCCCAGAGTTTTTCCTGGAACCAAATGCTGCGCGTATTACCCCATGAGAAAATGGTCTAAGTCTCCTTTGGGACCAACATGGCAGTCACATTTTCTCTAAACAGAACAGTTGACTTGGAAGTAAATAATTCATTGCAGTTGACTTTTAAATAGGAACCAGCTCTTCAGTATGAGCAGATTATCATTGATGACAAGCATAAATGATGTGACTGTATTTGCCTGAGATTTTCCTTCCCATTGGTGACTAGTTTCTTCTGCCCTTCTTGTTCTCATATCAAATGCCCCTCTACTTCTGGGTCCTTGTTCCTCCAGCTGCTACAAAGCAAACCTCGGTGATAGGGATGGGTTGCTGATGTTGTTGCTTTTTATTCAGTTGGAGGAATAGAGTTGCATGCCCTGGAGTATTTAGAGAAGAAGCTGTTTTAAGATGTAAATAGGTAACATCTAATGTTAATATATGAAACTGCATTTTTCTTTCACAAGAATAAGCCTTCGTGTGACCTTTTTAAACTGCAGGGGGGTTGGCTTGATAGATACTGTCACAGTCATCTTGGTAATAGCACAATAAATCTGGAGTCTACATAAAAAAAGACTTCAGTCTACTCCAGCTAAAAGCCAGTGGACCTTCTCAACAGAAGAACAGACCTCATATGGAATATATGTACAAGGGGAGGAAACTTCCGTTCCAATCTGTTGCTAAATCCTGTCATCTCTCCCTGCATGCTATCACTAGGATCTGGCCTTTCATGACTGTCTGTACTCTGGTCATCTCTGGCCTCGACTATTACAACCTTCTCCTTGACGGCCTTCCCAGTTCTCAACTTGCCCACGTCACTTCTGCTCAAATTTCTGATGCCAAGTAGGGGTGAAACAAGAATCCTGTGTGTTCTTATGGCCCCTAGTGCAAACTTGCGGAGATTTTCGAGAATCTTGTGAGAGTCATGAAAATCTCTGATGTATTCTGTGCATGCGGAAAATGGCCCCGGTGGCCATTTCTGCACATGCATGGCCCCAGTGGCCATTTTGTACATGTGCAGAGTGTTTTTGAGGGTTCTCAAGAATCTTGCGAGATTCTCGGCTCCCTTAAAATACTCTGCGCATGTACAAAATGGCTGCTGGGGGGCCATGCATGTGCAGAAATTGTTGGGGTGGCCATTTTGTGCATGTGCAGTGCTGGTTTTGGGCCATATGAGAACAGATCAAGAATCGACCAATTCTCGCCCCATTATTGTTCTTGCAAATCTCATCAAGAATCCAATTCTTGCTGAGATCTAGCGAGTCTGCGAGGGTGATTATTAGCCCTACTGCCAAGGTGAAAGCCCACCGCTTTGATCAGGTGCAGCCTCCCCTCCCTCCACTGGTCCCCTGTACCTGAACGCACAAACTCCTTGTCTTTACCTACAAGGCTCTTCGCCCCATCCTATCTCTCTGCACTCGTTCCCTGCTACACTCCTGTCCAAGGGCTCCGCTCCTTCTCTGCCACCACCCTCACCTGCTTACAACTCCCCTGCTTCTCAAAACCTATTTGCCCCTTCTCCCTTGCTGTCCTCCATGCCTGGAACTCCCTCCCCAAATAAATTCGCTCTGCTCCCAACCTTCAAATCCCTCCTGAAAGCGTACCTCTTCCATCAGGCCTTCCCTGATACATCCCCTTAGTCCTCTTCCTGATTTACCCACCATCCTCTTCTCCTGTGTCACTAAGCTGACCACATGCACCTGTGACCACTCAACTTCATTAATGTATCCTCCATGTCCCCTCCTCCCTAGTCTCCCCTAGATTGTAAACCCCTCGGGGCAGGGACCCTGTCTGTATTTAACAATTGCAAAGTGCCAGGTGCACTTCTGATGCTATATAAATACTTAAGAACTTGTTGGAAGAGGCCAGCAGGTTGGACGCTTCTGTGGAACGTTTAGAAATGGATTGCAATAACTGGCTCAGTAAGACAGAATTCCGTCACCATCCTTTGGGAGGAATGTAGGATGAATGCATAGCATCGTCTTACCGCATAAGATACGCGGCACCAATGCTTGAGGTGGTGGTCTCCTTCTGTCAATGGAAAGGCTAGCAAATGAACCCGTAAATGGACTCTATAAACTTGATCTCTAGGAATAAAGTGCTTAGATTCTTTAAACTTCAGCAGGCTTGCTTCTGCTTGTTGAAAAGCCTTTTGCAGTTGTGCTCTGGAATGGTGTAGAACGTGACTTGTCCTGGTGCTTAAGCCAGACTCAACGCTGCACCAGCAGCATTATCCTTGAGTAGGTCGCCAGACTTCAGTGGCAATGGACAAGCACTCACCCTTCTGGGGGGCAGTGGCTCACGGATGCACTAGCCCTCCTTGAGGGCCCTTGTATTTCTCTTATGGGGACCATTTATTTATTTGTTTGTTTATTTATAAAAACTTGATACCTTGCCCCTCTTGACACAGCAGCTCAGGGCGGCTACAGCACCCTGGAAAGAGTGTTCTCAGTGGCTGCCCCGAGGCTGTGGAACTCCCTCCCAGTGGAGGCCCGCTTGTCCCCAGATCTCCCCTCCTTCTGCCACTGTTGTAAAACTTGGCTGTTCCGCCAGGCATTTGGTGGGCGAGAGGGGTAGTGGGAGCAGGGAGGTTGGGTGGATTTTAGTCTTTTAGCCCCAGATTTAGTTGTTTTATTTGGTGGTCGACAGTGTCAAAGGCAGCAGAGAGGTCAAGGAGGCCAAGAATGGAGTAAAGGCGCTTAGATTTAGCGACCAGTAGATCATTGGTGATCTTGGCAAGGGCGGTTTCAGTGGAGTGAAGGGAGCAGAAGCCAGATTGGAGAGGGTCCAGGGAGGAGTTGGCAGAGAGGAGATCCAGGCAGCGGGAGTAGACAACACGTTCCAGAAGCTTAGAGGCAAATGGTAGGAGGGAGACCGGTCGGTAACCAGAGGGGTCAGTGGGGTCGAGGGTGGACTTTTTGAGGATGGTAGAGACAGTGGCATGCTTGAAGGCGGAGGGGAAGGAGCCAGTGGAGAGGGAGATATTAATTACATGTAAAGGGGGGGGCAACAGTGGGAGCAATGGAGGTCAGGAGGCGGGAGGGGATTGGGTCGAGAGGGCAGGTGGAGGGGTTGGAGAAAGAATGAAGAGAGGAGATTTCCTCAAGGGAGGCAGGAGAGAAGGAGGAGAGGAGAGAGGGGTGAGGGAGCGGGGAGAGGAGACGGGTGGGAAGCAATGTCCTGGCAGATCTTGTCAATCTTTGAGGGGAAGAATGACACGAGATCCTGAGCAGAAAGGGAAGAGGGTGGAGGGGGGCAGAGGGGCTTGAGAAGGGAGTCAAAGGTGGAGAAGAGCCAATGAGGATCACGAGAGTAGGATTCAACCCGAGAGGCATAGTAGTGTTGCCTCACCAGGGAGATAGCAGCAGAGAGGGAGGAGAGGGAGAACTTATAGTGGAGGAAGTCAGGGTGGGAGCAGGATTTGCGCCAGAGGCGTTGAGCAGCCCGGGTGCGGTAGCGGATAGTAGGGGTGAGCCAAGGATGGGGATTTTGGGGTCAAACAGGGTGGGAAGAGAGGGGGGCAAGAGAGCCGAGGGTCGTGGCGAGAGAGGCGTTAAGATAAGAGATGACAGTGTCAGGGGAAAAGGAGAAGACAGGAGGGGGGAGAGGGAGCAAGCGAAATCTAAAGGGTTAATAGCCTGCAGATCACGGAAGGGGCGAGGAGCTGGGGAAGAAGATGGGGATTGGTGGGAGAGGTTGAAGGAAGCGAGGTAATGGTCGGACATGGTGGAAAGGCCAAAGGAGAGGTCAGCAACAGGACAGTTTTTGGAGAAGATGAGGTCGAGAGAGTGACCGTCGGTGTGGGTGGGGGAATCAGTCCAAAGGAGGAAGCTAGGGAGAGAAAGTGGGAGATAGAGGGCTGGGAAGGTGCGTCAACATGGATGTTGAAGTCACCAAGAATGAGAGTGGGGGTATCATCGGAGAGGAAGAAGGTGAGCCAGGATTCAAAGTCTGGGAGAAAAGGGGGCCAGGGGGACGGTAGATGAGAGCGACATGAAGCTGAAGGGGGGAGTATAGATGCACAGAGTGAGCCTCAAAGAAGGGGGAGGGGAAAGGGGCTGGAATCGACAGGGGTTGGCAAGGAGAAGGCCCACGCCACACCCCGGCCTTCGGGGCGGGGGCGGTGAGAGAACAAAAGGCCTCCAGAGGAGAGGGTGGCAGGGGTGACAGAGTCCGAGGGAGAGATCCAGGTTTCAGTAAGGGCAAGGAGTTGAAAGTGGTGAGAAAGGAAGAGGTCGTGAATGAAGGGGGCTTTGCTGACAGAGGAGCGGTAGTTCCGGAGGGAGTAGGAAAAGGGGAGTTGATCAGGGGGAAGGTAGGGAGTGCGGAAGAGGTTGGGGGATGTGGAGCGATGGGGCTTGCAGGGCCTGTGTAAGGGAGGAGGGGGTTGCAGAGAATGGTTGAGGAGGGGGAATAGACAAGGGGGGAAATAATAAAAAACACTAGTCCCAGTACAGATCCCTGGGGCACTCCACTAATTACCACTCTCCACTGTAAAAAATGACCATTTAGTCCTACTCCTTGCTTCCTCTCTTTTAACCAGTTACTGATCCACAGTAGGACACTGCTTCTTATCCCCTAGCTCTTTAATTTCCTCAAGAGTCTTTCATGAGGGACCTTATCAAATGCCTCCTGAAAGTCCAAGTACACTATATCGACTTAGGAGACTTGCACTGGGGCACCTGAGAGTCTGCCCTGTCCTGCTCCAGCCTGCCCTACAGTTCAATGGCATAGCATCTTGGCTGCAGCCAAACAGAGTGTGGAGAGCCTGACCCTGCACAGTCCTGTGGCAGGCAAGCACAGCTGCCACACTGCAGGACCAGCATAGGGAACTGGACAGCTGGTCGCCCATCTGTGGGGCAGCCAGGCAGAACTCCCGCCATGGCTGAGGCACCAGTCATATGAGCAGGTGCCCAGCCCTGCCCTTCCTCCCTCCCCCAGCCCGACCAAAACCTGCCACTGGTTATCACAGGCAACAGCGCTCACTGCTCAAAGGCCAGCTGTGGTACTCGCCATGCGGCAGAGCAGAAGTAGCCTCAGCACACGGGCTGCCATGCCTTGGGGTAAGACTGCTATGCAATACGTCCTTGGCCCTTTTCCGAGGATGCAGCCAGCTGCTCACCCCGTCATGCAGCTGCGGAAACATCTGGCAGCATCCAGCCATACAATGCACTGCATCGCACAGTCCGACTGCCCAGGGTAAGTCAAGCCTGCCCTAGGCATCGCACATGGCTGCACCCCTTGGCTAGAGAGCCTGCTCTTCTCTGCTCCATCCTGCTCTGCAAGCCAGCTGCACAGCCCTCTGACTGGAAGATGTGACCTGACAGAAGAGATTGTGAGTAATGGACCTGCCATTGGATTGGGTGTGCTACCAAAACAGATGATATTAAACCATCCAATGCAAGCAAGGCATAGCCCAAAACCAAAAGACAGTGAGATCTGGATTATACATCCTTAGGGAGGGAGTAACTTGATCTTGTTTATATGTAAGAGTGTGCACGCGTTATCTTTTGTTAACTTTTCATAAAGCTTACTGTGTGTTTTGGTTATCCAAAGGTGGTCCCGGCTGCCCCTAATAATTGTGTATAACTGCACTTGTCTGGCACTCCTGGGCTGGTTTTATTTTTGTTTCCTGGGGGATAGTTAAGGTACTCCAAGAAGGATATATTTATATCCCGGGTGGAGGCACCATGCCATAGTGAGCACTTGGTATTGTGGTAAGCAGTAGGCAGGAAGAACAAAAGGCTGCATCTTTTTGCCTGGTGAACCCACTTGCTGCAGGAAAGAAATCCTGCCCTTCCTACCAGCAGGATTTGCTAGTTCTTGTTATGCTGAAGCATTGGCTATGGAAAGAAGAGACAGCCCATTTGTTCTGCCAAGGAGAAGAGATTTTAGCTGATCATGATGACTGTTACAAACAACGTACAACCTTTAGCACTTTGATGCAGGAATTATGAAGCTGTGTAAACTAGAAAGTAGTACTGTGCTATTTATGTTTTCCAGAAGGAAACAGCTTCCACTTTCTCACACCACCCATGCTCCAAGCATTCGTATATTAATAATATGGAGGTGAAGTCACTGGTTTCCAGGCGTTGTATAATTTCTTTCTTTTTCTATATGCAACAACAAAGCAGTATATTATTATCGTGCATGGTCAGTTTCCAATCAGTACATAACACCAATAGAAAATGGTGATTGAAAAAGTGAGTCACAGCATGGCCACACCTTACAAAACAGGACTGTGTGGATTAAAAGAGCAAACAGCACAGGCATGGAATTGCTGTGAGATGCACTAACCTTCAGGGACTCATCTTCACTGTGTTTTCCCCATTCACAGAAATGGGGGAAACACGGTGAACACGGGTCCCTGCTTAAGCGATGTTACACAAAGCTCTGTTCATAATTAACGGGGGGGGGGGCAGGTATCTCATTTTCAGACATGTCTCCACATTGCTTTATATTTTGATTCAGTCAACCCTCACAAGCTGTAGACCAGTCTGGGCCAGTGTTTGGATGGGACATATCCACTGGCCATCTCTTTGCTGTGGGAAACTAGCAGTATTA
>QEPC01004473.1:969112-988108 GCA_003113815.1 Sphenodon punctatus | reverse complement strand
GCAAATATTAATGCTTGTGGTGAATTTGCAGAATTTGGCTTCACTGGTTGCAGAATTTAAGATTTTTTGGTGCAGTCAACTCGGGTCCCTGAACATGGGGGAGGGGGCAGTGCTGAGTGTAAATAATGGGGACTTCAGCTACAAAAGGGGCCATATCTCCCCTCCAAGTACATCTACTGTTCTGAAACTTTGGGTCCCTACTTACTTTTGTCCAGCTGTCTGTCTCTCCTCCCATCCAATTTGGCTGAAATCAGCCCATTGGATTAAAAGTTACTACAGGGAAACACACAAACACATGCAGGGGAATGACATAAGCTTTCTGTATTATTTCCGTGCAAATTACAAGTAGATTTTGGCTAAACATTAGGAAGAACTTCTTAATGGTAAGAGCTGTTTGACAGTGGAACAAACTGCCTAGGGCGGTGGGGGCTCTCTCCTTCACTGGAGGTTTTAAGAAAGAGGCTGGACAACCATCTGTCAGGGATGCTATAGCTGTGGATTTCCTGCATTGAGCAGGGGGTTGGACTAGACCTCTGAAGTCACTTCCAACTCTAAGTTTCTAAGGCTGTCTAAAAATTGGAAAATGCTCTGGGTAATGTTAAGTAATTAGAAATACAAGATAACTTTTATGCTTTTAGATAGCAAGCATAAAATTAGGCTGTAAACTCTGTGGGGTAGGGATTATCATTTAGTTATTTACATATACTAAGTACCCAACACAGTAGGGTTCTGATTTTTGAATGGTTCTGTTGTAACACAGATGATAAATAAGTGTGATTCTGGAGAAGGTTCTAGAGCAAATTAAATAACAACAAATCACCAGGACCAGACGCCCAACTCGAAGTCCCCTGGGTTTCCCGGGTGGCAATGATGGGGAGGGCATTCTTGGTGGCCGCTCCCAGGCTGTGGAATTCCCTTCCAACGGAGGCTCACCTAGCCCCAGACCTCTCTCCTTTCCGAAGACAATGCAAGACCTGGCTGTTCTGCCAGGCCTTTGGAGAAGGAGACGTGTAGGGGGGTTGGGTTGGGTGTGTGTGTGTGTGTGTGTTAAGTTCCGCTCTTTTTAATGAATGTATAGTTTTAATAAGTTTTTAAGTTTTATAATTGTTTTAAATGTATTTAACAATATTGTGAGCAGCCCCGAGCTGCCATTGCAAGCATCAGGGAGCGGGCTATAAGTACGCTGAAATAAATAAATACAAATAAAATATTCATCCCAGAGTTCTGAAGGAACTAAAATATGAAGTTGCAGACCTACTATTGGTAATTTGTAACTTTTCGCTAAAATGTGCCACTGTACCAGAGGATTGGAAGGTAGCAAATGTAATGCCAGTATTTAAAAAGGGCTCCAGAGCTGATCCTGGAAACTACAGACCAGTGAGCCTGATGTTTGTGCCAGGCAACCTGGTGGAAATGGTTGTTAAGAACAGAATTACTGAGCATATTAATAAACATGGCTTAATGGAGAACAGTCAACATGGATTTAGGAAAGGAAAGTCATGCCTCACTAATTTATTGGAATTTTTTGAGGGTATAAATAAACATGTGGATAAGGGTGAACTGGTTGATTATAGTGTATCTGGACTTTCAGGAGGCATCTGATAAGGTCCCTTATGAGAAACTCTTAAGGAAACGAAAGAGTCATGGGATAAGAGGCAGTGTCCTTTCATGGATCGGCAACTGGATAAAAGATAGGAAGCAAAGAGAAGGACTAAATTGTCATTTTTTTCCACCGTGGAGAGAAGTAACTAGTGGAGAGCCCCAGGGAGCTGTACTGGGACCGATGTGGTTTAATATATTCATTAATGATCTGGAGAAGGGAGTAAAGAGTGAGGTGATCTCATTTGTAGATGACACAGTTATTCAAGGTAGTTAAAACCCAAGTGGACTGTGAAGAATTGCAGGAGGATCTTGAAAGACTGGGTGAATAGGCATCCAAATGCCAGATGAAATTTAATGTAGACAAGTGCAAAGTGATGCACATAGGGAAAATAAACCACTCTGTATGTACACAATTCTGGGTTCTAAATTAGGAGTTACCACTCAGGAAAAGAATCTTGGAGTCATTGTGGACAATACACTGAAATCCTGAGCTCAGTGTGCAGCGGTGGTCAAAAAAGCAAACAATGTTAGGAATCATTTGGAAAGGGATCGAGAATAAAACTGAAAATATCATGATGCCTCTATACAGATCGATGGTACGACTGCACCTGGAATATTGTGTGCAGTTCTGGTTGCCACATCTCAAAAAAGACATGGAAGGAAAAGGAACAGAGAAGGGCAACAAAAATGACCAAGAGTATGGAATGTAAACAGGGAGCGGTTATTTACCCTCTCTAAGCGTACTACAACAAGAGGACACTCCATTAAATTAACTGGAAGCAGATTTAAAACAAATAAGAGTAATTATTTTTTCATTCAGTGAACAATTAACTTGTTGAATTTACTGCCAGAGGAAGTGGTCAAGGCTGGTAGTATAGCTAGTTTAAAAAAGGGATTGGATAAGTTCTTGGATAATAGGTCCATTAATGGCTATTAGCCAAGAAGGCTTTGGGGATGTGACCTCTTACTGTTGGGGGCTGGAACAACAGGGAATGGATTGCCCGTTGTGACTTGCTGGGTACTTCTCTCAGGAGTAAGAGATTGGCCACTGTCAGAGACAGGATGCTGGGCTTAATGGACCATTGGTCTGACCCAGTATGGCACTATATATGTTCTTATAATGAGTAATTAGTTATCAAGTATGATTAACTATGGAAGAATTCTCAACATCTAACTTATCTTCCCATGGATAAAGTCAAATGAAATGTAATTAACTGGATGAGTACCACGTCCTGTCTCAGTCACATGATTGCCAAACTCATCACTAGTGTTCTGATGTACTGATGTAATATGAAGTCTGCAGTGGGGGAACCTTGGCATGTGTTCTTTGGTGGTATTGTGAGAGAAAGAAAAGGCAGCAGTTCTCGACTAGATATTGGTATTTGGGTCATTTCTGAGGGTTCATTTGCCTCTCTCGCGCTCTATCACTACTTTAGCAAGCCAGCATTTTAGTTGGTATACTTGAAGGCAGAATAAAAGAAATTCACATTTTATGAATTGATGCATCCACAAGCTGGATTTCTTCCATGTCTAACTTAGCTGCATAAATTCCCTAAAGCAAGACTACAGATGCAGCATGTAGCATGTACAAAATGTTTATTTAAATCCATTTAAGCAGACAAAACTCAGGAATGAAATATTAAAAACACTTCAAAATAAATTGGATTCTGAGAGATCTTCTTTCCCATGTGCCCTGCACGTGTAAAAACCTAAATCTGGAGTCAGATTTGACCTGGCATTGGCTCTTTAATAATGTTTTTATAATTTGATCAGAGCATCTATTTCCATCCCCCACCTCTGTTCAGTCAATCTTCCTGCTGGCGATAACCTGCCGCACTGCCTTCTGGCCTATTGAGAGCTTATGCTGGAGTCCTTGTGCTATTTAAAAATGAAATAATAAAGTGCAGCAGAACTTTGCCTTCTTCCCAATCCCCCTTCACTCTTTTGTTTTTAACAAAAACAGCAAGAAACCCCCTCCCCCCACCCCCCATCTCTCTGCCATGGCATGAAGGCTGAACAAATCAACATATAATGACATTTGACTGCAATTTGCTGTCATTAAACAGCAAGGTGGAACATTTTGTTTTTCTTGCTGGTTCAAAAGAAACTCTTATAAATCCTGAATCTCAACTGAGTACAAGTAGCCAGGGCAACATCAAGCAAGAACTTGACTTGCTCTCCTAAAGATTTGCAAACAAACAGGTACTTAGATTTACCATGGCAAGAATAGATATTAGCTCAATAATAGTTGTATGAATGCAGTCAAAGCTTAAGTCCCATGAAACACACCAAGTCCAAAAAAATCCCTGGCTCCCCATTTTCTAAAAATCTCATGTAAAAATATTAGGTTGCAGGATGCAGCAGCTGCACAAAATAATTTAACTCTATAACCAAGGTTTAACAATCAGTGAATTAATTAATTCCCTCACATGTGTTTTTCGTAATGTGTGAAGGATTTAATTCTGCTGTCAGTCAGTCTACCCCTTAGGGTGAAAACAAATGAGACAGTAGCCCACAAATCGCCTACGTTTCAGTTTGGTGGCCGCCAGATGTTCATCCACATCATGGGCAAGTGGCTACTACCAGATGTGTCACCCAGAGAAGGTTGGCAACACGGGCAAAGGTTTCACCCAGCTGGGCTAATCCAGGATAATTTGTGCCTTCCCATCTGGTAGGAACCACCCAGCCCCACCACAAGGCGAGGTCTGAAGATCAGGCCTGAAGAAGTGCACTCACCCCAGCCACCAAACAGCTGATAGTGGCGGGGGTGGGGTGGGGGCTGCGTGAGTGTACTCCTAAGTTCTCACCTCACGACCAGCTGCTTGGCAGGCACGGCTCATGTGAGTGTGCTCCCCTGCCCCCCACATCAGCTTTTTGACAGTAACTTCTCCCAGGGGCCCAATCCTGCTGCACAGCAGGGGGCTGGGAGTCCTGCCTCGTGTGGATGGCTCCTTGGCTGACCTGCGGCATGGAAGGACTGTGATGGCAGCTCCCCTCTTCCCCCCACACCCATATTCCCTAGAGAGGGCTGCCCTGCTCTCCCTGAAGGCTCAAAGTGCGATGGCTGCGATGGCCTTCCCTGGAGCAGGCAGGCGATCCAGCTTGTCCCTCTCTCGTTTGTTTTCATCTTTAAATTCAGCACAGAGGTGTGCAGCATTATGGGATACCTATCGGTAGCCATGGCAATAGGGAGTAACTTTTAAAAGTGAGGGGAGGTGGAGGGAGAGCATGGGAAGTTAACATGCAGGGTTACAGTCTCCCGCTAGAAACTGAAGTTGTGAAGGAATAGCTTATGTGAGATGGAAGAAGGATTCCACAATGTCGTATCAACTGTAGGCCTGATCCTGAGAGAGATGGAGAAGAACCTGCAGTCTCTGATTTCTTCAGTGGAATCTTGAAGTAGTTACTTAAGTAATCTTGGTGGAAGCAAGATCAGGCCTTTTGTTCTTACATAAACGTTTGAACAGGAAGTAGGTGGAACGAGATCAGATAAACAATTGACACTTAGCTGTTTAAAGGGAGATTTTCTATATCTGTATAGTCTTGGATACTGGCTCCCAAGCTTCTTCCTGATAAACCCCATTTTGAAAAATGTAAAACTTGACCCCAGACATCAACAAAGACATACAATGTATATCAAATACCAATTAGGACTATGACCCCATCTGTATATGGCATGAACACAAGTTGAGTCACTTCCCATAATCTGGAGATCTCTGATCTTGGAGTCCCACAGTCGGGGAAGACATTGTCATGCAGTGTTTCTAAGACCTGCTAATCTGCAAGTGTTCTAGGGTCTGTGTGCTTGTTTTCACATCTTGTGCAGGTCTTAAACGTGTCCCCTTGCAGATTGTTGTTTTTTATTGTCAGTAGATTTTTCTGAGCTTTGGAGTCTCTTCTGACTTTCTGCCTGCCATTTTTTTCATATGCTTGTGACTGTTGTTCGTATGTTCATTGTGGCAGTGTCCTATTTTACTTCCAGTAGTTTCATTCTGTTCCAAATCCCTTCTGCTGCTTGGCACATCTTACTTCTCTGTCCGGGTGACTGAGATTAATGTTTTCCAAGATTCTTTTTGCAGGGTGTGGGTAAAGTCAGATCCACTCTAAAAAACATGGATCTTGATGGATCCTGTAAAACATTGCAACCAAGTTCCAGAATTCTACCGCCAATAACTACAGAGAACATTCCTCACGGACTGCATCAAAAAAGTCTGGAATCCAGTGTATCTCTGTACTGCAGCAGCAAAACCACTTGGATCTGAGTGAGACATGGATCTTCGTGGATCTTATTGACTGTCTAATTTATTTTCAACACTCCACTGCCAAGGTCACCCCCTCCTCTGAAGGGAACGTATGTTCTTACTGTCGGGAGCTGGAGGTGAACAACAGGAAATAGATTGCCCATTGGGACCTGTTGGGTACTTCCCTCAAGCAACTGAGATTGGCCGCTGTCGGAGACAGGATACTGGGCTCAATGGACCATTGGTCTTGCCCAGTATGGCACAATTATGCTATTATTATTTTTATTATTATTAGCATTTGTATAATGCCAGCAATGTACCTGGCGCTTACAAAAAATAAGATAGACATGGTCCCTGCTTGAGAGCTTACAATCTAAAGACAGGGAGAGGGGAGACAGGGAAGGGGAAAACAGAGGTAGACACAAGGGATGTGACATTCATGAGGATGTGAGAGCTCAGGTACGCATTCTTGGCTTGGTTACAGTAAATTGATCATGGCCTGGGCCTTGCTTATCTGCGGGACCGCCTCACTCCCCATGTGCCCGTGCGACCCTTGAGATCGTCTGTGGAAGCCTTTTCGGAGGTTCCCTGAGCGAGGCGGGTGGCCACCGATGTTAGATCTTTTTTGGTGGCTGCCCCTGTGCTGTGGAATTCGCTCCCGGAGGAGGCTCGGTTGACTCCCACTCTCCTGCTGTTTCGGTGTGTATGTAAGACCTGGCTGTTCCGTCAGGCTTTTGGTGAGGGGTAGGGGTGGGGTGGGGTTTCCCCACATTGTATTGTATTTAAAAAAAAATATATATATATATATATTTTTACTGAGCGTTGTTTGCCGCCCCGGGCTGCCCTGTGGACAGGAGGGGCGGGATATAAATTTTAAATAAATAAATAAAATTGGGAGTTTGAAGATTAATAGGTGGATGATAATCCTGGGTGGGGACGCTTAGCAGGAGTTTGGAAGGGCGGAGCCAAAGAGGTGGGTTTTGAGGAGGGACTTGAAGGCGTGGAGGGTGGGGGGAAGGCGGAAAAGGGCAGGGAGGGATTTCCAGGCGTACGGGTCAATGAGGGAGAAGGGACGAAGGCAGTTGGGGGAGCAGGGGAGGCGAGGGAGGGGATGGAGGAGGAGCAGAGTGTTCGAGCAGAAATACGGAGGGAGATCAGGGCAGAGAGGTAGGGGGAGCGAGGTTGTGAAGGGCTTTGTAAGTGAAGACGAGGTGCTTGTGCAAAATATGCTTGGGAAGAGGGAGCCAGTGGGGAGAGGAGAGGAGAGGCTGCACGTGGTCAAAGCAAGTGGATGATCCTGGCAGCAGAGTTTTGAACAGAGATAAGGGGAGAAAGGTGGGAGCAGGGATGGCCAATGAGCAGGAGATTACAATAGTCGAGGCGTAAGATGACTAGGGCGCGGATGAGAGTTTTGGCAGAGGAGACAGACAGACAAAAGGGCAGATCTTGGCAATGTTGTGGAGGGAGAAGCGGCAGGATTTGGCAACGGAGTCAATGTAGGATTTGAAGGTAAGGTGCGAGTCGAAGATGAAGCCCAAGCTGCGAGCTTGGGGGACAGGGAGGATGGAGACCCTGTCAATGGTAATTGACAGGGAAGAGGGAGAGGAAGAACAGGGAGGGAAGATCAGGAGTTCAGTTTTTGCCATGTTCAGTTTGGGTTGGCGTTAAGACATCCAGGTGGAGATATCGGAGACACAGTTGTTGAGACGAGCTTGAACAGAGGGGGAGAGGGAAGGAGTGGAGAAAGAGAGTTGAGTGCCACCAGCGTAAGGATGGTATTGGAAGCCTGACCGAGAGAGGTAGGGAGGAGGAGGGGGAAGAGTTAGGAAGAGATACATTGAAGGAGCGGTCAGAAAGGTAGGAGGAGAACCAGTTGAGGACAGAGTCCCAGAATCCAAGGGAGTGGAGCGATTCAAGCAGGAACGAGGGGTCAACAGTGTCAAAGGCAGCAGAGAGATCAAGAAGGACAAGAAAAGAGTAAAGGCGGTTGGATTTAGCCACAAGAAGATCGTTGGTGATCTTAGCAGGAGGGGTTTCAGTGGAGTGAAGGGGGCGGAAGTCAGATTGGAGGGGGTCAAGGGAGGAATTGGCGGAGAGGAGGTGGAGGCAACAGGACTAGACAAACACATTCAAGGAGCTTGGAAGCAAAAGGGAGGAGTGAGACAGGACGGTAATTATAGGGTTCAGAGGGAGCCAGAGTGAACTTTTTGAGGATGGGGGAGATGGTGGCGTGTTTAAAGGCAGAGGGGACGGAGTCGGTAGAGAGGGAGAGGTTGATGAGGTGCAGGAGGGGAGGAGTGACAGTGGAAGCAATGGAGGTTAGGAGGCAGGAAGGAATGGGATCCAGGGGGCAAGTGGAGGGGTTGGAGGAGGAGAGCAGGGAGGAGATTTCTTCAAGGGAGGCGGGAGCGAAGGAGGACAGGAGAGGGGTGGGGGGAGGAGGGGGGGAGTAGTAGGGGAAGAGGACTTGGAAGTGATATCCAGGTGGATCTTGTCAATCTTAGAGGTGAAAAAGAGAGCAAGATCCTGAGCGGAGAGAGAAGAGGAAGGAGGAGGACTGGGGGGTGGGGCGGGGTTGAGAAGGGAGTCAAAGGTGGAAAAGAGATGGCAAGGGTCCCCGGAGCAGGACTCAATGCAGGAGGCATAGTACTTCTGTCTCGTGAGGGAGATAGCAGATTTGAGCGATGAGAGGCAGAATTTGAAGTGGAGGAAGTCGGCGTGGTAGTTGGATTTGCGCCAGAGGCGTTCAGCAGCCCGGGTGCAGGAGCGGAGATGGTGAATGGTGGGGGTGAGCCAAGGGTGAGGGTTACGGGAGCGAGCCTGGCAGGAGGAGAGGGGGGCAAGGGAGTCGAGGGTGGAGGTGAGAGAGGAGTTGAAGATGGAGATGGCAGAATCAGAGGAGGAGAAGACTGAGGAGAGAAGAGGAGAGAGGGAGGAGGCAAAGTCCTGAGGCACGATGGCCTGCAGATCGCGAAAGGGACGGGGAGATGGGGGAGAGGAGCGGGAGCAGTGGGAGAGGTTGAAGGAGGCAAGGAAATGGTCAGAGATGGGATGGTGTTCGAAGGAGAGATTGGAAACAGAACAGTTCCTAGAGAACACGAGATCAAGCGAGTGACTGTCAGTGTGGGTGGGGGAGCTAGTCCAGAGGAGGAGATTAAAGGAGGAAGCGAGCGATGGAAGGTTGAGAGGGTGTATCAACATGGATATTGAAGTCACCAAGGATGAGTGTGGGGATGTCATCTGAGAGGAATAGGGTGAGCCAGGACTCGAACTCAGAGAGAAAAGAGGCGAGGGAGCCGGGGTGGGGGCAGTAGATGACCGCAACACGGAGATGGAGAAAGGAGTAGAGGCGGACGGAGTAAGCCTCAAAGGAGGGGAAGGAGAGAGATGAGGGGAGGGGTTGAAAGTGGCAGGAAGAGGTGAGGAGAAGGCCCATGCTGCCACCCCGGCCTTTGGAGCGGGGCTGGTGGGAGAAGGAGAGGCCTCCATAGGAGAGGGTGGCAGGAGTGACAGAGTCAGTGGGGGGGATCCAGATTTCAGTGAGGGCGAGGAGGTGAAGGGAGTGAGAGAAGACAAGATCATGGATTTGGGGGCTTTATTAGCAGAGGAGTGACAGTTCCAGAGGGAGCAGGAGAACGGGGAGTTGATCAGGTGGGAGATAGAGAATGGGGATCATATTCAGTCCCTCCTCTGTTCCCTCCACATCCAGCACAAACACTGTCTCTTCACTTTCAAGGCTCTTCATGAACTTGTTCCTCCCTATCTTTCTGTCACTCTTTCTGTAGCTACCATAGGGACAGCAGGTGCATACTAAAATGAATGATGTGGAATGCCCATTTGAAACAATCGAGGCAACACCAGTGTCAGTGGGAAATAATGGGGATCTGTGAATGCCAGTAAGCCTTAATGGATAGTAAAGAAATACAATGGAGCTGTATCTCTGAAAGGAAGGGAGAGTGGGGAAGATGGAAATGCTAAAAAGGGGTTTGGTGTGGGAATAAATAATAATAATTTATTGTTTCAACCAAAGGTTTATAACAATACAAAAGAGTATAAATATAAATAAAATAAAAATACGATAAACAACCGCATAAAACTCCGCACTAAGGCAGATCCCAGGGGACCTTTAGCTGTGACTGCTACTTGGTGTGGGAATAAAATGACAGGGTCGCTGATGGGAGGTACTGGGGAGAGCAGGGTTTTTGAGGTGGTCCAGATTGTGCTGGGGTGAAGAAGGGCCTTTGGAGGCTTTAGCAGGTGCTGGAAAAAAGAGAGGGGTCTTTGGGGCTCTGGATGTTGCTGGAGACTGGCTGACGTGGTGGTAGGGTGAGGGATGGGGCAGCAGGGGGGTCTAACTAGGGCAGAGCCGAAGCCCACATCCATTCTTTTGCACCTTGGCCCGTTCCTACCTAGCTACACCTCTGCCTCATCTGGTTGACTAACCCAGATTTCTGGGTCCACTCTGTAAGTACCATACACCACAAATGCAATATCCATCCCAGCAGGCTTTGTTTGCTATCACATTAACTTTGTCTTATGTTTAAATAAATTAATGTAGAAGAAAAACCTAGCTTTCTATTGGAGTAGACTGCATTTTTTTCTTTTATCCTTCCTAAATGCACAAATTTGGGATATCCGGATAAGGTGGGCAGCAGAGGAGATGAAGAAATCCTTTGGATTTTGCAGGATCCCTGCCCTTGATATGGGGGGGTTCTGCTACTGTGGTGCAAGGATGCACAGAATTCGTGATTTCTGCAGAATAAAAAGAGCAAGTGGAGGTTATTTGTATTTCTGGACTGTACATTTTTGGGCACAGTGAAAAAAATTGTTAGGATCTGGAAGGATCCATGCTCTGGACCTGGCACTTTTTACCACAGTGGGTCTAGGATGTACTGGATTACAGAACCTTTTGATACTTCCACAGTGGACAGATGTGACATGTTGCAGAGGGTGGGAGTTAGGCAGATGGGTAGAAATAAATATGATCCATGAGGATCCGTGGCTTAGATCAGATTTATTTTTATTTTTACCAATTGCTGCAGCACTGGGATATAGCAAATACCAATTTTTTGTTGTTGCAATCATTGTGGGAGGATAGGATTTATACTGGTATGTTGGAATGTGTGTGAGAGAGGTGGGTGGGAAATAATTAGAATAACTGAGGATTAGAGCTGAAATGGATAGTTAATTTGGTAAACAAAATAACTGAATTTCTGGCTAATTAATTGGTTAACCAGTCAGTTAAAATCGTTAGGATTCTAAAATATACTTAAAATATGTGTAAGTGTGTTTGAACTCAAGACTTTGGAGATTTCAACTTAACTCAATTAAGAAGAATGGGATAGCTGACATGTCAGAGTGATTGTTTAAGGCTGGTTGTAGATTCAGGAAGAGAATACGCATTTGCTTTTACACATGACTTGTTCTTCAGGATATTTTTCACAGTAATAAGATTTGGAACACAAACCGTAGGCCTGGATACTACGTTTATGCATCCAAAGACTATGGTACATCTGACTGATTTATTTCCACATCAAAAATGGTTATGATCAATACTATTAGATTAAAAACAAACATTATCTAGGCCCCCACTAGGTGCTAGATAAAAGCAGGATCACTTTCCATTATAAACACCGACATTTAAAAGCCCCTTTTTAAATATTTGTATAAATGGCTTGAGCTTCTTCTTTTTTTTACTTTTGAAAATTTAATTGTGTGTTCTCGTTTGGTGGAATGGTTATTTATTGAAATTTTGAAGCAGATCCAGCATAGTGATGAAAAATTATAACTATTTAAAAGTTAATTAGTGGTCAGTTTCAAAACGGCCCAACCTTTTGTTACGGTTCATATCTTCCTCACCTTTGTGAGCTGAGCCCCCAAACTTCACAGACATGTATCCCGAGAGGTCAATGAACTGATACTGTGGGCTAATGGTGTTTAGTGAAGGCAATGAAGAGTTATTAAACATAAAAAATTTAGTTCTAGTACATGCATGGTTGAGCAGACACTGACTGCAGCTTGGCTACAAAGCAGCATAAATAGTTACCTGATTCAGTTTAACGGCCCAGCCCCCAAATCAACATGTCCCCACCACATGAAGTGAAAACATGGCGGTTCGCAGGCAAGTGAGGCTGCTGCAATTGCTTCTGCCCGCTCTCATCTAGAATCCCAGAGGGCGGGGGAAGAGGGACAGGGGACGGCAGACCCAGGCAACAGCCACGGCGCACAGGGCTGGCCGCCAGATAAGGGTACCGGGCAACACCACCACACAACCCTGGGGCATGTCACACAACGTACGGACATCTCTGGAACACAAGGGGGCATTTGCTGTTCTCCCAGGCCTTCAGGGGGAGGGGGGGTTAATGAGAATTTTAAACTGTTGAATATTCTCATTTTTATTCTGGTTTTAAATATTTTTATTTTTGTATGGAAGCTGCCCCGAGATGCCATAGGCATAAGGGGGTGGCATATAAATGCGACAAAATAAAATAAAAATAAATAAATAAATTTAATGCAGCAGGGAGACCAATGGGACAGCAGCTGAAAAAGCCAAGCATGAAGCCATATACCCACTCTTTGCCAGGCTGACATTCCTTCTGTTCCAAACACATGCCCTATACAGCATCCAGGGCAAACAGCGGCAGTTCACAGGGCCCCATTTCAAGGGGGATCACGGCTGCTAGGGTGGGGCACATGAACCTCGTGCCACAAACAGGAGGACTCACGCAGGCGGCTCACAGTGTAATGTCTGGGGAGGCAGTCATAGCAGAGGGACTGGGGCGGTGCAGTCCAAGGGCAAAGTCAAGTAGGCAGAGTCCACCCCCCCCCCCCCCCCCCACGAATGCGTGAGATGGAGGAGGAGGCACAGTCACTGAGCGTTGTTCCACAGTCAAGTCATGGCTGCAATGGAGCAGGAGCCTGGACCTTAGCATCCTCTGCATACTCCGCCCATGCAAACATTCCATTTCCTCTTCAGTAACTTTGAGCCCACATAGGTCGATCTACCATTAAATTTGGGGCAACGGGATCCCTGCTGGCCAGAGCAAGCTGGACATCCGGTCAGTTTCAAATCTCCAACAGGACTGCCATCTCCACTGCATGATGTCCAAAAAGCGACAGGCTTCATGACAGAAGGTCATAGCCATCACGCGTGGTCAAGGATAAACTTTATAAAATGTAAATTTATAGAAATGGTAAAGTAATAAAAAAGCATTGCTGCACAAAAGGACAGAGTTAAGGCATTATTAAACATTTTCACAAGTGACATCATGTATAGTAAATATGACACAGTAATGAATTAAGTACCTATGGTGTATTAATGTTGATATTTGATGTACTGTAGATAATAAAGTGTCAATAATTTCCACGTTTCTTGGCGTTTGTTTTCTTATATTGTATGTTAAATGTGTTTTGAAATGTTTTGTGAAATTGATAATCTAAGAGGAGCCAGCACCTTTTTATTTGGAAGGAAATAAATACTAAAATATCAAATTAAGGGTTTTAATTTTTGTTCAAATTATTTTTAATTTTACTTTAAGGACCTGGGGGGACCTGGCAAGTGGGGGGAAGGTTTAAAAAAAAGAAAAGTAAGTGTTTAAGTCTGGGATCATAGAAAGGGCCATTTGAAAATGCAGCACAGACTATTAAAGGATGTTCCTGTAATTAAATGAGGATATTGACATAGGCATATCAGAAACTTTGTGGAATGACGATTTGATAATCGATGGGACACAGTGATACAAAATATATTGAAATGACAGAGTGGAGGGTTAGTTGGGGGTTTTCAGGGGACTGTATATGTTGTTTGTTCTTGTATGTTAGCTGCCCCGAGTCCTTGGTAAGGCGCAGGTTATAAATTTAAATAGCAATTGCCCTGTGTTTTTAATTAGTGGTGTAGCAAGGTTGTGGTGAGTCTAGGCTCATGTCCCAATTATGGGTCCCCTTAAGGGCAAGGGTGCAGGGTCTCCAGGGTGGGTGGGACAGAGCATATGCATTAAGGCAGCACCACCCCAGCTCCCAGCAACCCCACCAGAAAGGAAGTTTTCAGGGGTGTGTTTATACGATCCAGGAGATTGCAGGGAGGTCTGTGGCCAGTGAGTGGCACAGCTGTGGAGCAGTCACTCGGGTGGAGTGTGGGGGAAGGGATTCTAATGGGTGTGTCTCAGCATGGCTACTGTGACAGCCACCTCACACTCCCCATGCCACGGACCATACGGGAGGGGGAAGTGCACTGGGCCGGCCTTTGAAATTGACATGTTCTGGCAGTGAGCACTGGGGAGCTCACGGTCAGTTCTTGTGACTTGCAAAAGCCGTGTCCCCCACCCACAGTGCCTAGGAGTGGCAGGCTTGTCTGCTGGCATGGGTGACCACCCCAGTTCATATGATGTGAGAGCACTCATTTTTGGCTTGCCTTGTGTAATACAGCACACTCTGGATTTCTCAACAGTAGGCCATGAGTGGCCATGGCAGCACACATCCACCCCACACCAACTTGGCAGTTGGAAGAGTGGCTCCTGGGTGGTCATGTGTGGTAGCATCTCATTTGAAAACACCCAGAGTGGGTGGGGGAAGGGCTAGGACTCCACCCTCACCCACTCTGAAAACTTCCTTCTAGCAACACTAGGAAATGTGCAGAGTGGGTGGGAATGGTGTACTGGCCCTGTTTGTCCCCTTCCACAAATTTCCTATCAGCACTCAGATCTCTTGCAAAGGGTCTACAAGAGTCCAGGGCCCAGTTGGAGCCAATGCAGTCCTGCAACCTGTATTTTTCATAAGTGTCTTAAAATTTGCATATCTGGCCACCCTAGTTGAGACTGAGCCTCACACCCCCTCGGCCCACTCCATGTTGGCTGCGCTCCTGGTTTTCATAAGAAATTCCATTCCTTCAAGGGGAAAAGTAACAACTGGAAAACCAAGAAGCCCAGCCTAGATGATAAAATGAATCCATGGGTACGTTCTTGTGCTCTTTGGTGCAGGGTGTTGGCGAGAAACGTGGCATACCTTCTACTGGATGTACCCCTCTCATTAGGACTACAATTCTCAAACCATTTACTCTGACGTAGGGGCGGGCTTAAGCAGGGCCGCGGCCCCCAAGGGAGTCTAGTCCTGGAAGTCTGTGGTCCAGCGTTCCTAAGCAGGCCCAGCCTTACCATAAGGCAACCCAGGATGATTGCCCCAGGCCCTGCTATTTTCTCTACTTCTGGGGCCTCACAGTGACCTCCACATCTTCACCAGGGCAGTGGGCAGGGCTCCCATGCCCTTGTAGCAGGGCCTCAGGGTGTCCCAAGAGGGTGGATGCACCAGGGGACCCACATTTTATCTTTGCCCTGGGCCCTACAATTTGTAGGGCCCAGGTGGGCCCTGCAAGGAAGTTCTATTGAAGTTACCCTACAATAAGTGGCTTGAAGGCCTTGACCTGAGGACAGATTGCATGACAAGTGGGGCAACGGTACTTGCTTTAAGAAGTTCATGTATTTGGTTAGCCTTTTTTATAAAAACATCTTATGAAATTAATAATTAAATATATTTATATTTTATATTTAAAGTATAACAAACCACTCAAAGATTTTTTTTAGGGGGTGAGACAGAAGGGCAATTTTTTTTTTTACAGCAGGTAGGGTCCCTCTATCTTCACCCCCATAGTTACAAGCTGTGTGGTGTGTGTACATCCACCCACGTACACCTGAAGAGGTGATCTTGCCTCATTGCAAGCTGTAATCTTACCTCATACAATAGGACTGCGAGGATTACAGTCTCATGCCTGCAGGCTCACAGTACTGTTGTCAGCTTTTGCATTTTTATCATGCTTTCATGCTGTTTAATGCCCTAGGGCCTGGAGTCATGTTATCCTGCGAAAAATCTTAATTTTGTTTTGTTAATAGAGTAAGTTGTAGTCCCCCTGTTGCAGAGAGAAGTTTCAAGTATGAACTGAGGAGCGAGAAAAAAGGAATCCAAAATCTATTTCTAACCAATCTTATATTTTTAAGTCGCAGAACAATTAATTATGTCCATTTATTTTTTAACATTGATTTAAAAAACTTCTAAATACCACAGCTCCTGGGCTGAGGGTTGGGTCTGTCCCTGCCTGGGTGGAGAATAGGGAGTGCCTGCTTGGCGCATCCCTGCTTATTGGGGGCCGGAGCCAGAACCAGCCTGCGCTCATTAGAGGGAGCTCTAGGCCGGAGAGAGCAGCGCTTACTGCAGCGAGAGTCCCGCTCCTGCCTCTTGCAGCTGCTTCCTCCTTGAAAGCAAGTGAGACAGACAGAGGGGCCAGCGGTCATCGCGGAGACCGAGCCCGGCTGCTGCGGGGGTGGAAGAAAGGGCGATCAGAGCCCAGGCAACCGGAGCTGCTGTCGGCATGAATCCGGCGGACTCCTCGGTACCTACCCCGGGGAGAGAGCTAGTCAGGAAGAGGTATGCAGCGCCCCTTCCCCGTTACAGAAGCGTGAGCTGCAAGACCCCCTCGGCTGCCGGGGAAATGGAAGCAAAGCCGGGAGCGAGCTTCCCATTGCTGCCTCTCCAATTCCTCCTCGCCTGGAGGCAGGCGGGCGGGGAAGCCTCCCGATCCAGGAGATTGCAGGGAGGTCTGTGGCCACTGAGTGGCACAGCTGTGGAGCAGTCACTCGGGTGGAGTGTGGGGGAAGGGATTCTAATGGGTGTGTCTCAGCATGGCTACTGTGACAGCCACCTCACACTCCCCATGCCACGGACCATACGGGAGGGGGAAGTGCACTGGGCCGGCCTTTGAAATTGACATGTTCTGGCAGTGAGCACTGGGGAGCTCACGGTCAGTTCTTGTGACTTGCAAAAGCCGTGTCCCCCACCCACAGTGCCTAGGAGTGGCAGGCTTGTCTGCTGGCATGGGTGACCACCCCAGTTCATATGATGTGAGAGCACTCATTTTTGGCTTGCCTTGTGTAATACAGCACACTCTGGATTTCTCAACAGTAGGCCATGAGTGGCCATGGCAGCACACATCCACCCCACACCAACTTGGCAGTTGGAAGAGTGGCTCCTGGGTGGTCATGTGTGGTAGCATCTCATTTGAAAACACCCAGAGTGGGTGGGGGAAGGGCTAGGACTCCACCCTCACCCACTCTGAAAACTTCCTTCTAGCAACACTAGGAAATGTGCAGAGTGGGTGGGAATGGTGTACTGGCCCTGTTTGTCCCCTTCCACAAATTTCCTATCAGCACTCAGATCTCTTGCAAAGGGTCTACAAGAGTCCAGTGCCCAGTTGGAGCCAATGCAGTCCTGCAACCTGTATTTTTCATAAGTGTCTTAAAATTTGCATATCTGGCCACCCTAGTTGAGACTGAGCCTCACACCCCCTCGGCCCACTCCATGTTGGCTGCGCTCCTGGTTTTCATAAGAAATTCCATTCCTTCAAGGGGAAAAGTAACAACTGGAAAACCAAGAAGCCCAGCCTAGATGATAAAATGAATCCATGGGTACGTTCTTGTGCTCTTTGGTGCAGGGTGTTGGCGAGAAACGTGGCATACCTTCTACTGGATGTACCCCTCTCATTAGGACTACAATTCTCAAACCATTTACTCTGACGTAGGGGCGGGCTTAAGCAGGGCCGCGGCCCCCAAGGGAGTCTAGTCCTGGAAGTCTGTGGTCCAGCGTTCCTAAGCAGGCCCAGCCTTACCATAAGGCAACCCAGGATGATTGCCCCAGGCCCTGCTATTTTCTCTACTTCTGGGGCCTCACAGTGACCTCCACATCTTCACCAGGGCAGTGGGCAGGGCTCCCATGCCGTTGTAGCAGGGCCTCAGGGTGTCCCAAGAGGGTGGATGCACCAGGGGACCCACATTTTATCTTTGCCCTGGGCCCTACAATTTGTAGGGCCCAGGTGGGCCCTGCAAGGAAGTTCTATTGAAGTTACCCTACAATAAGTGGCTTGAAGGCCTTGACCTGAGGACAGATTGCATGACAAGTGGGGCAACGGTACTTGCTTTAAGAAGTTCATGTATTTGGTTAGCCTTTTTTATAAAAACATCTTATGAAATTAATAATTAAATATATTTATATTTTATATTTAAAGTATAACAAACCACTCAAAGATTTTTTTTAGGGGGTGAGACAGAAGGGCAATTTTTTTTTTTACAGCAGGTAGGGTCCCTCTATCTTCACCCCCATAGTTACAAGCTGTGTGGTGTGTGTACATCCACCCACGTACACCTGAAGAGGTGATCTTGCCTCATTGCAAGCTGTAATCTTACCTCATACAATAGGACTGCGAGGATTAGTCTCATGCCTGCAGGCTCACAGTACTGTTGTCAGCTTTTGCATTTTTATCATGCTTTCATGCTGTTTAATGCCCTAGGGCCTGGAGTCATGTTATCCTGCGAAAAATCTTAATTTTGTTTTGTTAATAGAGTAAGTTGTAGTCCCCCTGTTGCAGAGAGAAGTTTCAAGTATGAACTGAGGAGCGAGAAAAAAGGAATCCAAAATCTATTTCTAACCAATCTTATATTTTTAAGCCGCAGAACAATTAATTATGTCCATTTATTTTTTAACATTGATTTTAAAAACTTCTAAATACCACAGCTCCTGGGCTGAGGGTTGGGTCTGTCCCTGCCTGGGTGGAGAATAGGGAGTGCCTGCTTGGCGCATCCCTGCTTATTGGGGGCCGGAGCCAGAACCAGCCTGCGCTCATTAGAGGGAGCTCTAGGCCGGAGAGAGCAGCGCTTACTGCAGCGAGAGTCCCGCTCCTGCCTCTTGCAGCTGCTTCCTCCTTGAAAGCAAGTGAGACAGACAGAGGGGCCAGCGGTCATCGCGGAGACCGAGCCCGGCTGCTGCGGGGGTGGAAGAAAGGGCGATCAGAGCCCAGGCAACCGGAGCTGCTGTCGGCATGAATCCGGCGGACTCCTCGGTACCTACCCCGGGGAGAGAGCTAGTCAGGAAGAGGTATGCAGCGCCCCTTCCCCGTTACAGAAGCGTGAGCTGCAAGACCCCCTCGGCTGCCGGGGAAATGGAAGCAAAGCCGGGAGCGAGCTTCCCATTGCTGCCTCTCCAATTCCTCCTCGCCTGGAGGCAGGCGGGCGGGGAAGCCTCCCCCACCGTTACTTCTGAGACCCCTTTTCGCTGGGGATAGGCTTCCCCCATTGTTACTTCTTGCCTGGATAGGGCCGGGGCAGCCCCCCCCCCC
>QEPC01004473.1:958445-968785 GCA_003113815.1 Sphenodon punctatus | reverse complement strand
GGTTCTCTCTTCCCCCCCCCCCCCCGTTAGCTCTGAGAATCCTTAGGTATGAATGGGAGGTAGGTTCCCACAATTGGTTCTCCTGACTATAGCCCCCTCCCCCGAAGGAAACGGGCAGGCTCCTTCCACAACAGGCTCTTCCTCATCATGGGGGGTTAGATGCCCTTCCTCGGGGGTGCCTAGGGAAGAGGCTTCTGGTTACAGATGCCCCAAAGAGACCCCCCCCCCCTCCCCATAGAGGAAGGGGGAAAGGCTCCTCCTACCGTTGTCCTTCAGACCTCTCTCCTGAGGTGAACAGGGGTAGGACACCCCCCCCCTTCCCTTTCTTGGAGGAACAGGGGTAGGACACCCCCCCCTTCCCTTCCTTTCTCTGCCCCACTGATACCCTCCGCCTCAGGCAAGGAGAGGCGAATTCGTCCATTCCCGCCCTCGAGAGACGGGGGTGGGGGGGCGTACACAGGCTCCCCCATTATGGTCTCTGAGCGTCCTCCCTTCCCAACAGGTGCAGCTTCTCGCCCCAGCCGGACCCGTTTCTGGCCTTGGGGACCCATCTCCCCGGCCGAACTGTCAAGCGGGCTCCTCCCCGGCACTGAGGCGTGGGGAGGAGGGGACAAACCCGGCGGGGGTGGCGGAGCTCGGCCCCCTCTCCCCGTGCCGGGAAGGGGAGGAGGAGGAGGGCGCGCCAGGCCCTGAAACCAGCAGCAGGAGGCGGCGGCGGCGGCACCGGGTTTAGTCCACTAACGGGGACGTATCCTCTCCGCCGGGAGCTCCCGCCGGCCTGCGGCGTAACCCACGCTGCTCCCCTGTCTCTCCGCAGGGAACCGAAAGGGGACTAGGGAGCCGGCGCTGAGCGCTCCCCGCGCGTTACATTGGGGCCAGGCTAGCTATCTCTGTGTCCATGAGCCCGCCGCCCACTCAGAGCCGCCGCCGCCAGCTCCTTCTCCCGTTACTGCTGCCGCCGCCAACCGGGACTCACGCCGCTGCCCCTAGCAGCGCCACCGGGCCCACCACCTACAACCCCGCAGCAGCCTTCCCTATTCCTCTGCGCTCTGCGTTGCAGAAGGTGAGTCCCACTGGCCGAGCTATCCTTAGCTCGGGGAATGTCGGGGTCCCCCTTCTAGTCTTAGTGGCTTCCTCTTCTCAGAGCCACTGGCCCTCTCCCTCTTCCCTTCCCCCACTCCAGCCTTTGCTTTCCTAGTCTCCTTTCCTGGCTACTCAGTATTCTCCTTTTCTCTCTGCTTTTCACCTCCACTCCCTTTATGATCTCGTTTCTCTTTATTTTACTCCAGTTGCCCTCAGTCCAGCTTTATAGTTTGAAGGATGATCTTGCTTAATCTAGATTTTGGTTTTGACATGATTATTTTTTTGAAGGTGATACGCATGCACTTCCTACCCCCTCCCCCTCTGCTCTGGTTAAACATCATTACAAATACTTGAGGTTTTTCTTTTCCGAACTGCAGGAGAAATAAAGTCTGCCAGTGCCCCTGCACCTCTTGGTGTGAGCCATGAAGAGTCAGTAATCTGTTGGTAGGGGAATTCCACTTTTCACTAACCCTCTCAAATGATCTGTGCTTTGGTCACTTGCTTTCTAGCCTTGGGGATTGTATTCTCCTCCCTTTGCTTCTCTGGCAGGTCTTTTCTTAGTTTGCATCATCAGTAGACGGTTTAGCATGCTGTTTATCATGTCTCATGGTTGTAGGATTCTTCTGTGGCTTTCCTCTAGCCCCCAGATATTCCCCAACATGTATTTCAGGTGGCTGTCATGTTATCAGTGTACGGTGGGCTTTAAAATCTCTTGTGTTAAATAAAATTGCATATTCACGTATTTCTCGGGAATGAATTCAGAAGAAAACGCAGGCTTGAGAAGCAGTCTCCTATAGTCTCATCCCCTGCTCAGGCCCAGGGGCCAACTGTGGCTAGTTTTTATTTGGCCCCTTTCCAGTTCCTGAATCTGATCCTTGGATCCAGTTCCTACCTACTGTTGGCATGTCCTGAGGCAGCACTTGCTGTGCCCCAAAACTTAGCATCAGGGCCTGTGAATTCCATTTTTCTAGCCTGTGACCCTTTTTAAAAACACCTCTAGGGAGGTAGGAAAAGGTCACTTGCTCCATGTAAAATGCGGCCCTCCCATCTCCTTCCTTGAGTTTGTCTTTTTAAAATTGGCTTTAAATTTTTTAAATGGTTGTTGTATTGTTGTAAGCTGCCCCGAGATGCCGTAGGCATGAGGGAGCGGCTAAAAAATGCTTTAAAATAAATAAATGTCTGGGCATAGCAGGAATGCCATGAGGGCATCTGTATCAATGTAACTTATTCTCTTATTGAAATTCTAAGGTATGTTTTAATCAACTCAAGGTAAACTCCCTGCTTGTAACCTAACACATTCTTCCCTAAAAACAAAGAACTGTTACTGCTGCATGATTGGGGCCAGTCCTTTAGAGGCTCCAAGGGTGTGCCTGTAAGGCTCCAAGACTATGGGTGGAATTATTTGAGATGATCACCCCCATTACCAGGCGTGTTCCTGCATGCCCATCTATTAGGCGTCCGCCACATGGCCTCCATGTGGTCACCACAGAGCTGCCACTCACAGCGGAGTCCAGGGACATCACGGGCCCACCATGTGAGCCAGTCAGGACTAATAGATGCCCACGTGTCCATGTCTCAATTAGGTTTGCTAGCTTTCAGGTCTGCCAGCACATAAGAGTCCCAACTAGTGTGCCTGGCCAGCTGAGAGAGGGAGACTGCAGGGCGGGGAGGGAGATCTCTAGCATGCCTCTCAGCTGAGAGGTGGTCATGGGAAGGGAGATTGCTAGCACCACTGGTGGAAGCTGCTACAAACACATGAAATACTGGCCGGGGGGGGCTGCCTGTATTAGATTCCTGTGTACTTAAGCCCCTATGCTCATACTATTGCTAGAGTTACTGTGGATCATGGGTATGTTGCATGTAACTCTCCCAGGACAAGATAGTGACTTGTTCTGGAGGGACTGATGTCTGGAACCCTGTTTTAACATAATTGTGGTGGCCTGATACCTTTGGGTCCAGAGCTACACCTGCAAGCACTTGAAAGACTGAACTCGGGCTAAGGGAGAAGAAATTATGACATGCACACAAGGCTAGGGGTCATGATCTGGGTCATTCTCTTCCTGAGCACACTTCTTAAGTACCCCCGCCCCCAACTACTGTGTGGCCCTCAGAGCTTATACTAATTTTCAAAGTGGTTCCTGGGAGGGAAAGTTTCCAACCCCTGCCATGGGCTGACTGACTTTGAAGCAGCGTGGGAACCTCAGGCCAAATATGACCCAGGGCCTTTTGTCATATAGATCCTTTCAAATTCATAGACCTGACCTGTGGATCCAGTCCTTACCCTAGAGTGCCTTGCACCCTCTCTTCCGTTTCACCACCCTGATTGTGCTGCTTCAGCCTTTCCCTTATCTTCCTTTTTCCTGACCCACATCCCCATGGCCCCCTGACAGCAAGACTTATCAGCCCCTGTCCAACCTGAATGTTCTTAATAAATACAGAGATGGCTTGTGAAGGAAAAAAGAATCCCTGCTTCTGGTCTAGGTGGAGACCACATTTACAAAGTACATAGATGAAATTACATCAGCTAGAGGTCTACTTGCTGGGTAGGGTTTTTGATTCTGTAGCTATGTGGGTGACCTTTATTTTCTTTTTCTTGTAGGAAGAGCCCACAGACTCCGGTGTGAAGAGAATGGCTGTGACTTTAGAACAGACCCAGAGGGTGGGCTATACATTTCTGAAAGCACTCCTAAGATTCGGTTTCATGGTTGCCAATAACCTGGTTGCTATTCCATCCTACGTCTTATATTTAATAGTTCTGCAGCCTCTTCGAGTGTTGGATAGTAAGCGATTCTGGTATATCGAAGGAGTATTATTTAAATGGCTTTTAGCTATGGTGGCTTCCTGGGGCTGGTGGGCAGGATATACAGGTAAGAGTGTTTTTAATACTTAAACATACATGTATAGTATGCTTTTATATTGGAGAAAATTTGACACTGTTAGGGGTATGTCTTTGAACAATGGGTTATATTTCAGTGGGTTTTCCCCCCAGTTATTTTGATATAGATACAAACTACATATTTTGATCAGCATGTTAAATCTACTGTGTATTAAAGTGTGTCTATCAGATAATATCTTAACATCTAGCCTGATTGAATTCAAAGAACCTATTTAATAATAGAGGTTTTTAGTTGTTGATTACTTACTGTTATTAATAGCTTTAAGATTTCTATCTTGGAATACTCAAGACCATCTTATTGTGATGACAGAGAATGGTAACACCTTAAAAAGAAATCTTGCTTTATTTCTATTGCGTAGGAAGCTAGAATGTTCCAAATATGGATGTGCACAAACCTCTCTTTATGAAGTATGCGGTGCATGTGTCCTAGTCACCTTTGTGTAGGCCTGTCAGCACACTGTGAAAAGCATGACATGAAGGTCATTTCTAAAGAGTAACTTATGTTCAGGATAACTTGCAACTGTGGTTTGCTTTTCTGCTCTTTCTAGATGGAGGAAATATAGCAATAAGTGAAAACACTTCTTGACCGTACAGATCCTTGTATATCACGAAGAGTGTTCATGCTTTAGCTATACAGATATATTATTTTCCTTGCATGCTTTACTTTATAATAATTATTTGAAATTCCATTTATTTATTAAAAAGTATATTGATTCATCAAGGAGGGTGCCACACTTGTCCTTGGGACACATGACTTTCATCTTGACTGCTGCTACAAATTGTCCCTCCCAATTTTTTACATGCTTATAACTTGGAAAGGGGAACTGGTTTGAACAAATCTGTCTGCAGGGAGCAGCATGTCAACCTCCCTCCCCCTTTAAAATGGTCAGTCTCCCTCTCTCCTGCCCAGGCTGCATTTGCATGACATGTACAAGGAAAAAAGGAAAGCCAACACAGTTCTGATGGACTCTGATCAGACTTCAGTTAGTCACAGTGCTTAGTATTGGTCCAGATGGAGTTTTCTCAGCTCCCATTTATTAGTCTACAAGATCTGAAGCCAGTGTAGTAGTGTTCATTTTTGTAACCTTGTCATGTGCCTTTCTGTGATGTGCACATCTTGAGTGGTATTCTTTTAGTTCGTGTCAAAGAATTGGTGTCAGCAGTAAAAAACTGAGTTTTAGTCTGTTGGGCTAGAGCTGTCACAAACATTGCACTGCTTCAGAAATACCTTGCCCCTGATATGGCTCAAGCTTCTTCAGATAGGCTACTGTTTATTTTTAAATCTTTGTATATTTACGTTTGCTCGTTAGAAGTTGGCATATTTGTAAAGGCAGGTGCTTTTAGATAGTCACTTAAGTCTTTAAACCCACAAAGGAAAGTAGGTTATTCCAAAAGGGAAACTGATGGAGACGAAGTAGTTCAGATGATATCTAGGAGACCAACTTCTGTTGGTGAGTGTATGCAAGCTTTTCAGCCACAGAAGGCCCTTCCTCAGGCATGTAGGAAGTTGGATCTGCAGACTGAGCAAATGCAGGTGGGATATATACGATAGTAATCACTTGAGAGGGGGGAGGCAAACCTTTAAATACCATGCAGGGAAAACACGTCATAGGATAAAATAAACACAGGCAATGCACATGCATAAAAGCAAGCACCCGAGAGATGGCTGGAGTGGGGAACAAAGGGTTGTAGGAGAAAAGGTAGCTAGCGTTTAGACTGCTTTCTTACGAGACAAAACATGCAGCATTTGGCTCTGGGGAAAACTCTTGGAGGCAAATGCTGTGTGGCCTTTGTCACATGGGAAAACAAAGCCGCGTGGCTTTGGCTCCAAACATGCGGAGGATACAAAGATTTTCCTGTAGCCAAATGCTGCACATTTTATCTCATGAGAAAGCAGTGTAAAATACAATGAAAGGAGAGACAGCAGGTTATTTGTTACATCATTTGTATAGAGGCTTATGAAGCTCAAATCTTTTAGTCCATTGTTTTTGGTATCCAGTTATGAATTTTAATTCCCAGGCCCATCTCTTCAAGGAGTTGTACAAGATTCATGACAAGGAGTAGGAGATCAGAAATGGAAGGGTCACTTGCTGTTGATTCAGTGTCCTTGTCCGTAATCTTTTTAATTTTTTGCATAAGGATAATTGACGACTGAGCCAGCTTACCTTCTGGAGGCAATGTAAGGCTTTTCTGTTTAGCCAGGCATTTGACAGGTGGGGATAATGTTTGGGACAGGGGATTCTGATTGGATTTTGTTTGTATATTTTATATATTGTAATCTGCCCTGAGCCTTTGAGAGAGGTCCAGATAAAAACTTGGATACCATGGGGGCATTTATTTATTTGAAACTCTTATATCCCGCCCTCTTCAACCACAGGTGGCTTGGGGCAGCTTACAACAATAAAAACCAAATAGCAATTAAAATTAAATTAAAATCTGACATAATATAACCCCTCCCCCCATCGTTCCATCTCCCCCTTTGCTCCCTCCCTTCCCTCACCCATCCCCACCATGAAATGCCTGACAGAACATCCAGGATTTACAAGCCCAATGAAAAGTCAGCAGGTCTGGAGCTAGGTAGCCTCCCCCGGGAGGGAGTTCCACAGCCAAGGTGCGGCTACCGAGACCGCCCTCTCCATAGTGGTCCTCCGATTTACTCGGAGGACCTCCAAGAAGGCTCCCCCAGAGGACCACAGGGACGGATTCAGGACCCAGGGGGTGAGTCGGTCCTGCAGATAGGTTGGGCCAAGGCTGTGTAGGGCTTTAAAGGTGAGAACCAACACCTTGAATTGGGACCGGAAAAAGGTAAGCAACCAGTGCAGAGAACGGAGCACTGGTGTAATGAGCTCCTGGTGACCCGACCCCGTAAGGAGTTGGGCCGCCAAATTCTGCATCAGCTGCAGCCTCCAGACCATCACCAAGGATGGCCCCATGTAGCGCGCATTGCAGGAGTCCAGTCTAGAGGTAACAAAAGCATGAATAATGGTGGCCAGGTCTGAGTTCGAGACATAAGGCAGAAGCCGCCAAACCAGCTGTAACTGGTGGAAAGCCCCCTTCACCACCGTCTCCACCTGGATATCCAAGCGGAGCCAGGAATCCAGGAGCACCCCTAGACTCAGCACATGGGAGACCAGTGGGGGATAAACCCCGTCAACGATGGGGGGGAAGTCACACCCGCCGCTCTCCCCACCAGCATTACCTCCATCTTGTCAGGATTCCACTTCAGTTGGCCCTGCCTCATCCAGTTCCCCACAGCCGTCAAACACTGGGAAGGCACAGAGACTGTTGGGCCTGGGTCCGATGAAAATGAGAGGTACAGCTGAGTGTCATCAGCATACTGATGACAACTCACTCCGAACTGTCTCTTGACCTCGCCTAATGGCTCCGTGTACACATTGAAAAAAAGTGGGGACAGAATAGAACCTTGTGGGACACCACATGAGAGGTCATGGCGGGGAAGATGACTTATTCCCCAGCACCACTTGTTGGGTCATACTGGTTAGGTAGGAATGGAACCGTTGTAGAACCATCCCACCCAATCCTGCCTGGTCCCGCAAGTGAGTCACCAACAGCTCATGATCAACCATGTCAAAAGGTGCCGAGAGATCTAATAGGCCCAGTAAGGTCGAACGTCCCTGGTTCATCTGCTGGTGTAGGTCATCGACCAAGGCCACCAGCGCAGTCTCCGTGCCATACCCTGGGCGAAAGCCAGACTGGGAGGGATCTAGAAATTAATGCATTGAATGAGGTAAACCTCATTTTCTAATTGGCTTTCCCTGTGGGGTGTGGGGTTATTGATGGTGGGTTTCACATTTGCTAACTGTCAGGGCCTGTTTGGGTAGGGTGTCTTGGATATTAGGGAGTTTGCTCCTGATGATCTGTGGTGTTTGAAGGCCGGAAAGGAACCTTGTATAGGTTCCAGAGTAGAATGTGTAGTTGGAGGGTTCCTTCTTTTTGTATTGAGGCTTTTGGGTTGCTAGTTCTGTTATACAGTCCACCTCTCTAAAGGTGAGTCCTTGCATAATAAAGACAGTTTTTAGTGTGGTGAGATGTGCATCATAAGTCTTCAGAGCAGCTTCTGTGATATTGGAGTGCTTGACTGTAGATGACAGATTTCTTTTAGCGTCTTGGGTGATGGTTGGACCTGTGGCATAGCATAATGATAACTGTTGGTTTCTTGTATATTGCTTTCTGTAGTGTTCCATTGTATGCTGACGACGAGGCCTAGATGTTGATATTGATGTGGGAATGTTGCAGCAGTAATTCGATAGAGGGGTAATGGCTGAACTACTTTTTCTTTCTTACAATTTGGAACCAATGTGGCACCCACCGGCTCTCGAGTACAAAGGGGAAAGAAATGGGGTTCTTTATGCTGTTATGCATGTTAATTTTCATTCATCCAGTTATCCGCATAATAGAATAAGCTGAATGAATTTTAGGACCCTGCATGTGTAAATTGGAATGCTAGCTAAAATTCAAGCCAATTTTCCCATGACTGTATGGCTTTCAATAAATGTTTAAGTCCATCTCTTTGGGATCCATCCCCTGATGACTATGTAACTGGTTTCTTTTCCCTCTTGCTTGGTAAGGAGTAGTCGGACCTCTTATCATGGGCTGCATACTAGGGATGTGCGAACATGGTTTGGATGTTCGGAGTTCGCACCGAACTTGGTCTGTTCGGACTCCCGAACCAACTGAACCCGAACCGAACCCAAAAACGACCTAACAGTTCTTTTGTGTTTGGCCGCGTCCAGTTGAGTTCGGGAGGGAAAAACATGACAGGGAGGGGGAGTCAGCTGAGGAGCTGACTTTCTGCCAGCCTGCCCAATCACCATCCCTTTTCTCCTCAGACCTCTGGCTTCACAGTCTGCGATCAGCCAGGGGCTAGGCTCACAGCCACTGGGGCTTGTGTTAAGGCGGGTGCAGCAAGTAACAAAACTCATTCCCCTCTTCCCCTTCCAATACCTTCTGAGCCAGCCACTGTTCCTGACAGCAGCATTTCCAGAAGGCTCCCTCTGACTCCCAGTAGTTTGCTTTCCTCATCCATTCCCAATCTTCCTACTATTTCGCCCATCCAACAGATTTACCTCCCTATTATCATTTAGATTATATTAGATAGATTTAGCTGTTTTTTATTTTTTACCCATCCCTGTGTTCTCTCTCTCCCTACCCTCCATTGAATCCATTCCTTTCCCTCTCCCTCCATATTCCATCCATCATTCCCTTCCCCTGTTTTTTTATTTATTAGAGTAGGATTAGATTGATTTAGGTTTTATTTCTGTTTTTGTACCCCTCCCTGTGTTTGTTGTGAGCTGTCTGTTGCCCTCCCCCCATCCCTTTGTAATAGTGCGTGTGTGTGTGTGTGTGTGTGTGTATATATATATACACACATAGTTTTAGAGTGTGCTTGTAGGACTAGGTGTTAGATATTCCGTTATTGAGTTCCATTGGTTTTATAATAGTTAGATAGTTAGTAGCAGTTAAATCAACTTTTAAAATAAAATATTTGTGCATTCTTTGGGTGGGAGAAATGGAGAAGGGAGGTAGGAGAGGGCGAGGCTGGTCTGCTGTCCGCAAGCCAGGCAATGAGGCACGTGGCAGGGGCTGTGCCAGCAGGCAGAAGCAGCAGACCATCACCACGCTCCAAGCTGCGGAGGCCTGATTGTGGGTATTCCTCTCCCATCCCTAGTGGTACTAGTGCTCCCAGTGGCGCTAGGGGGGTTAGGTGTCACCTCCTGATAGCATCCTCCACTGCCACGCAGGGCAGTGGAACGCCTGCAGTGCAAGAGGCTGTGGTTGTCCCATCTGCGGCTGCAGCTGCAGGTGCAGACGATTCAGTGCCTGAAGCTCCTCAGGGGTCACCATTGTCCCCCAACTCCCCCATAATTATAGAGACAATCCCCCAAAGCAGTCCATGGCTGATGGATCTCACCCCAGCTGCTAGAGGCAGGGCCTGGGCAATGGAAGAAGGGAGCATAGTAACAGCAGCTATAGGGGGCAGGGGAAGAGTGCTGCTCAGAGTGGGAGCAGCATGGAAAGTCCAGTAGCTTCCGTCACTCTGTCTGGGGATGGGGAAAGCGATACAGAGATTTCTGTGGAGGAGGTCTCTGTATCTGGTGCTGCTGAGGTGATGGTTGTCCCTCCACGAGCTGTGTCGCCACTGCCAGTGCCACCATGTCCTGCCCCTTTCAGGAGTGCGTCACCTGGTGCGGGCCAGAAGGCAGGAGGGGCAAAAAAATTAAGGTGGTGCAGGCGGATGATCCGCGGGAGGTGCAGTGCACTTTGTGCAATAAGGTGGTGAAGCGTGGGCAGGTGCTCACCAACCTTGGCACAACCGCCATGTCGAGGCACCTGAAATCAT
>QEPC01004473.1:936253-956958 GCA_003113815.1 Sphenodon punctatus | reverse complement strand
TATATATATATACACACATAGTTTTAGAGTGTGCTTGTAGGACTAGGTGTTAGATATTCCGTTATTGAGTTCCATTGGTTTTATAATAGTTAGATAGTTAGTAGCAGTTAAATCAACTTTTAAAATAAAATATTTGTGCATTCTTTGGGTGGGAGAAATGGAGAAGGGAGGTAGGAGAGGGCGAGGCTGGTCTGCTGTCCGCAAGCCAGGCAATGAGGCACGTGGCAGGGGCTGTGCCAGCAGGCAGAAGCAGCAGACCATCACCACGCTCCAAGCTGCGGAGGCCTGATTGTGGGTATTCCTCTCCCATCCCTAGTGGTACTAGTGCTCCCAGTGGCGCTAGGGGGGTTAGGTGTCACCTCCTGATAGCATCCTCCACTGCCACGCAGGGCAGTGGAACGCCTGCAGTGCAAGAGGCTGTGGTTGTCCCATCTGCGGCTGCAGCTGCAGGTGCAGACGATTCAGTGCCTGAAGCTCCTCAGGGGTCACCATTGTCCCCCAACTCCCCCATAATTATAGAGACAATCCCCCAAAGCAGTCCATGGCTGATGGATCTCACCCCAGCTGCTAGAGGCAGGGCCTGGGCAATGGAAGAAGGGAGCATAGTAACAGCAGCTATAGGGGGCAGGGGAAGAGTGCTGCTCAGAGTGGGAGCAGCATGGAAAGTCCAGTAGCTTCCGTCACTCTGTCTGGGGATGGGGAAAGCGATACAGAGATTTCTGTGGAGGAGGTCTCTGTATCTGGTGCTGCTGAGGTGATGGTTGTCCCTCCACGAGCTGTGTCGCCACTGCCAGTGCCACCATGTCCTGCCCCTTTCAGGAGTGCGTCACCTGGTGCGGGCCAGAAGGCAGGAGGGGCAAAAAAATTAAGGTGGTGCAGGCGGATGATCCGCGGGAGGTGCAGTGCACTTTGTGCAATAAGGTGGTGAAGCGTGGGCAGGTGCTCACCAACCTTGGCACAACCGCCATGTCGAGGCACCTGAAATCATGCCACGGTGCTGCAATGCTAAGCAGACAGGCAGGGTCAGTGGATCGTAGTGGGTTCCCAACACAAGCGGCCAGTCGTCCGCCTCCTTCATCGGGCAGCCGTTCTGCTCCAGCGGCTGCCTCTAGCACCAGGAGCAGTATCACTGCTAGGGGGGAGCAGCAGCCTTGCTAGCAGTTTCAGCCCACAATGGAGGAGCTGGGGTGGGGGCAGCTTGCAAGGCCATCGGCAGCTGGAGGGCGACGTGGCTTTCAAGAGAAAACCACGTGCCTGTTGGGCGAGATGATCGCTCTCGATGGCCAACCCTTCTCTATTGTCAGGGACACTGGGTTTAAGTAGTTGATGGTGTTCCTGGACCCCCATTTTAAGCTGCTGTCCCGCACCACTCTGAGTCGTACGGTGGTGCCAGCCCTGTACGGGGTTTTGAAGGAGCAGCTGGCAGGGGCTGGGGGTGCCACTGTCCATTTCACCACTGACCTCTGGTCCAGTCAGAACGCCCAGCACGCATACGTGGTGGTGACGGTGGCAGGACCCAGAGTTGGCATTTGACAGTGGCATGAGGGGTCCTGAAGCAGGTTATAGGTGGGCCCTGCTTCAGGGGGAAGTCATGGACTGCTCCCACACTGCTAGGAACATAGAGGCAGCCCTGAACGCCGTGGTAGGGAAGTGGGTCACGCCAGGTGCACCGTTCACCCCGGGGTGTGTGGTGACCGATAATCAGGGACCCGAGTTGACTGCATTGCTGCAATTTGCAGTGATCCTCGCAGAATCCACCAATCCTCACAGAATCAGCCAATCCTGACCATGACCTGAGGGTAAATAGACCCCTGGGAGATGAATTGTGGGTGGGTGGGGTCTGAAGGCCCTGTGTTTGTGTGAGGGAGGTCTGGGGTTTGAATATGAGTTTGTGTGAGGGAGGTGCTGAAATTCCAGAGGATTTGAGTTGTGTTTGATTAGCAAAGTTGTGATTCTATGTCTGACCTCAAACCTGTTGCAAATTTGCTTCCCAGCATGCATAGTTATGCAAATCAAGTTAATTATGCAAATATTAATGCTTGTGGTGAATTTGCAGAATTTGGCTTCACTGTTGCAGAATTTAAGATTTTTTGGTGCAGTCAACTTGGGTCGCTGCTGATAATGTAGCGAATATAGTGAGGGCTGTCCGCGATGGGGGCTTCACGAGCATCCCTTGCGCCGCGCACACCCTCCATCTGGTGGTCAGGGATGCTCTGGGCTTGGGGGATAAGGGAATTGGGGAAGGCACCCTTAGCTCCCTGATCTACCGTGGGAGGAAGCTGGCGGGCTTCTTCAACAGGAGCGTGAAAGGCAGCGAACTCCTCCAGGAAAAGCAGGCAGAGCAAGGCTCCCCCGTGCACCTGCTGGTGCCGGATGTTTCCACCAGGTGGAATTCCACCTTCCTGATGCTTGAGTGGCTTGTGGAGCAGAAAGCCGCCTTGCATCAGGTGCAATTGGACACAGACAGCGGGGCACCTCCAGGCTTCAGTGGGGCAGAATGGGAGATCATCTCCCAGACGGTCTTCATTCTGAGACCGTTCCTGGAAGTGACGGAGACCATTGGCTCCTTCATGGCCACAATCAGTCAGGTGACCCCTATGGTCCAAAGTCTCCACTGGAGTCTTGAGGAGATTCTGAAGGGGCGGGATAGCAGCCCTTGGGGCAAGAAGCTGGGGGCTGAGGCGGTTGGGCTGGCGCAGAAGCTCAAGACAGGCCTGAAGGCGAGGTTTGACGAGCTCCTGCTGTGGGGGGAATATGTTTTGGGAACAATGCTGGACCCCAGGGTCAAGGGCAGCATGGCACGCAAGTCAGCTCTCTATGGCTTTTGGAAGGATGATCTTGTGGGGAGGGTCCGGAAGGCAGAGCGGGCTCTGGAGAGTTCGTGGCGGTGGCAGCAGCCGCAGCAGGGACACCCCTGGGGATGGTGGGAGTGGGAGCAGCCACCCCTTTCAGTCAGCGGGGTCTATGCCTGCCTCCAGGCCTAGCGGTAGAAGCAAGACCAGCAGCAGCAGGATCAGCAGCAGCACCCCTACCGCCAGCAGCTCCTCCTCTGCGCAGCCCACTCTGGGGAGCATGGGGCCCAGCACAAAAGGGCAGACAGCGTGGTTGGGGGCAGTGGTGCCCAGGGACAGCTACAAGAGGGAGTACGACGGCGCCTCAGCAGCAGTCGAGACCTACCTGGATGAGGAGCTGTGCATCGATCCCAGCAGCGATCCCTTGGCCTACTGGGCCAGCAAGACTGATGTGTGGCCAGCCCTGTTCAAAATGGCCAGGGGATTATTGTCTTGTCCACCAACCAGTGTCCCCAGTGAGTGGGTGTTCTCCATGGCAGGGGACACTTGCTCCCCGCACCTCCTGAGACTGGGACCAAGTTGGTGGAGCAATTGCTGTTCATCAAGGTGAACCTTCTGCTGCTGGGATTCCCCGAGCTGCCCCTGGACAAGGATTGATGGTGTAGTGGCACATGCCATCCCATGCCAGCGGCGGTCTTGGGACGAGGCTCCTCCTCCTCAGTCTGGGCTAGGGCTACTGCTGCTGTGCTGCTGAGGTGCTGTCCCTCCCTCCCAATGCCCAGCACCCGCCCTGCCCCCTCTCTCTTTCATACTGGATGGCCTCGGCCACCTTATCTGACTGACCTCATGACACAGGGTGGCATTGGGAAATTGTAAGCCTGCCAGCCGGCCTCTATCTAGATGATCTCGGCCCGCCTATGTGACTAGCTCTCTCTTTCGCGCGTGCTGCACAGTCTTCGCCAGCCTATCTGAGTTCCCTGCCCAGGTCCCAGCCTGCCTTCCCTACTGCCTGTCATGCCAAGGTGCCTGTCTGTCCACCCAGGTTGCTGCTGAGAGAGAAATAAGAGAGAGCGAAAGTCTCCCCACTGCTAGGAGAGACAGACACGATCCCACCCATGCTGCCACCTGCAGTATATGGCCAGAGAGAGAGAGAGGCTCCCTGCTAGAACGAGAGAGATGGGGGTTGAGGGAGAGAGGTAGTTGTGTCCAGCTCAAGCTGCCACCTGCCAGAACCAGGAAGAACTCCCATCCGTGCTCCTGCATCCGATGCCCATTGCCTACATCCAGCAGCAAACCTACCAGACTGAGATTGAATATAACACAAACGTATTATATGTGCTTGCCTGCCTGTGTGCATTCCTGTACTTACCTGCTGCTACCATGTATCGCATGATTGAGTGAAGTGTGCCCAACCATGCACTAATTCTAGGGACATAATTAAACTCACATAGGCTGTCATTCCATTGTACCTGAATCAGTCCTGCCTGCCCATCCCAGGAACCATCACCGAGTTTCTGGGACCATCATTCCAGTCACTGGGGGCTGTCATTCCATTCCACTGCATCCAGAAGCCCGGTGCCTGCATGCCAGCCTGCCCCCACCCCCCAAACAGCCTACTCCTCCGCACCCACGCACGGATGCCCGCTGTAGCTGCTGGGAAAAAAAGCTCCTCTGACCACCAACTCCCAGCGTTTGTTGGCTGGCGCTGCTGAGGAGCCTGCCTCTCTTTCTCTCTGGCGTGCACGCACGCACGGACGCACGCACGCACACCCTGCCCCTCCTTGAGGGCTGTCTGCAAATTGAGACCCTGCGGTTGGCACATCTTTGGGTTAATAGCTTCCCTTATACATGTGGTGGCAGCCTGCCAGATGCTGCTGGTAGGGATTGATAAGCTGTATGAGATTCTGCCACCTGCCAGAACTTCAGCACAGAGGAGGGATAAAAGATTGGGCAAGTCAAACAAAGTGGATAACAACAACAAACAGAACTTTATAAAAACTTTTCAAACAAAAAACAACACGTTTCTAAAACCCAAACCAAACATTTCTATATATGAAAAAAAGAAAACTTAACTTATGTGGCTCTGTCCCCTAGAACATGGGGGAAAGGCAAAAGGGTTGGACGGGACCTAGGGGCGGGTATCCCGCCCTCCTCCATTTTGTACCCGTGCTCTACGGCAAATTGCACAGCCCCTGCCATGGATGCTTGCCACTTTGAGACTGACTGGCGGTGAAGCTCCACGTCATCAATCTCAGTCTGGAGGTACTGGAAATAAGCCTCCACCCTGCGTCCCCGTACCTCCAGCACCTGAAACCTCTCCACCAGTCGGTCCTCCATAGTCAGGGCTTGCTGCCTTAGCCTGTCCATATACTTTTTCTGGGTCGGCCTCTCGAGTTTGGCCCGGAAAGCCCTTGCAGCTTCAGGCTCTTCCCTGGGGGCTGGAGATGCAGAGTCCTCAGCGGTGCTGGAGGAGGGGAAAGGGATGTGCTGGTGGTGGGACTGGCGGCGCTTTTGGGTTGCCTCCCCCCCCCCGCCCCTTCTTCTGACGCTGATGCTGCACCACGGCCACGCCAGAGGTCCCACGCCTCAGCAGCAGGTTGTGCACTTTTTCAGTGTGTGTGATTAGACCCGATGTGGTCCCCTCTCTCTGCCTCTTTAATATTTTCCCGCAGCTATAAAGAGCATAAAAAGATAGGAATGTAAGAAGTGCCATACTGTGTCAGACCAATGGTCTGTCAAGCCCTGCCTGCATTCTGTCTCCACAAGTGGGTGGGTGGCCAATCTCTCTCTGCAGGGGACTTCCGTTCCTAACAGGTCATAGGGCAATCCATTCCCTGTTGTTCCAGCCCCCGTGCCTTACCTTGCACACAGCGATTCTGTCACCCATCTCATATCACCGCCAGGCGTCGGACTGGCTTGTCCGCCCATTGTCTGGGGATGGCACTGGTGACCTCCGCCTTGGTGTTGTCCTGTGCCTGGCACCGTCATTGGAGGATTCCTCATCCTCACCCTCTCTGAAACAGAAACACGTAAACAACACCTAAGTAATGTCATGCATTTATGATGATGTCTCTAGTCCTCCCTCCTTGGGGTACCAGGTATGGCAACGGGAGACGGTGACCCTGGCTGGCACGTGCAAATCCTGTCCTTCTTGGGCACTAAGGATAGCAACTGGAAAGACCCTTGCTGGCATGTGCAAATCCTGCCCTCCTTGGGGTGCTAGGGGATGCTAGGGATGGCAAATGGAGAGAACCTTGCTGGCACATGCAAATCCTGCCCTCCTTGGGTTTCTAGGGTCTCTCCATTGCCATTCCTCCCTAACTGACACGTGCAAATCCTGCCGTCCCTGGGGTGCTAGGGATGGCAACTGGAAAGACCCTGGCTGTCATGTGCAAATCCTGCCCTTATTTGGGGGTGCGTAGGGATGGCAACTGCAGAGTGGAGATGGAGACCGTTGCTAGGGATGGCTGGAAGGCACATGTTTGGGTGGGGATGGTGCTCGTGCCTGACTGGTGGAAGAGCCCCCCACACTACAGTACCCTCTCTGTGGCAGACATCTGCTGCCACCCGCTGATGCCCACTGCTTGTGCCTGACTGATGCCCACGCACCCACCTGCACGCCAGTGAGCTCACTCTAACGGATAGAGCCTTTCTTGTCCTCAAAGTAAAAAAAAAAAAAAAAAAGTTTACAAACCTGGCAGCACCTCCTGTGCCCGCCGCTTGCTCCTCATCAGAGGAGCCAGGCACCACCACTGAAGGTCCAGGGGCTGGGGCAGCGACCTCTTCCTCCTCCACCACCGGCTCCGGGAGCACCACCTTGGCCCCCCGGCGTTTAATTAGAACCGTTGTCTTCTCCATTTTTTTTTTTTTTAAAAGCAACAACACACAGCCAACAGTCAGCCCCCAACACTCACCAACTAGCCAAACCAAAATCAACAGTCAAACCAACACACCACACAGCCAAACACACGAAACAAAACCGAACACCCAGCCAGCAGCCACAACACACACGCTCTCACCTACACAAGCTCCGCACGCACTCGAATTTCTGGTTTCCAGCACGATCACGGGATCTCGTGATACCTTTTTCTGAACGAACTGAACTCGACTGAACCGAACCTGAACTCTGCGACTGAACCCAAACCACGATCTGTTTGCACATCCCTACTGCATCCCTACTGCAGTCACCTGAAAGCAGCTGCTGATCAGTGTGCTGTCGCATTTTGCGGAATCTGAACTTTTTTTTTTTTTTTTAATTAAGGAGCATAAGAAGTGCCATACTGGGTAAAACCAATGGTCCATCAAGCCCACTGTCTTGTCTCTGACAGTGCCCACCCTTGGTTGCTTTGGAGAAGTACACAATTGGGTTATAACGAAGCAATCAATTCCCTGCTATTCTTTCCCAGCTCAAGACAGTAAGAGGCTGCATCCCCTGACCTACTTGTCTAGTAACCATTTATGCACCTATTGTAACTTATCCAGTCCTTGTTTAAACTTGGCTATGCTACTGGCCGTATTATTTTCTCATTCCCTAAATTGGTTTACCTAACAGAATTAACACCAGCAGTGAAAAGCACAGGATGCTGTTCCTCTCTATCTCCTATGAACTGAGGCATTTTTCAGGTGTAGGAGGCTGCCATAGCTTGGATACTAAGATCTATTTATCAAGAGAACACATTGATGCAAGATCCCTGCTGCTCTTTAGTCTTACCTACAGAAGAGGTGAGAGAGGTATTTCTTCATTCTTCTTCCCTTTCTCCAGCAACATATGTACCAAGTACAGGATAAATGTGGAGAGTATATAGTATGTTCTGTGCCTATGTAAACGGTTTAAGTGAAAGCTCAGTGACTATCTATTTGCCATCAGTTGTAGAATTTGAAACTCAATAAAAGCAAATACGAATGCCATAAGATAGTGGAAAAAGTTCTGATTTTTCTCTTAGACCATTTTTAGACGGGCTGTGGGGGTGGGTCTGTGTGTGCTCAGTGGAGCGCACACCTACTTCAGTGGGTGGGAGAGGATTTAGATGAGTGCTTTAGTGCTAAAAGGTGCACTAAAGATGTGTGCAAGGGTGCGCTGGGAAGGTCCAGGGTGAAGTGAGGTGGTTGAGCTGGGTATTGAGGATCCGAGGTGGGGGGCTGAGATGGGTACACTGGTGATTGGACATCAGGGACAAGATGGGACACCAGAGATTGGGGGCAAGGTGGATACTGAAAACGTTTTCAGAGAAGTGTTACAAAATTTTCTGTGACTATGCTTGTTAGATTTTGTTGTTGTTGTTGTAGGTATTGACTAGTTTGTTTTTATGTTCATCTTCAAAAACTAGGACAAAAGATGTCTGGTTAATCATACTAGAGCCAATAGTGGCCCCCTTCCCATTTCCATTTTAATGTATGTAGGGACTCGAGTATTAAACGTACCTTTGTGACATTGAATGCTTTATTTATTCGGGTTTGTAACCTGCCTCCTTTCACAAGCTCAGAGTGACTTCTTATAGAGCGGCAGGAACCACTTCTGCAAGTTAAGCCCAGCTTGCATCGCTCACTTTAGGCATGAACATTCTATTCCTTATAAAATTGGCACTATTTCCCCTATTTGTCTGAAATTTGGCAGAGTGGATTGCTTGAGTGAAGGGTGCAATCTGTCTACTTTTCATGCAAATTGGACAAAAAACAAAAAAGTTAGTGTTTTGAAAAATGAAGTTAAAATTGTTTGTTCTGCTTGTTTCAGAAATATTTTTTGTATTGGCTTGAAAGTGTACTTTAAGAAAATTTTAGTGAGGTGTAGTGGTGTTAAGAAATTCAAGGATGCCTTCTGATGCATGCCTTTTTTATTTTTCAAAATCCTTCAGTGTAAGGTTTCGAATTTCCCATATTAGTCAATGGAGAGTTCATAACGTTGCACATGCACAGTTGAAATGTCTCCCACTAGTCTTCCCTGTCTGACCCTTTCTCACTGCATGTCCTGGTAAGGGTGCTGGGACTGGAGGGGCGGGATGGGATTGAGCAGGGGGTTTAAATCGCAGTTGGGGAGGGAGATGCTAGGGAGCTGGCATGGGTCGCTCACTTGGTGAAGAGGCCTGGGGGAGCTGGCATGGGGAGTTACCTGAGATTGGACTGTAATTCTGCTGTTTTTAGGATTTTTGAAAACAGTAGACATGGGATTGCATTTCAGTACACGGTGAGGGATGGAGGGATTCTAGTGTATATATGGCCTCCACCCCAGAGGCAGCTGCATTTCAGTACTTGGTGAGGCTTTGAAATCCTGAAATTTCACTGTTAGGGTGCTGATCATGGTAGTTTGCTAATGGGGAATTGACTGCATTTTCAAAAAAAGAAGAAATTCTATACACAAAAAAGCTTCAGTGTAAGAGAGAAGTTAAGTACTCCCTTACAAATTCAAGGGAGTTCCAAAGCTGTGGGATAGCCACCGAGAATGCCTCTGAATGCCCATGTTGTCTGGACCTGCAAGAGGGAGCTGACCTGAGGAAATGCAATGGAACATTGCAGGGGGAGGGGCAGGAAAGGCAAGCTTACTTTATAGGTCAAAACCAGCACCTTGAATTGCGCCTGGAACTCTATTGGCAGCCAGTGCAGACTTTGGAGCCCTGGTGTGATGTGCTTCTGGAGACCCACCTCTCGGAAAACTGTGTTCGACCATCTCAAAGGTTTTTCATTTCGAAGACCCGTAACAGAAGAACTGCGACAGCCTATGTGTTTTATATGGGTTAAAAACAAACAAAACCATGCAATATCCCAGGTGTTACGCAGATGACAAAACTGGATTCTGTGGCAGTGATGAGGCAAAGGTGTACGTTTTGCCTCAAATGTTTTGCTGTCATGCGAGAGGATGGGATTCTTTCTGCCTTTTCCATTGAGTGTGGTGAAAAAAATGTTTTCAAAATAATCATAATTATGACTGCAGGGAATACCAGAATTTGTAAAACATGTATTTTAATGTTTAATTTACTAGTGCATACATGAATGCTGAGAGTTATGAGGAGGTGAGGGAAGTCTAGGGTGGGTGGGAAAGGCTGAGAGGAGGCTGTGGCCGTATGTAGGAGATGAAGGGACTACAATGGTTTTTTATTACTTGTGTTTTGTTTTTAATATGTTGTGAGCTCCCCTGAGCCTTGGGGGAGTACAGCAGGATGTAAACCAAAAACAACCTGGGCATAACCTATGCCAGCACGCAATGCACAGAGTCCTTGCCCCTGAGGGGGACGCAATGTTTAATTGAACATGAAATATTTAATTGCAGTAAAACTTGTTTTTTTACTTATACCCTGTCCTATCCCAAAATTAGCTCAGAGTGACATTTGTCCTTTTTCTACTGAGTGGGTCAGGATGTGTCTGTTTAAATATTTCTGTGTTAGAAAGGGACCCACATAATTGCTTTGCATAGGCCCCAGCTTTCTCCTGTGTGTATCCCTCACCAGTGCTAGGGAAGTACTGAGGTTTTCTGGGACAGCAGAGGACTGCACAGAGACATGTAAATAAGAGGAAATTCTCTCAGTGCTGCACACAAGCATTGATTCCTGGAGTAGAAGCCTCCCTCCTCCTCTTTGCTTTAACCCGTGTGTTGATGTAAACAAAAGGAAGTTAAGAAATAGCTGTCTGGTCTTCCACTCTTTCAAAACTCCTCACTCTTGCATTGATTGGCATTTTTGAGTCTAGTAAATACTGGATCCTATTCCCACATCATCTTTGATAAAACTTGTAAAAAATATTGTGGGGTTTTAAAACATAGGATGAATGAGGGGTTAGAATTACACTTTTTAAATGAGGCCATGCTGGTATTCTGTTACAGTGAAGAGAGAATTCTCACTTTCTTTTTCCTTGGCTTCAACTTTGAAGAGAGACAAGGGAAATGTGATTTTTTTGTAATCAATAGGTGAATATGTGTGGGGTTCATTTTGAGGTGTGGGGGTGAAACAACTTATTTGTTGGCTCATTATTGTGTGTGTCTTACAGTTCAAGTGATTGGAGGAGATTTCAGATTGTAATTGTGGGTAGGAGTTCTCTTTTCTGTCTCTAGTAGTAACATCCTCTTCCTCTTGATTCCTGTGTGTGTCTGGGACAGTAAGAGAGCATACTTCCAGTGTTGTCCAAAGTGGTAATGTCTTATTTAGAGAGGGCCGGTGTAGTGGATAAGGTGTTGGACTTGGACCTGCGAAGCTAGGGTTCAAATCCTGCCCTAGCCATGAACTCACTGGGTGGGCTTGGGCTAGTCACAATAGCTTAGCCCAGAGAGCCAGAGTGGTGTAGTGGAGAAGGTGCTGGACTTGGACCTGTGAAGCCAGGGTTCAAATCCTGCCCTAGCCTTGAACTCATTGGGTGGCCTTGGGCAAGTCACAATCCCTCAGCCTCTGTTCCCCATCTGTAAAATGGGAATATGTGTCTGTCTGTGTTCCCCTCATCCTTGTCCATATTAGATTGTAAGCCCACTGGCAGGGACCTGTCTCTGAAAATCTGTGCTTGTAAAGTACTGCGTACATCTAGTAGCGCTATAGAAATAAATAGTAGTAATTATTTAGACTGGAGTAGGGCTGGCTTAATACAGATCCTTACCCAATAGGGCCCTGATTCTGAGCCTTTTGGCACTTTTGTATTGCAAAACAGTAAGCAGGGTCAGTAAAACTACTATGCTGCTGACACCAGTAGCAAAGAGCCAGCTTCTGAAAACTTCCTTAAGCTTGGGAACAGCCAGTATCTGCGGGTGTTTTTAAACGACAAGCTCCCATGCATGGACACCCACCGTCCACGTGGGGGCGCACTCGTGTGAATTTGGTGTGTGGGGGTATGCGCTTCTGTGACCCACGCACTGCCCACCCTGTTCACACACGGGGTGTTCTGGAAAAAGCTGAAGCGGCCATGTGTTTGGGAAAAAGCTGCGGCTGCACGTTGAAGCATTTCCCCCATGTGGGACATCCTTGCACCTGCCACAGGCACCAACCGTGTCCCCTGCCCATCTTGTTTTAAAACACTCAGACTGTCAATGGTCACCCTCATTTCTTCAGTGCAGTCTCTTGTTGGCAAGCCCTGCCTTCTAGCCCTGTCCATTTGCCAGCAGGCTTTGTTGCTCTTTCTGTGCTAATGCCAATAAGCAGTCATTGGGAGCACATTTGAACTAGGTGCACAGAAGAAGCAGGTGGAGTCTTTCCTTTTGCAGCGACTCATTGAAATCTATTATAATTGCTGTCTGCTCTGTTCTTCTTTTCATGTTGGTTCAGAGTGACCTCGGCACCCTTCAGCCAATATGTGGAATAGGGGCTGAAAATGGCAGATAAATTACCCAGTTTTGTGTGACATGCTTAAAAGGTTGAGGTTGTCATTTCCCAAGATCTAATTTCTTATTCTCCAAACAACGGTGGTGGTGGTGATGAGGGGGGGTGTCGTCCCCCCCCCCCCCCCCCGTTTTAGCTAAGAATATTTCATTTAAACAGTTGGTAGCATCTCCAGCAGTGACATGTTAGACATCAAATTTCCTCACAAATAGTACTCATGAGAGAGAAATCTGAGGAAGTTCACAATTGTGTATAAGTTCATAAACATGCCAAAGCTACTGTATCCAACACTTCTTGCTGTATATTTTTTCCCAGTACGGAAGTACAGTAAAGGTTTTAAACAGTACAAAACACATGAGACCTGAAAATATTTCTAAAAAATTCATCAGGGAAGAGGGTGATTTACTCCTATTTGGTGTGGCTGGTGATAGGACTGTGGAAAGTGTTTTGCATCTGTGCTTCTGTATGGTGTGTGTTCATGATGTGTTCTCAAGTACTCCATAATTGGGCTGTTTATCATTTATCTAATCTGCAAGTTGCATATCAGTCTGACTGCTTCTCTAGCCTAATGCCTTTATAAGACTTTTAAAGAGGAAGTTCACAAAGAAATGTTGAGTCAGTATAAAGTTGGTTCAGAGTTGGGGTTCACCTGGTGTGCTGGGAACTCATTTTTCTTTTCTTTCAGAAAAGTCTTTTGCTTATTTTATTTATTTATTTAATTTTAGTAGATTTCTTTTGCCGCCCCCTCCTACCACAGTAACTCGGGGCGGCGTACAACAAAGCTAAAACGCATAAAATACAACGAAACATAATAACAACCAAAATATAAAATGTATAAAACTGACTCCGGCAGAGGGCCCCCCCCCCCCCCCCAACCCTCACTCATCACCCTCGCCAAAAGCCTAGCGGACCAGTCAGGTCTTACTCTGTCTTCAGAAAGCGGGAGATCTGCGGCTAGGTGGACCTCCATCAGGAGGTCCATCAGGACGTTCTCAGTGCAGTGACTGAGAACGTCGCCACCCGGGGAACTCCGAGGGAGGCATCCTCAGCCGACCACAGGGATCAGTCCAGAGCCTGGGGGGTGGTGAGGTGATCCTACAGATAAATGGGGCCCAGGCCATTTAGGGCTTTATAGGTCAATACCAACACCTTGAATCGGGCTGGAAAAACTATAGGCAGCTAGTGCAGAGAACAGAGGAGAGGTGTAATGTGCTCATGGCGATCTGTCCCCACAATCTTGGACCATCAACAAACGTAGCCCCACGTAGAGTGTATTGCAATAGTCCCGTCTTGAGGTGATGAAAGCATGGATGATGGTGGCCAGATCCGTGCCTGAGATGTACGGCCGAAGCACACCAGATATAATTGGTGGAAAGCTCCCTTTGCCACGGCTGCCACTTGGGCATCCAGGTGGAACCGCGAGTCCAGGAGCACCCCTAGACTACGGACCTGAGGGACCAACGGTGGGCATACCCCATCAATGACAGGGGCTACCACTTCCTCAACCCTACCCACCAGTATCCTCTTTGTCTTGTCGGCATTCAGCTTCAGATGACTCTCCCTCATCCAGTCTCCCATAGCCGCCAAACACCGGTTAAGCACCGAGACTGCTGGGTCTGGGTCAGCTGAAAAAGACAGGTAAAGTTGGTGACACTGCACACCATACCTTCGAACGACCTCTCCCAAAGGCTGCATGTACACGTTGAACAGGAGCAGGGACAAAATAGAGCCTTGTGGGACTCCACATGTGAGGTCCCGTGGAGAAGATGAACACTCACCCAGTGCCACACATTGAGTCCTTCCTGTCGGGAAGGAGCAGAACCATTCAAGATCAGTCCTGCCCACCCCAGCTTGGTCCTGCAAGCGCATCACCAACATCTCGTCGTCAACCGTGTCAAATGCAGCTGAAAGACCTAACTGGATCAACAGGGTTGAATGCCCTGGTCCAATTCACGGCGAAGATCATCGACCGAGGCCACAAGTGCAGTCTCAGTCCTAAACCCTGGATGAAAGCTGGACTGCGAGGGATCCAGAAAACCGATGTGGTCCAGATGCCCCATAAGCTGCTGAGCCACTACCTGCTCAATAACCTTCCCTAAAAAGGGAAGGTTAGAGACGGGTCGATAACTGGTGAGGAAGTCAACATCCAGTGTTCTTGAGCAGAGGCCGTACCACTGTGTCCTTGAGGCGGTCCAGCACTCAGCCCTCTCTTAGGGAGGTGTTGACCACCCCAGTCAACAATGGTCCCAGCATCTCCTGGCTGGCCGTATCCAGCCAGGATGGCATGGGTCAAGCTTACAGAAGGTGGCCTTCACAGAACCCAGGCCATCCCCTGCATCAGTGCGCGACACCAACTGAAACTGATCCCATAAAACAAGACAGGGCTTCCAATACCTCTGGTTCTCCTATTGTCCAAGTGCAGCATCAAAGTTGTGGTGAATTTGAGCAATTTGTATCTACAAAAAAGATGACACAGGTGTCGCAGCGAGCACTGGAAGACTCCAGTTCCAGGCAGAGGGAGGCTGGACTGACCAGCCCCTCTCAACACCTGGAAAAGCTAAGCTGGACGCAGTTTTGCAGATGCTATGAGGGCAGCAAAGAATTTCTTCTTTGCTGCCCTCACAGCCACAGCATAGGTATGTAAACTGGCTCTATGCCACAACTGGTCAGCTTCAGCAAGAGAGTGGCAACACCGTTGCTCCAACCGCCACTAATCTTGTGTAAGATGCATAGTGCAATGGAAAACCTACTATACGTACATCTACCTCTGGTAAAGATACATTCTTTGTGCTCTTGTGACCTTTAATTTATTTAATGGTATCCAAAGTCTTCCCTAGTCACTTTACTTTTTTATTATTATTATTATTATTATTAGTTCCAAGGTTATGGATTTTACCCTAGTCTTTATTCTTTTTCATCCAGTATCATTAAGGTGTCTTAACATTGGCACTAAGCTTATCCTTAAGCTATTTCTTGCACAATTTATCTTTGAAAATGTCATTCCAAAAGAACATCGAGGTACTAAAGCATCACTCTGCTTTACCTTAACTTGTTTTTTTTAGGAAGCTAGTGCATTGTGGCATGAAAAAAGACAAAGGCGACTAAAAGCAGGAAGCAGACCTTTAACTTGTGTTAATGGTAATTAAGTGTTTGCTGCTATTGCAACTTATTTTTCTCCCAGTGTGCCCTTCCCCCCCCCCCCCCCCCCCATTTTTTTGCTTTCATATTAACTCTTCTTAAAAATGCTCCACGAACATGCTGTCAAGGGGTAAAAAAATAATGTAACATTACTTTCTAACATTAGTGCCCCTAAATAATTTGCTTTCTCTAGGGTAAGGATGTCAAAAAGCCTCAGAGAATTTGAGGGGGGTTTGACAAATTTGCACTTTAATTTTTTTAAAGAAGGAGAGTCTTCCAAACGTGAACTGATGTAGTGTTCTCGTATCCTGAACAGCTTCAAAGAGAAGTAGCAAATGCTTCATACCATATCAGTGAGGTATAATAATATTAGAAGTGTCAGGTTTTTCACTTAACATCCACGCAGTTATAAGCCAGACTTTTATAGGTAGTTACAACTATGCTTGCAGACTGGGCAATTCAATAAACCAGGTTGACTCCTTTGACTCAGCATTTCTGTGTGAACTTCCTCTTTAAAGGCTTATAAGACATTAACCTAGAGAACGAGTCGGACTTATTTTCAACTTGCAGATTAGATAAACCATAAACAGCTTAATTAGGGAGTACTTGAGAACACATCATGAGAACACACCATGGTTGGGGTCCTGTGAATGTCCTGAATCATTGTTTTCTCACTAACAATGTGTTCAAGCAGTAGCATCTCTGGTTTATGTAGGCATCCTTATTCAGAATGGCCCTTTTAAATATATGCTTATCTGGGACCAGGTCCAGGTGTAAGGATTGTATTTTTTGACTTCTGATTGGTGGACTGTAAAGAAAAATGCAATTAGCATTCTTACCCCACTCCACACACATTGTGGGGTAGTAAAAGTGACAAGTTTATCCTGGGTTTATGATGCTCTGAAAGCATTCTTTGAAGTCCTAGGGAAAATTATTTGTTTCCAACATATTATCAGTTTACTGACAGAAGACACATTAGAACAGATTCTTAAAATCAGAAAGTGAGTTGTTTCTGCCAAATGATACGTTACCAATGAGAAGCCTAATTTCTCATATAGATGGGGAAATTTCACCTCAAACTTTCTCTTACCTTATGTGTGTGTGTGTGCGTGCAATAGGATACAGCAAACTGGGAATAGATGGCTTTAGGGACTTGTATAAGATGACCGAGGACAAGACGGGTACAGATATACTACTCAATAGGGAAAAAAATAGTTTTTTGTACTATTTCATTCCTAATATTACCAAATGTAAAGTTAGAAATAGAAGTTTATTCCAACTTGATGTCCTTGATTAGTCTTTGAAGTATTGAAACATGAACCCCTGAGCTTTACTCTAGGTTGATCTATTTTTTCCTTAAAAGAAACTCATCCTAAGATTATTGAAAATATCAAATAATTGTCAGAATACTTAAACATTTAAATATGTATACAAATGAATCAGACTATGCAAAATCTGTGTTAATACAACTTTAAGGTTACATGACTAAAACAGAAGTCAGAAAACTGACACGGTCTTTACAGCAGCATAAATGGGCAATGTTGCCTATATTAGGCTAACTTTTTTAAATAGAATGTTCAGCGTGGTAATTAACATTGCTGTCTGTCTCTGAACTCTCAACTTTAAGAAAGTAAAGTCATAAATTAACTGCCCCTTCCCCGTCCTCTCCTTCTGTCAACAGCTTGCCTGTGCTTAACAATATTGGTATTTGGGCCCCACATGTCTGGAAGACCGCCTGTCCTTCCGTCCCTCATTGTGGCCCCTGCTATTAGCTGGGAGCACCTCCCTTTAGGTACTGTCCATTAACCTTGTTCATATGACAAGAGCTAGCAGGGAGGAGTTCTTAGTTGCAGCTCCACTGCTATGGAACTCCCCCCCCGCCCCCCAGGTTTGCTTTAGCCTGAATGTCTTGAGGAGGCAGCGTAAGTCTTTGTTTGAAAAAGCACTTGGCAAGTGGGAATAGAGGGTTGGGGTGGTTTGGGAGTAGGGGTGTGAGAGGGGTTGGGTTTGGGGAATTTGGAGGTTCTGTTAGGGTTGTGGAGTTTTTAGTTTTTTCTTGTACTACTTTTAATGTTTTTATGGTTTGTGAATCACCGTGAGCTTCTGGGAAGGGCAGCATATAAATTTAAGTAAATAGTTTCAAAGTGTATATGCAGCCGTTGGGTGAGGTAATGAGATGGTTTGGTGTTGGGTGTTATCAATATGCTAATGAAGCCCAACTCTACTTCTTGTTTTCATCCAACCCAGACCTGGCAGTCTTGGTGCTTACTCAGTGCCCGGCAGCTGTGGGGGACTAGATGAGATTGAGCCAACTGAGGCTAAATCCCAAGACGGAGACGATGGTAGCGGGGAAGGCGGTGGGGTTGGCGTCCCCCATCGTTGATGGAGTTTGTCCCCCACTGGTTTCCCAGGTTCATAGTTTGGGAGTGCTCATCGATTCCCAGCTCCACCTGGATACTCAGATGGGAGCTGTGGCTTGTGTTTCTCCAGTTACATCTGGTGTGGTGACTTTGGCCGTATGTCTCAGACTCCGACCTGGCCACTATCATCCATGCTTTAGTCACCTCAAGACTGGACTATTGTAATGCACTTTACGTGGGGCTACCCATGGTGACAGTTCGGAGACTGCAGCTGGTGCAGAATGCAGCGGCCTGTCTCCTTACAGGGATGGGCAGCCAGGAGCACATTACACCGGTGCTCCGTTCTTTGCACTGGCTGCCTATAGTCCTCCGGGCCTGATTCAAGGTGTTGGTGCTTACCTATAAAGCCCTATACGGCTTAGGCCCTACTTACCTGCGGGACCGCCTCACTCCTTGAGCTCTGGATTGACCGCTGTGGTTGGTTGGGAGCGCCTTTCTCAAAGTCCCCCAGGTATCTCATGGGGGAGCGGCAACTATGGAGAGGGTGTCCTTGGTGGCCGCACCAAGGCTGTGGAACTCCCTCCTGGGAGAGGCCCGGGTGACACTGGGTCAGTGGAAAAGGAGAGGTAGAGCTGAGTGTCATCAGCATACTGATGACACTGCATGCCCTGAAACCCTCTCACGATCTCCCCTAACGGCTGCATATAGATGTTAAACAAGAGGGGGGACAGAATGGCACCCTGCGGGACTCCACACATGAGGTCCCGGGGGGAAGACGTACACTCCCCCAAGACCACCCGGTGAGTTCTCCCAGCCAGGAACAAATGAAACCAGACCAAGACCGTTCCGCCAATTCTGGCATGGTCCCGCAGGCGAGTCACCAACACCTCATGATCGACTGTGTCGAATGCAACCAAAAACCAGTAAGGTCTGATGACCCTGGTCCAACACCAGATGGAGATTGTCAACCAAGGCCACCAATGCAGTCTCCGTACCATACCCAGGCCAAAACCCAGACTGGGAGGGACCAAGGAAACCGGTGCGGTCCAGATGTTCCTGGACCTGCCGTGCCACAGCCCGTTCAATAACCTTCCCTAAAAAGGAAAGGTTAGAGACCGGCCAATAACTGGCAGGAGCATCAGCGTCAAGAGATGGTTTCTTGAGCAGGGGTCTAACCACAGCCTCCTTTAGGGAGTCAAGCACCCTGCCCTCCCGAAGGGAGGCACTAACCACCCCAGGCAGCAACGGCCGTAATGTCTTCTGGCTAGCTTTCACCAGCCAGGACGAGCATGGATCTTGCTCACAAGTAGTGGCATGAACAGATCCCAACAAGGACTCCACATCGGCAGGGTGCCACCATCTGAAATACTAATGTCTTAAGATGTATTTATATTTTATATTTTTGTTTTTATGAATTGTTAGCCGCACTGAGCTGCTTTGGCAGGAGAGGCAGGGTATAAAAAATTTAAATAAATGAATAAAATAATTAGACTTGAGCATTATTTGAGTGAGGAGAGGGAAGGTTGTTGTTAATACTATGTTATTTACAGGGTTTCCAGCACTGTCCATAAGTTTGACTCTTAAAATCATGACGTTTTAAACATTGTTTTTGTATTTGTGTGTTGGTTTTAGAATCTTTACATTTCAATGTAGTCACGTTTTCAGTCTGTTTTCAACCACGACAGCTAATTTCCTAAATAAAAATGAGGTTATCATGATTTCAGCGGCTATGGCTTTAAGAAAATACTTACAATTGCAAGCTTTTCCAACTCAATTTTGTTTGTTTTTTACTATAGACTACCTTGCCTGCGCTCGCTCTCTCTCTCTCTCTCTCTGATAATTGGCGTGTTCTGAAACATAAGAACTTTTAACAAAGTTCTTTTTTGACAAAATAATAATGGCGCCCTCCTTCCCTGGCACTTGGAGTGCTTCACACAGAACTAATCAACACAACCTTTAATCCTCACAACAACCTACCTGAGGTAGTAGGTTTAGACTCAGAGAATATTGAGACTGGCCCAAGGTCACCCAGTGAGTTTCTGTCTAGGTGAGACTTGAACCCGGGCCTGCCCCCTACCTCCTGGTCCCTCACCAGAGACTCCTGAACAAACTAAGTAGTCATGGGATAAAAGAGAAAGGTCCTGTCATGGATTGGTAGCTGGTTAAAAGATAGGAAACACAGGGTAGCAATAAAGTTGGAGAGAAGTAAATGGTGGAGACCGAAGTACTGGGACCAGTATTTTTTAACGTATTCATTAATGATCTGGAAAAAGGTAAAGAGTGAGGTGGCTAAATTTGTAGATGACACCAAGTTATTCAAGATAGTTAAGATGCAGGCAGACTGTGAAGAACTACAGAGGGATCTTGCACAACTAGGTGAATGGGCATTAAAATGGCAAATGAAATTCATTATTAAGTGCAAGGTGATGGACATAGCGAAAAATAATCCTCACTTTACATACGCAATGCTAGGTTCTAATCTGGATGTAACCACTTGGGAGAAGGATCTTTGAGTCATTGTGGATAGTTTCACAATGGATAGTTGTGGAGTCATTGTGGATAGTTTCTTGAAGACATTGGCTCGGTGTGCGGAAGCAGTCAAAAAGGGAAACCAAATGTTAGGCATTATTGTGAAAGGAATAGAAAATAAAAGGGAAAATATCATAATGTTGCTGTATAAATCTTTGGTACAGCCCCACCTTGAGTGTTGTGTGCAGTCTTCCTATCTCAGAAAAGATATGCTAGAGCTGGAAAAAGTTCAGAGAAGGGAAATGAGGATCAACTTCCATATGAGAGACTCACCAGATTAGGGCTCTTTATCTTGGAGAAGAGGTGAATAAGGGAGGGATATGATAGAAGTTAATAAAATCATGAGCGATATGGAAAAAGTAAATAGGGAACTGTTTGTACTTTCTCTCAATAAGGTAACAAGGGGACACACTCTGAAGTTAAACGGCAGCAGATTTAACCATAGGTCAATAATGCGGGTATTTATGACCCCAAAAGGCAGCTAAAAAAAATCATAACATCTTTTTAGCAAGCCTGAACCACTCCTCACACCATGTATTCCTCAAAAAGTGTGAGGATAACTGTTGTGTGTTGTTTCATGACTTCTCCCCCCCCCCCCC
>QEPC01004473.1:907547-932918 GCA_003113815.1 Sphenodon punctatus | reverse complement strand
CCCCCCCCCCCCGTACCAAAGTGTACTGGTTTTAAGCTTTAGATTTCACGCTATTCAGACTCAGGTAGGCAAGAGTCTGTTTGTGACTTTTGTACTGTTGTGAGGCAACACCCATGAGATCGTCTGTGGGGGGCCTTTTTAGAGGTTCCCTGGGCGAGACGGGTGGCCACTGATGTGAATATTTTTTTGTGCATGTTGTTCGCCACCCTGAGCTGCCTTTGGTTAGGAGGGGCGGGATATAAGTTTTGAATAAATAAATTAAAAAAACATGGCTACAAAGATGACTGCAGAAGCAGTCGCCAGCATCTGGTGTGAGACAGACTCAGAAGAATTCGACTTTGAGTTTCATTGATGAGGATAGTGACTGGGATCTTCCAGGCACATCTGCTGCTGTCACAGACCAGCATGAGGCTGAAGGAAAATCACAGCAGTGCTGTGCGACATGTAAACTGTTTGTGTGCCCTTCCCATTCAGTAGTAAATTGCCGCATGTGTGCACAAGCACCAGATTCTTAACAATTTGTATGAAGGATACATGCAGTAATCCAAAGTTTTTGATTGTGTTTTGATTTGTTATTGTACTGTTCTGTATTTAGTTTCAAATGTTATATTTTCAAATTCTGTAAGGTTGCTTACAAAAATGGGGGGAGGGGAGGGTCAAGACTACCCCCTGCACCATATTTGTTAAGTGTGTTTGTTAACATTGGGGTTATGGTGACCCCCAATACCTGGGAGGTATGTTTTGTATTTTTGTTCCTCAATTCTTACCTTAATACTGTCCATTTTTAAAATGTTAACCTGGAGTCATTTTCAAATCAATCGCATTCATTATTTTTTTGCTTGGGATACATTCTGCCCCAGAAACGGATTAATCAGATTTTAATTAAACTAACCTAGGGTTAAAACAATTAAAGGAAGTTTGTTTTCACTCAGCGGACAATACAGTTGTGGAACTTGTTGCCAGAGGCAGTGAAAGCCAGAGGCAGTGAAAGCCAGCACTTGGGGGACCCCTTTCAGTTGGGGTCCCCCAAGGCTCTGTCCTCGGCCCTCTTCTCTTCTCTATTTACACCCTGTCCCTTGGCAAACTTATTGCCTCCCATGGATTCCAATATCATCTCTACACTGATGGCACCCAACTCTGTTTCTACCCTCTCTCTCTCCTCTTCTTCCCACTCACGCCTCGTCAACTGCCTTATCCACCTTGATGTTCCGATGTCAGCTGAAGCTCAACATGGCCAAGACTGAACTCCTCATTTTTCATCCCTCCTCTTCCTCTCCCTCTAACCTGCCCATCTGCATTGATGGAGTCACCATCCATCCTGTTCTCCAAGCCCGTAGCTTGGGCTTCATCTTTGACATGCACCTCTCTTTTAAACCTTACATTGACTCTGTTGCCAAATCCTGCCGATTTGCCCTCCATAACATTGCTCGGATCCGCCCCTTTCTCTCTACCTCCTCGGCCAAAACCCTTGTTCATGCCATGGTTATCTCTCGCCTCGATTACTGCAACCTCCTCCTTGCTGGCCTCCCTCGCTCTCACCTGTCCCCCCTTATTGCAATCCAAAACTCAGCTGCCAAGGTCATTCACTCTGCCCGTCGCTTCGACCATGTGCAGCCTCTCCTCTTCTCTCTTCAGTGGCTCCCCCTTCCTGAACGTATCCTCTTTAAACTCCTGGTATTCACGTTCAAAACACTCCACAACCAAGCTCCCCCTTGCCGCTTGGACCTAATCTCTCTACGCACTCCTACATGCACTCTCCGCTCTTCCTCTGTCCCCTCCTTCACTCTCCCTTGTTTCTCCTGCTCACCTAACCGCCTTCGACCCTTCTCCATCGCTGCCCCCCATGCCTGGAACTCCCTCCCTACCCACATCCGCCTTCCCCCCCCTCCGTCCGCTCCTTCAGATCCCTTCTCAAGACCCACTCTTTCGTCGCCGCCTTTCCCAATGCCTGCTAGTCTTTCCCCATCTACTTACTGTTTGCCCTCCTCAGACTGCTGCAACCAACCTGATTGTAACCAAGCCAAGCGCACGCACCTGAGACTTTGCATCCACTTGAATGTTTGTTTGTCTTCTCCCCTGTCTCTCCCACTGTCCTCTCTCCCTGTCTCCCCCTCCTTGTCTTTTTAGATTGTAAGCCACAGGCAGGGACCACGTCTATTTCTATGTTCTGTACAGTGCCAGGTGCATGGCTGGCGCTATATAAATGTTTATAATAATAATAATAATTAGCTTCAAATGGAAACTAGATTCATTCTTAGAGGATAGAGCCATAAATGCTTACTAATTGGAGCTTAAACCCCTGGCTACTGGGAGCGGCTAGCAGGAGATGGGTCATACCTCCATGACCTGTACTTCTCGAACTGGTCAAGTGTAGATCAATTGAATTCCATGGGAATTGCTTATGTTTTTGCACATGTGAAAAATTAAGTCATTGGCTCTTTTTAAATGGGCCACAGCATGGGGAAGATGGGTGTGTGCGCCATTGTGGTGGTGGAGGTGGTGGGTGGCAGTACACAGGAACACACCCATCTCCATGCATGGAATGGTCGCCATTCTGGCCAATTGCTCTGTGGGTGGGCTATGGGTGGAGGTGGGTGAATCGTGGGAGTGTGCACACACCCCTACCCACCTGCTATGGTGGTCACACACGCGGCGCCCACTCATGCCCATGCAGCGGATCTGCGTGGGCATGAGTGGGCCCAACTCGTGTAAAAAGGGCCATTGACTTGAATTACTTAATAATTCCCTTGATTCAACTAGCCACTTGAACAAAAGCATTATTTTGTTCCCTTCTAAGCTATAATTGCCAGTCAAAGGTGCAAGTGCTAAACACTGGCTGTCGAGGACAGCCGTCACCTGGGCTTTTGGATGGGTAAGGGCTGTAATTCTAAACACGCTTGTGGGGCAAGTTCCATTGGGCCAAGAATTGGGGGCTAACGGATAGGTTATTGTGTCCCCTGAGTCTTTTGGTTAAAACTGTGCAGTGAATTTAAAAATAAAATAAAATCAGAATAGAGTAATTAAAATACTCTGTAATTTATTTAGCTAATGATTCCCCCCCCCCCGAGTTGTTATGTCGGAGGTATGGTGGAAAGTGCAGCAATTTTATTAATGGAGGGAAATTTTGTTGTGTACATTCCTGTCAAAATATTCAATACAACTTTTTTCAGTTTTTTTTTTAATGTGAAGTATTACTCAGAAGGCAAGTAACTGTAGACAGGTTGTAAGCTTTCTGTCGTTGGAGGTTTTAAAAAGACGTTTGACAGCCATCTGTTGGATGTTAGCCCTGTAGTCCTCCTGCATTCAAGGAGCGGGGTTAGACTGTTGTGGTCCCCTCCAACTGTGGTTCTAAATTCAGCCCCCAATTTTTTTGGGAAAACATAATGCTGGTGAAAAATTAATTTGCAAGCTGTCCTATTTTGTTATGCAAATAATAATATATGTATAACTGTAAATATCCTAAAAAAAGATCTATGCAGAACTATGTTATTTACAGAGTTTCCAGCACTGTTAATAAGTTTGGCTCCTAAATATTATGATATTTTAAAAATAGCTTTTTGTATTTGTGCGTTGGTTTTAGAATCTTTACATTTCAACGTTTTATTTTCAACTACGAGGATGGCTAATTTCTTAATAAAAATGAGATTATCATGATTTCTTAAAGCTGTAGCTGCTGAAAATACGTATAGACCAGGAGCTCCTGGGGAGTTTAATGCCGTGTCTGAGGCCAAAAGGTTTGAAGGGTGAATTTGAAAGAAAAAAATGTGCTGAATCAGAATATCCAAATCTTGTGGTTCCGAAGTGGTGGATTTATTGAGTAGATGATGTAATATGCACGTCTGATGCATGGCTTCCACTGTATTGCACAGATGCATTGAACAGAAGACTACTATTGTACTTTAAAATTCCCGTGTGACATTTTAAAGATCTTATAAGATTGAGTTCTGATAAAGATCTTATATGAATGTTATAAGAATTTTATAAGATCTTATATTTATAAAATCTTAAAAGATTGTTAGAAGATCTATAAGATCTTGTACGATTCTTAAATAGTCTTAATAAGTTGTTATAAGATCTTATAAGAATTTTGTTAAGATCTTAAATAATCTTACATGTATTTGGTCCAGTGCCAAATCAACAGGCCCTCTTGGAAATGACTTAGTCGTTGTACGTACAGAAAGCCCTCCATTTTCCAGACGTTGTTTTGCACCAGTGTGAGTGTAATCTACATTCAGCAGATTTAGGTAATATCCATCTGGCATAGTTGACATGATGTGTGGCAGAAACACTGTACACATTTCCTGAAGGCAGTAAGTAGGTCCACATCATTAGGTCTGCATGCGCAGAAAGGAGATAAAACTGCACCAGATTGATGTACATCATCCAAAATGCAGCTGTTCTGCCATGATGCACACACCTGGTGTGGCTTGTGCATTCCTCATGCAATTTAATGAATTGGACAACTTCAGCATCATTTTCAACTACCTCTAACTGGTCTTTGCACGTCTTCTCTTGCAGTTTAGACAATGCCCATGGTTACCTTTTCCGGAACACTGCTGCAATCCTAGAGGAAAGCATGCAGGTGACAAATACTGAATGAAAGGCTAGGATGGATTGCAGTCATTTGCAACGGTTGTAATATTTTCCCCTTAGAAACCCATTTGGTGACCAATGCGCTAGGCCTCCTATGTCTTGTAGAATATGTGGACCTCCTGTGCCATCAATAATGTACCGAAGTGGAATGCTTCAAAGCATATGAACAAGTTGTTGAATCATGGAGAGTCTTATGCCTGTATTTGCAGTGCAGGCTTGGCAATAACAAGGTAATAGTGGATGGGGATGTATGCTTGGTTGCATTCTTCTGCTATCTTCTGTGACATGGTCTCCAACACTGCATCTAGTCTCGTAGGTGGAAGTACTATGTTGTCCATGTAGCCAGTAATCTGGGGTGCAAGCTGCTGTATTGTCACCATGGTGTTTCATTCAACCCACATTGATAAACTGTCAAAAAGTGATACATGTATCATTCAGATTAGGTCATGTAGCTTGATGGAGTCTGCCAATGGTGGTTTGATAGCCTTTTGATGTCGAAGGTTGAGCTTCCGGAGTGCTGGTTTCTTCCGAAACAGTTCCATATTCACACTAGATGTTCCTCAGTATGCGCAGAGTTTGTGGTTACCATGCAAGCTTTTGTCAATGTTAGCTGCAGGTGCAGACGTGGATTCTTCATTGTTAGATACAGGCGTCGCTGTTGATTCACAGGTGTCTGGTGTATAATGATCAGAAACAACATTTTGGATGCATATCCCAAATATATCATGTAAAGTGTTAGCACTAATTAACGTCTCTGTATTTTTATCATAGTTGTCCCATGCTATGCAGGTTGAGAGGTTAGGCTGGCACACACATGGAGCTAGTGTTGACACACGTTTCTGTGAGTCTAATGTTGCCAGATCTGTTTCATATTTTTCAACCACTGAATAGTTTGATGGAGTGACCAAGTCTAGGGGTGTGCATGTCGTTTTCGTTATTACAATAACGATAACAAAAATGATGTTTTCGTTTTCATTATTGCAATAACAAAAGCGACAACAATAACAAAAACGACAACCGAGAATACAAAAAACAACGACCGAGAATACTGATATTGATGATATCGATACCAAAAATGATAACGAGAAACTAAAATGACAGTCATTATCATTGTCGTTATTATTAGTGCTGTGGCCGTTGGGTTTTGGAGGGAAAATGTGGATGGGGAGGAGGGAGCAGACATCTCGGAGTCTTAACAGGGTTGAACTGTGCCTGTGTTGGGAGGGGCGAGCAGCTCAGCAGTGTCTGATGGATGTATCTCTGGCCAATGAGCAGCGCAAGCAGGTCCCAGCAGTCTCATGGCACGCTGTGATTGCTCAATGCCTGCTGCCTCCCACAACCAACGGGGGGGTTCTGTGGGAGGGCATTGCAACTGTTTATAATGGCAGGGCCAGGTTTTTTCTCTCCGTTCTGTGAGAGCTCTGCTTGTCAGTTTGCATTTGCAGAACTGTGGTGCTTGCACATAAAACTTCTCCCTCGCCCTCATTGTTTCATTTATTTATTTATTTGGTATTGCCACCAATACCTTTCCTTCCTCATACCCTACATTTTACCTTCTCCCTTTCCCTGCCCTTCTCCCCCCGTACATTATATATAGATAGGTAGTATAGATTAGATATATAGATTAGATTAGAATAGTTACATAGCTAATTGATTAAATTTCCTTTTCACTTCCTTTGAGTCCCTTTATGTTTTAAATATTTAAAATTTTTAGATTTTAAATATTTTAAAATATTAGGTGTGCATGGGAATCAATACCGATATCAAAAATAAAATCTTCGTTTGAAAAGGTACGATACCAAAAACCATACTGAAAATGACATTGTTGTTAATAATGATAGCAAACAAAAAGTGGGTTTTGTCTTCCCTCCCCTATTGATTTTTGTATCCCGGGCGCTGCTCTTAATATTTTAATATTTGATATTGTATTTTTATATGTTTTAAACTGTTTTATACTGTTTTTATTGTTGGAAGCCGCCCCGAGCTGTATTCAGGAGGGGCAGGTGCACACCCCACCAGACCCCATGTAAAATGACATGGGGTCTGGTGCACACCCCTACTGTTAATTATGCTACCAACCATGCTTTTCAGACTAAGTCCTAAGACCAAATGTTTGGTTGGTTTGACCAAACCACGGGTCACTGCAAACGCATCAGATGCGTTTATGTAACTTTATGTAACGTTAACTCATGTGGGTGTGCTGCTGCTTGCCTTATTTATTTTATTTTTGTAATTATACCCCGCGCCCTCCTGTAACCAGCTCGGGGTGACTTCCAACAATTGTAAATACATAAAATACTATAAAAACAGTTTAAAACAATCAACAATATTTAAAACAAGGCACGGAAGTTAAGACAATAAAACAGGATGGGGGCGAAAAACCATAACACTAACCCACCCACCCACCCCCAAAGGCCTGGGTGAACAGCCAGGTTTTACAACACCGCCGGAATGACAATAGGCTTGGGGCCAAGCGGGCTTCCTCCGGAAGGGAGTTCCAAAGGCGCGGCGCGGCCACCGAGAATGCCCTCTCCATTGTGGCCCCCCGCTTTATGTGGGGAACCTCCAAGAAGGCACCCCCGGCCGACCGCAGGAGCCACTCTGGGGCACGGAGGGCGAGACGGTCCCTGAGGTCCGAGGGGCCCAGACCATAAAGGGCTTTGTAAATCAACACCAACACCTTGAACCTGGCTCGGCACACTATTGGCAGCCAGTGCAGAGTCTAGAGTACAGGTGTAATATGCTCCTGACCTCCCGTCCCAATAAGGAGACGAGCCTCCGAATCAGGAACAAGGGAAGCCCCACATAGAGCGTGTTGCAGTAGTCCAGCCTCGAGGTGACGAAGGCATGAATGAGGGAGGCCAGGTCCGGGCCAGAGACGAACGGGTGCATCCTACGCACCAGATACAACTGGCGGAAGGCAGCCTTAGCGACTGCCTCCGGCTGCCGCTACAGGCGTAGGTCTGCGTCCATATCACCCCCAGACTCCGGACCTGCTGAGCTAAAGGAGGGCGAACCCCCCCAATCGGGGGCCACTACCTCCCTCGCTCTTCCCACTAACATCACCTCCGCCTTATCGGGGTTGAGCTTCGGTCTGCTCTGCCGCATCCATTCCACCACGGCCTCCAAACACTGGGATAGCAACGAGACAGCAGGGTCTGGGTCAGTTCAAAAGGAGAGGTACAGCTGAGTATCATCAGCATATTGGTGACACTGCACCCCGAACCCCCTCACGACTTCCCCCAAGGGCTGCATGTACACATTAAATAATAGCGGAGACAGAATGGAACCCTGCGGAACGCCGCATGATAAGGCACGGGGGCATGATGTCTCATCCCCCAGCACCACCTGCTGGCTTCTCCCCGAGAGGAATGAACGGAACCATTCAAGAACAATCCCGCCCAGACCCCCCAGGTCACACAGCCGTCTCACTAGCAGCCCATGGTCCACGGTGTCAGAAGCAGCCGAGAGATCTAGCAGGATGAGAAATGTTGAACATCCTGCATCCATCTCCCGGCGGAGGTCGTCTACCAAGGCCACCAACGCCGTCTCAGTGCCATAGCTGGGGCGGAACCCAGATTGAAAAGGGTCTAGGAAACCGATGCTGTCCAGATGCACCTGGAGCTGGAGTGCCACCGCCCGCTCAATAACCTTCCTTAAAAAGGGAAGGTTAGAGACAGGCCGGTAGCTGGCAAGTGCATCCACGTCCAAGGATGGTTTTTTCAGCAGGGCGCGTACCACAGCCTCCTTGAGGCAAGACGACAGCCTCCCCTGCTGCAAGGACGCGTTCACTACCCTCGCCAGCACCGTCCCCAGCGTCTCCTGGAAGCTTTTACTAACCAGGACGGGCATGGATTGAGTTCGCAACAGGTGGCTCTCACAGACCCCAAAACGTCCGCCGCATCAACCGGCGTCACTTCCTGAAACTCCCCCCCACAAAGCTGGACCAGACGGGACCTCCATCTCCTCGCGCTTTTCCCCTACAACCCCTAATCCAACGTCAGTTGGTCTGAATCCGAGCAATCTTATCTGCGAAGTAGTCTGTGAAGTACCTGTGTGTAGCATGTGGTAGAACATCATTAGTTCAACTGGCAGACCCACTTGCCCTTCCATTAGGGCTGTGGGTGTTACTGGATCTGGTAGATGCCTAGTCTTACCCGCAGCTTCGAGTATTATTGACCAGAGGAAAAAACCAACCCCCTTTTATTCATGCTTGTGGTGATGTAGTGTCATGGTATACTTGTTGTATAGCATTTCCCCCCTCAATGCTGGGTGGATACAGCACATTTCCTTCTTTCTTGGTCAGACACCCCATCTTCAGTTCTCCCTTGAAATGTGACAAAAGGTGTTTTGACAGATGGGACAGCAGATACATGGAGTGTTTGACTCCACCTTCCTTCAGTATACACAAGTAGTGAGCGTGAACCGATGACAGAAGTTCAGGTTTCTTGTTTAAGATGTACGTTTTCACATAGTTTGTGATCTTTACAAGTGCTTTAGAATGTGCATCTCTTACCTGTGCATAGTCTGATGGTGTTTTACTGGAGGAACTTGCTGTCATTTCAGTAAGCTGTTGGTCTGCAATATTAATGTAGGCTTTTCTACATGAATGGTGATTGCGCACTTCTTTTGTCACCAAATCCGCACCACAGATTTGTACCATCAGTTCTTGTCATTGCTATGTTCTGCAGCATCCCTTATTGGTCGCTTCACATCCTGTGATTCACATCAAAGTAAATCACAGTGGGCAAAGTAAATATTGTTTCACTTTGAATGGAAGCCACCCCGAGATGCCGTAGGCATGAGGGAGCAGCATATAAATGCAATTAAATAAATAAAATAACTGTTCTCCACCTTTCCCAGTTCGTTTCCTTATGTGGCCACAAAAAAGCAGGTTTGTTCACAAATACCAACTCTAATAGTACTTGCGCTCATGTGAGAAACAACTGATTAACTAACAGTTTTTCTACTGCTTTAGCTGTGTGGGACATTACAGTTTCCAAGGGTTTACAACTGGATACAGCTGTGAAAGTTTTGTAGCATTCAACATGGTATCCTATGGTATTGTCATACTCTGCTGGTAAATTGTGGCATACTTGTGAGTAAATGCATCCTGCAAGTTAAAAAAGGAAGCAGGAATATCAAAAGTCTTCCACTGTGGTTAAACGGGGAGGTGAAGGAAGCTGTTGGAGCCAAAAAGGCATCCTTTAAGAAATGGAAGGCTAGTCCCAATGAAAATATACGGAAGAGCATAAATACTGGCAATGTAAATGTAAAGTGTTAATAAGGCAGGTCAAGAGCGATTTTGAAGGGAGACTTGCTAAAGAGGCAAAAACAAGCAACAAAAACTTTTTCAAATGCATCAGAAGCAAGAAGCCTGCTAGGGAGTTAGTTGGGCCATTAGATGAGAAGTGAGTAAAAGGGGCGCTCAGGGAGGATAAGGACATTGCAGAGAAGTTGAATGAGTTCTTTGCATCGGTTTTCACTGCGGAGGGTTTTGGGGAGGTACCCACGCCGGATCCTTGCTTTGTGGGCAAGGAATTGGAAGAGCTGTTACAAATAAATGTGACATTGGAGAATGTTCTAGGGTGACAAACTGAATACTAACAAGTCATCAGGGCCAAATGGCATTCACCCCAGAGTTCTGAAGGAACTCAAAGATGAAATTACAGACCTACTGTTAGTCCCCACTTATCTGCAGGACCACCTCACTCCCCATGTGCCTGTGTGCCCTCTGAAATCGTCTGTGGGAGCCTTTTTGGAGGTTCCCCATGCGAGGTGGGTGGCCACCGATGTTAGATCTTTTTTGGTGGCTACGCCTATGCTGTGGAATTCGCACCCAGAGGAGATTTGGTTGGTCCCCACTCTCCTGTCATTTCGACGTTTATGTAAGACCTGGCGCTTCTGCCAGGCTTTCGGCGAGAGGGTGGGGTAGGGAGGGGGGTTGTTTCCCTGCATATATGATAGTTTTTTAACTTTTGAAATTGTTGTTTGCGGCCTCGGGCTGCCCTGCGGGCAGGAGGGGCGGGATAGAAACATTTTTATTAAATAAATAAATTGGTAACCTGTCACTAAAATCTGTCACTGTACCCAAGGACTGGAAGGTGACAAATGTAACCCCGATATTTAAAAAGGGATCCAGAGGCGATCCTGGAAACTACGGACCGGTAAGCTTGACGTCTGTGCCAGTCAAAATAGTGGAAACCATCATTAAGGACAGAATTACAGGGCATGTTGACAAACATAGCTTAATGGGGAAGAGTCAGCACAGATTTAGTAAAGGTAAGTCATGTCTCTCTAACCTGTTGGAATTCTTTGAGGGTGTCAATAAGCATGTGGACAAAGGAAACACAGTAGATATAGTGTACCTGGATTTTCCAAAAGCATTTGATAAGGTCCCTCATGAAAGACTCTTGAGAAAATTAAAAAGTCCTGGGATAGGAGATAGTATCTTACTATGGATCAGAAACTGGTTAAAAGATAGAAAGCAAAGAGTAGGACTAAATGGGGAGTTTTCACAATGGAGAGATGTAAAAAGTGGTGTGCCTCAGGCATCTGTGTTGGGACCGGTGCTGTTTAATGTATACATTAATGATTTGGAAAAGGGTGTTAAGAGTGAAGTGATCATATTTGCAGATGACACCAAGTTATTCAAGGTAATTAAAACCCAAACAGACTGTGAGGAACTGCAACAGAATCTTACAATACTGGATGCCTGGGCATCTAAATGGCACGTGAGATTTACTATGAACAAGTGCAAAGTGATGCACGTAGGGAAAAATAATCCAAATTATGCATACACGATGCTGGGTACTAAACTAGGAGGTACCACTCAGGAAAAGGATCTGGGGGGTGGTTGTGAATAATACAATGAAATGCACAGCGCAGTGCGCAGCAGCAGTCAAAAAAGCAAACAGAATGTTAGGAGTTACTCGGAAGGGGATAGGGAATAAAACTGAGGATGTCATAATGCCTCTATACAAATCAGTGGTGTGACCGCACCTGGAATATTGTGTGCAGTTCTGGTCGCCCCATCTCGAAAAAGACATAGCTGAACTAGAAAAGGTACAGAGAAGGGCAACAAAAATGATCAAGGGCATGGAACGGCTCCCGTAAGAGGAGAGGCTTGGTAGGGTGGGGCTGTTCAGTTTGGAGAAGAGATGACTGAGAGGAGATATGATAGAGGTCTATAAAATCATGAGTGGTGTGGAACTAATAAACAAGGAGCAGTTATTTATGCTCTCAGCTAGTACTAGAATTAGGGGGCACTCTATTAAACTAATGGGTGGTAAGTTTAAAACAAATAAAAGAAAATATTTTTCCACCCAGCATATAATTGGGTTGTGGAATCTACTGCCAGAGGCTGTGGTAGGGGCCAGTATTATAGTTGAGTTTAAAAGAGGTTTGGACAGGAGGGGAACTGTGCATGCACTGAGTGGAGTAGCTGGGCTTTGCTAGAGCTCCTCCCAGTCAGCTAAACTATTTGCCCCAAACACCGGTTTGTAAGTCTGCTGCCTCCCCAAAAAAGCAAGGATATGTCTCTGCGAGTCAGAGCGAATCGAAAAAGACCTCCAAAGAAACATCTTTGGAAAGATATTGCCGCCCACAGCCTCTGGAGCAGGCTAGAGAAGGAGGGGATGATCCGGAGCGGCATAAAATGGTGGCGGCTGAAATGAAGGCAGCTTGTGAGGAAGAAGCAGCAGCTGGGGACAGGACAGTAACGGAGCTGCTTTTAGAAATGAAAAAAGAATTTAAAACTGAAATAGTAAAACTGTGCTCCTCAGTGGATGCAGGAAACAAAAAAAATGGAAGTTTTAGCAAAAAGGCTGAACACGGCAGAGGATGGAATATCCACCTTAGAAGATCAAGCTGTATCCACTGAGGATCCATTAATAAAAATGCAGGAATCAGTGACATTCCTTTTCTAAAAAACTGAAGATCTGGAGAACAGATCTTGGAGAGATAATTTAAGATTAGTGGGAATCCCAGCAGGGAGTCAAAAAGCTGATACAAAGGAGCTGATCTGGGTCTTTTTGTAAGATCAGTTCCCAGAAGAATCCCACTTAAGTGCATAGAACAGGCAGACCACCAACTAAAAATTACAACAGACCACGTACCAACAACAGACCACGTACCATATTGGTTAAATTTGCCAGATTTCAAGCAAAAGAAGAGATACTGCGAAGAGCTAGACTGAAGAAAGAGCTGATATTTAATAACAATACAGTAAAAGTCTTCCCAGATTATGCAGCTGAAACTATGGTGAGGAGAAGAAGATGGAGTAAATATTTTAGTATCCTGCATGAAAGGGGACTAAAGCCTATATTAACATTTCCTGCTAAGATGCTTATCTCAGTAAATGGAAAACCTAAGGTATTTTCGGCAACAGAGGAGTTGGAGGCTTACCTCCACCTGTCTTCCAATGAAGAAACTGAATAATAATCAACATGATAGTATATTAATTTAAATACCTGAAGCCATTGGCAGGGCGGTGGTGTTAGAAAAGACTATGGTACAGTGACTTATAGTGGAAACTTAAGCTTCCTGTGAATATATTGAGGAGCAGGGGAGCAATACTCTTGTTAAAATATAAATAAGGGGCAGATTAAATAATACGAGCCAGGATGAAAATTCAGGCTCTAACAAAAAAAAAAAAAAAAAAAAAGGGAAAAAAACTTACATGGGGAGGTACTATAGCTTCCTTTTTCTGATGGAGGGAAAGCAACACCATCAGAGAGAGTTCCCTCTATGGGTTTGTTACTTTTTTTTTTTTTTTTTTATGTTATTGTTTGTATTCAGGGAGGGGTGGGGAGAAATGTTAGCCTCACAGTTGAGGATTTGAGGGATAAAAACTAGGTGTAAGGAAAGGAACATACAAGAGACAAAATGGAGAAGGTATTAGTTAAACAAAATAGTCTTTAAAAAAAGGAGATATGATCAGAGAAAGTATAAGAACAAGTGCAATAGTTTAAATGAGAAAATGCAAGGGGGAATATATAAAAAGATTAATATTAACAAGAAGGGGGGAAACAAAAAAAAGGAAAAAAAGATGAGTAAAATAAAACTACTAACTCTAAATGTGAGAGGGTTAAAGTTACTTGCAAAACGTAAAAGGGTCAGAAATTTGTTGTATGAAAATATTACAAATAAGTCTGTGAAAAGAAATTGCCCTACTGTTTGTTGTACATGAATCCAATTTAAAAACTATAGATATAAACAATTAATGCATGTCAACAAGTGAATATAAAGTTCACCACAGCAATAAGGTGAAACATCTTGCAAGAGTCCAATAATTTCACCAGCGAGTTTAGAAAACTTCTTCAGGGCTTCAAGGCTTCCAAAGCTTTTGAATTCTCTTGAGCTATTGGACATAAAGAAACCAGTTACCCAAAGAAGAACTACTAAGGCATCCATAGGGAGAGGTATGGTTATATCTGTATTACCAAAAACAACATATTTTCAAAGGATTTGCATTTACCTGTGAGTAAGAACAATTTTGTGAAAAAAGGGGGGGTGGGGCGAATGTTGCCTAAACAAGCAACCAAAAATTACCAACTGCCTTGATAGTTTTTCTTTGGGTAACCGGTTTCTTTATGTCCAATAGCTCAAGAGAACTCAAAAGGTTTTGAAGCCCTGAAGAAGTTTTCGAAATGCGTTGGTGAAATTATTGGACTCTTGCAAGAGGTTTCACAGACTTATTTGTGGTTATATCCTTGTTTGCCTAGTCTGTGGAACAATATACATTATTGGTCCCCTTATCTTTTCTTATGAAAATAATGTTGACACATTCTTCCTTCAAGAAACACACTTGCTCGCAGTTGATGTGACATGATTTGCCAAAAAAAAAAATTGGTGAAGTGATAGCAGCATGTGTTACAAAAAAGGTGGGGGTGTTCTTTGGATTCAGTAAAATGATGGATTTTAAGTTAAATAAAGCTATCAGAGATGAAGAAGGTAGATTTCTATTTATTTCAGGGGCTCTGCAAGGAGAATGGGTGACTCTAGTTAATACATATGCCCCGAACATGGGTTCTCTTAAGTTCTTTAGACAATTTATCCTCATTATATTAGAAAACATGAAAGGAACCTTGGTGATACAGGGAGATCTGAACATACCTCTCACCAATTTAGATGTATAAAAAAAGCCCTACTAGTAAACCACAAGCAGTGATTAGTGATCTGTTCAATACTCAAGGAATCATTGATGCATGGTGCCATCTTAACAGGAATAGCAGATAGTATACATATTATTCCCATGTTCATAATAATTACTCCAAAATAGATCATATACTTATGGGGAACAAGGATCTGTGGAAATGCACGGCGTGCTACATAGTCCCATTGGTATTTACAGACGATAATGCCATTATTACTGAAATTAGATTAAATAATGCTTCACCTCCAAATGAATATATTTCGCGTTTAGATAGGGGGATGCTTAAAAACAAAGAAATCAATGAGAAAATCGAACAGGACATTAAAGAATATATAAAATTCAACCAGGACTCAGTAAAGCTGTCAGCCACCTTCTGGGAAGCAGCAGAGGCCCCCATACGGGGCAAATTAATAGCTCTCTGGGCATATGTAAAAAAGAAAAAGAGAGAGGCTATACAATCGACATACACGGCGCTCCATAAATTAGAAGCACTCAATATACAATTCCCCTCCAAATTGGTGCAAAGACAAATAAATAGAGTAAAGGAAAGAATAAATACAATAGAACTAGAAAAAGTAAAGACGCAATTGAAACGTATAAAATTTTATTATAATAATAGTAACAAAGCAGGTAAAGCACTGGCACGTTTAGCCAAAATACAACAACAAAAGAAAGTAATAACAAATATTATAAAAGAAGATGTAACTCTTTAAAAGAATAGGAGAAAATTCAAGCTGAATTTCTAGCGTTTTATAAAAATTTGTATTCCTCTTTGATCCGGACCCTGAGGAGATAAAAAAAATTTCTAAGTAATATTCAATTGCCAAAACTAAATAATGCTCAACAGGCTTTTATAAACACATTAATTACGTCCTCAGAAGTAGAAGCAGCTATAGACCATATGCAAAACAATAAGGCAAATGGCCTGGATGGGTTTACCTCAGAATTCTATAAAACATATACCAAATTACTTTGCCCACACCTAACTAAATTGATTAACGAAATTCTAATTATGGGAGAGATGCCCACTTCATTCTATGATGCCCAAATCACACTGGTGCTTAAACCCGGCAGACCAGTTAATAAGTGTGGAAACTGGTGAAACAAACCCATCTCGCTGGTGAAACAAACTCACTGTTGAAACAAACCCATCTCATTGCTGAATAATGATTTCAAAATATTCGCAAAAATATTAGCCACCAGACTTAAAGCGGTGTCAGTGGAAATTATCCATCAGAACCAAACTGGGTTTGTCCCCAGAAGACAAGGCACGGATAATATAAGGAAAGTTATAAATCTGATCCATGCACAAAAAATAAAAGCAACTCTGCCATGGTTACAGTGGCTGATGCTGAAAAGGCTTTTGATTTCTTGGAACCCATCTATCTATTTACTATATTAAAAAAAGTTGGTCTTTTGGGTAACTTCCTTAGATGGATTGCAGCAATCTATACACACCCACACTCCAGGCTATGGGTTAATGGTCAAAATGCAGAAGTATTTGGAATCTACAAGGGAACACGACATAGTTGCCCCCTGTCCCTGCTCCTGTTCAGCATCACCCTGGAGGGTTTAGCGACAGCCTTGCGACAAAATAAACAAATCAAAGGTATATGTGTGGGTGAGCAGGAATATGTTGGCCCTATTTGCAGATGACCTGATATTCTTTATAGATAATCCAATAGAATCAATTCCACCATTATTACAAACAATAGAAAGTTTTGGTAAAATTAATAAAAATCCTAAGCATTTGTGTTTTCCCCTTCTGTGGAAGAGGAGAAACAAATAAAAGAATTCTCTCCTTTTCCAGAAAGCCCAACAGGTATTAAATACCTATGAATAATATTAACAAAAGACTGCCGAGATTTATATACAGCAAACTTTCCCCCTCTCCTTAAGCAAATTCGTAAGGAATTTATAAGCTGGCAAAATCTGATATGCTCATGGCTGGGGAGAATCAACTTGTATAGAATGATAGCCCTCCCAAAGTTTATTTACAAATTTATGGCGCTGCTAATAAATCTCTCAAATATATTTTTCAAACAAATAAAAGCATTGGTTAGAGAACTAGTTTGGAGGGGGGAAAAGCCTAGACTGAAAATTGGTACAATGTTCCAACCCAAGGAGAAGGACGGTCTAAATATGCCTGACACCAGACTATACCATAAGGCAGATGTACTTGCTGCAATGCCATGCAATGCAATGCAATGCAATACTGGTATCATTACCCAAAATATCCAGAGTGGCTTACAATAGAGCGACAGTTACTTCAACTCAAATCGTTGAAAGATGTGATTGTGGATTGTGGATGAAGGAGTAATTCCCACAAATCTTAGGAGGGAGCATCCCTTCGTGAACCCCCTGATGAAACACTGGAGAGGTGTTCAGGGGAAATTGAATGACAAATCACAGGCTTCTCCCTATTCACCAATACAGAGGATTTGTTTTTGGGAGGGAGAAATTGCTACCAAATTAATTAAACAACTGCAAAAAAGGGGGATTAATAAGGCATACCAACTTTTTAATAAAGGTAAATTTAAGACCCTTCGGGTACTGGAGGCAGAAATACAGGACAAAATTGATGTTTTCCAATACCTGCAACTGAAGAGCGTATTCTTGACCCAGAGCCTGACGAATAGTTTTGGTAGAAAACCTGAGGCGATTGAAGCAGTGATATTTGACTTGACAGGAGTGTGGGGAAAATGTCTCTATAAAGAACTTAAGTTGACTTTATATCCTATGCAGCATTCTTATATAGTCAAATGGGAAAGGGAGTTAAATAAAAATTTCACTGAAAGTGAGGTTACATCGATGCAGAGTCATATGCCCTATTGTGCATCTGCCCTTGAAGTCGGAGACCCAATTAAAGGCAACCACTAGATATTATATAACACCTTCACAGTTGAAATATGGAAAAAAACATGACAATGGTCTTTGTTGGAAGGGATGTGGACAGCAAAGGACTCTCGAACATTATATACAAGCACTCTGGAGACAAGTATGGACATTCCTCAACAAGATGAATGGAACTTTAGTGCCTTTTAAACCGGAAATAACTATACTAGGAATTTATCCAGCCAGCAAGACTCTCAAATTTCATCAGGATTTCTCTAAAATCCTATGTCTGGCTGCAGTTAACATAATTGCTAGACATTGAAAAACGGAGGGACTGTTGCTGCTCCAGGAATGGATAAGTTGGCTGTGGTATTTGTTTACCATGGAAAAGCTGATGGCAGAGTTAAAGAACAAGAAAGAGAACATAGAAGCAATTATGGTACAACATCATTGCAGCAATTGAAAATGAAGACTTTCTCCAGAGTGATAAAACGATACTATTCGATCACTATTTCTGAGACAAATGTATGTTATAAGGGATCTTGATATTAATGTAACACCTTATATTGTATGGTTTTGAGATATGATATGAGTACAGACTGATATAGTTAAAAGTTTATTTGTAAATTTTTCTAAGAAAGATAAAACAATAATTGAAAAGAAAAAAAAAAAAGCGGTTTGGACAAGTTTCTGAAAGATAGGTCCATTAGCATCTATTAGCCGGACAGGATTAGGCAATATGACGGGAACTGGGGGAACACAACAGGGAATGGATCCCCCATTGTGACCTGTTGGGTGCTTCTCCCAAGCCACCGTGATTGGCCACTGTCGGAGACAGGATGCTGGACTAGATAGACCATTGGTCTGACCCGGTATGGCACTTCTTATGTTCTTACTTGGAAAGTTCTTCTGTCTGTTTATGAGAACTCGGCTGAAACGCTGCTGCATGTTGAATTTTTCCCCACATTGTAGCAGTAAAATGCTTTGTCTCCAGATGCCTCCTGTCTTTCCTTCACGTGAATGATGCAGTGGTTAGCCATCGCTACTCAGCTATGCATTCAATATGTAAAAAACAAAAAAGAGTAAGTGGTTACATACATCACTAGATGATGTATATTTTTTATTAAATAGAAATGTTAAGAAATGTGTGTAATTAAAAAAAATAAATTTTTAATTTAGGTGAAATTTTTGTAAATCTAGTGACTAGTCGTCATCTAATCACTAAATCCACCACTTGGGAACCACAAGACTTGGATATTTGGTTTCAGCACATTTTTTTCCATTTATATTCACCCTTCAAAGCTTTTGGCCTCTGACATGGCATTAAACCCCGACTGGGCTCCTGCTCTATTGCAGGTGTTCCCAACTCAGTTGTATTTGTTTTCACTATAGATTACCTTGCCTGCTGTTCCTGATAATGAATATGTTCTGGGACTGCTACTAACATTCGAAAGCATTTGATAGCTTTTGTAAAATCACTATATAGATAGATAAAAGTAGAGAGAAAGTGTTATATAACACGCTTTGAATTAACAGTCGTTTTTGTAACTTTAATTTCTATGTTCTGTAAAATACATAAGCAGCCTTGGGATGTTTGCAGGCGTCTTCATATTCAAATCAAGTTCTGACTGGGATTATTGCTGTTCTGCTTATCTAAATTCTCTCCTTTTTTCCCAGTTGGAAACCGTATTTATCTTTGTGTTCTAGGTTGATGTAGAGCTACTCTTTACTGTTGAGCACCAGTTGTGTGTTGTCCTAGAGCTGCCTTCATCTTAGGGTAAAAACAGATGTGATTTGGATCCTCTTTGGATCCTCTTTGGTGGCACATGTAACCGCCAGATGATGACCCAGGATTACCCTGGGCAGTGTTGGGGGTAGTCCAGGCTAAGGCCTGCCTGACCATGCCAGAGAGGGTAAGTACATCTGTACTTACAAGTACACACCCATCATGGGGGTGGGGCAGGGCACTGGGAGCACAGTGTGGGCGGCTGCCTGCCTGTTGGTTGTGCTCCCTGCTGTATCTGGGCTGTGCGGCCAGCAGGATGGCTCCCTAGTCATGGTCGCATAAGGCTGATATCCCGACCTGACCTGTGCCATGTCACCTGCAATTTCTTTCACCCCGGGGAGTGGTCCCGCTGGCTGCACATCTGTTTTTACCCATGGACTTGGATCATTATCTCACTTATTGCAAAGGGGTCTGGAGGATTGTTTGTTTTGGAAAATGCTTTGTGATTCTCTGCTCAAAGGCACCTTAGGGATTTTCAAGTGTTTCTTTTGCATAATATCCACATGCTGTATGTGAAAACGGAGGAGGAACATTTTCTGCTGTCTCTATCCCCTCTGTCTCATCATTTTCTAATCCCCCCCCCTCTCTAACTTAACATGTGGTGTTGGAAAGAGTACAGTTTAAAGGTGTGTGATGAAACCACTCATTACAGTTTCTGACAAATGCTGTCTTTGGATGTCCAATATTTAAACCACCTTGCACAATTAAAAATCAACTGTCTTGGAATAGTACATTAACCCCCAAAGATATTTAACTATTTTTGAGACTTTTTTCCAGAAATTTAAAATGTAATTTTGTTGTTGTTCATCTTGGGGTTGTGTGTTTTTTTTGTTTTTTTTAATCTGACAGTTCTATCATGCCATTGTTCATGGTGACTTTCACACCTTTTTCAATTTCCTACTTCTTTCCTCCTTGGAGTCTGCAACTGTACAAAGAAATATTACTATAATCTTTCTTCAGTACTTGCTTTTAAAAAAATATCAAAAAAATCTTTATTTTATAAATTCAAATAAAGAAAACTGACCACAATTTCAAAGACCCTTCGGTGGCAAAGACACTATACAAGGCGTGCAGAGAACGCACTCACCTAATCCTCCGAGCTCCAGAATGGCCCTGGCGAATCTGGTTCTCGATGCTCCAATCCATGGCCTCGCACAAATGGCCTCTACCTCTTCACACCGATGTCCTCACACAACATGACAGCAGACTACTACAAGTTGACCTGGGCTCGCTCCATCTCACGGCATGGTATATTGACTAAGGCACCCAAATGAACATTTACCAGATCATATTCAGGAGGTCCTAGCAAACTCCCAAAAGCCATCTACCAAAAGGACTTACTCTGCTAAGTGGAAAAGTTTCCTTGCCTGGTGCACCTCCAATAACTTGGACATTCATAATCTTCCTCTACCGACCATTCTGGATTGTCTGCTCCATCTCAAGCAGAATGGACTCTCAATCTCTACGATCAAAGTTTATTTGGCCACTCACTATGCACACAAGGACCTGAGGGGTCAATCCTTTTCTCTGAGCCACTGGCTTGCACATTCTTGAAAGGCTTAAACAATCTATACCCTCTGTCAGAAGGCCAACAAACCACAGTGGGATTTGACTTTGGTGATCTCTAAACTAACCAAGGCTTCCTTTCAGCCATTGTCCACCATACCTTTTAAACTACTTGTCCTACGTGGCTATCTTCTTAGTTGCGGTGTTCTCAGTTTGCAGAGTTTCCAAGTTGGCTGCTTTTTGGGCTTCACCCCCATACCACTTCATGTTTAAAGACAAAGTCCAGCTGCGGATGGACTCCGCATTCCAGCCAAAGATTGTCTTGTTGTTTCATTTGATATTTGAACCAGGTCATTACACTCCCCACATTCTTCCCTAGAACATATGCTTCTCACTTGGAAGTTTCCCTTCATAAGTTGGACGTCCGAAGGACTTTGGCCTTTTATTGGGAGAGAACAAAAACAATACAAAAGACTGATTCCGTCTTTGTCTCCTTGGAGAGTGGTTCCCCAGGGAACAAGTTCTCTTAACATTTATCGAAGATCATCCTGACATGTAAAAGACCCTCTGTTGGGACCTAGAGCTCATTCTACAAGAGCTGTAGCTTTACCCACAGCTGTCTTGCAGCACATCCCTGTAGAGGACATCTGCAAAGCTGCTACTTGGGCCTCTACAAGCACTTCCATAGATGCTTCCTTTTGCCAGGCAGTGCCATCGGCTGTTCTACCTTGATCCAGTTCCCACCATCAGAACTCAGGTAACAACCTTTGTTAACTGCTTACGTTCTCCCATAGGTGAGAATCACGGAGCCACTCAGACAAAATAAAGGTTGCTTACTGTAACTTGGTTCTTTGAGATGGCTCCGTGCATTTTCACCACCCTACCGCCGTCGACTAAGCTGATCGTTTGGGTGTTTATCTGCCATCTGGGTTTTTGGGAACTGAAGGGATAGCTCCGCCCCCTCCTTTCATACTCATTCTCCCTGAGGGAGGAGGAAGTTGAGGGAGTGAGCAAGAACCTTCCAGAATCCTTATTATCTGGAAGATTCAGAATGCTCTTAAAGAGGCAAGCACTTCTGAGTCAGGCCAGACACATGGGGTGATTTCAGATGTTACGGGCAGTTCACCACAATGGATTCCCGGTGGGGGTAAACAAAACAACCACTCCCGGGGCGAATAAAAGCCCCAAACAGACGTGACGGGACCGGGACCACGACCGGGAATTGGGCCGACAGATCACGGATCGGGGCAGCGCAACAGACATGATGCCGATCCCCAGCCGCGGTCAAAACTCCCAGAGCCACCGGGCAGGGGCGGGACACAGACATGGCCGCCTGAGGGCAAACAAAGCCAAAAGGCACAAAAGGGAACGCCCACACAAGGGAAACGGGATGGGAGGGGGCAGAGGGAGAAGAGACTGACAGGTACCACACACAGCAGGCACACAACCAGCGGAGGCACAGCGGAACACACAGCACGAGCACACGCCCGGGCACACACACACACACAAGGGAAAGGCCGGGAAGGGGGGCACAGGCGCCCGGAAAACACACAAGGCACATCAGGAGCAAGGGGGGAGGACACGGAAGGGGGGACCGCAAAGGGGCAGGGCAGGACACCGGCAACAGCAACCACAACCCCCACAGCAGCACAGTCCGCACGGGCGCCCCCACAGCAACACAGGCAGTCTCGAAAAGGGGGGGGGGCAGCACCGCGGAACCAAGGCACGATGGGGGTCTGCAATGCACAAAGAGCCGGGCGGAGATGGTCCAGGAGGCACACGGATACCCCACAGTCACGGAGGGGCAGTTGGAGGCCGGCCAGGACAGGCGGTGCAGCGCTGCAGGTCCAAGGACGCACCCCCCCCCAGAGGAAGCACCGAGGGCCAGTCCGGGGGCCCCTGAACCCCCAGGTCACACAATCACCCGGGGGGGGGCGTGCAGCAGGTGGCAGTGCTGGCAGGCGGGGACGGGTAGCTGGACACAGGCGGGTCGGAGAGGCCATGCAGAGCGCCGCACCCAGGCGCCAGGGAGGGCAACCACGGAGGGAAACCCCGGGTGCGCACTCAGACCGGAGGGTGGGGCCCTGAGGGGACCCAGGGCCACAGGAAGGAGCAACATCATCCTACGAAGCAGGCATCACCACAGCACGGCAGAGACATCTGGAAGGGAGCAGCTAGCGGGGCCCGGCCCCCCTGGACAGTGGCGGGGGCCCACACGGGGGCAGGACACCGGGGGGCCAGGAGGAACACAGGGACTCACAGGCAGCCGCTGGGGGCCACTGCGGGCCCAGGGCCCGGGTGACCCACCCGGTGAACCAGGTGGGGCCAATGGATCAAGCCCCGGCGGTACCCCAGCAAGGACATGTGGTGGGCGATCAGGTAGTAGGCCTCGAAGGGATCATGCATGGAGAGACCCAGCTGGACGTCCACATGGGACCACACCCCCAACAGGGCCGACATCTCCGCAGCGGAAGGCTCCGACACACAGCAGAAGGGGGCCAAGGAAGATGTCCCAGCTCCAGCAGGCGGTGGTACACCGCCGCACGTGTGCGCTGGTACCCACGCGCCCCGTGAACACAGGCAAAGTAGGACACAGCCAAGGCAGGGCCACCTTCAGCAAGGCACACCGTGTAGATGCTCAGCCCGCACACACCCAGCGCAGACACAGTCTCAGCCCCGGACCAGGGCACATGAGAGCACCGCTTGTCTGGGATGCGTCCCTCAGGGAAGTGAACCAGCCCCAGGGTCTCCGTATGCAGCCGGCAATCATGAGAGCTCGCCTCATAGCCGAAGTAGCGAATTCCGGAGCTCAGGCTCTCAAAGGCACCCGCATAGCTGCCCGGGGTGCCCAGGAGCAGCTGCATGGCTGGGGTATGCCACAGGTCGCAAAAAGACATGGTCTACCGGAAGGTCCAGATATGGGGGGCCCCATGGGGGTCGGGAACCAAGAGCCGGTGGACTGACAACCGGCCATGCTCCTGCAAGACAGGGAGAATAACACCACGGACAGGGGGGCACACACACCCTCCAGGGCTGGGAGGGCCTCCGAGGGGTCCCACGGCCAGGAATAGAGGGCACGGACTGCAAAATTGTAGCACAACAGAGTGAGGTGCGGGGTGTGGACCCGGCACAGCTGCAGAACACAATAGCACTCACAGTCCGACTAATTGCACCTCCAAGGCCATAGTGTAGTAAACGGTGGGTAAGGGGGGGCGGGGTGGTGGTGGAGAAGGCTGATGGAATGCAGCTGTCCAGGGAGCGAGCAGACCCGCGCGCCCGTGGAGGGGCAAGGGCCGGGGCGCTGTCTGCAGGTGTGCCCAATTGCACGCACCCATACCCAGCCCCCCCCATTGGGGGGGGGGAACGCCCGGATAGGGGCCCGCCCCCCAGGCAGCCCAGCCATCAGAGGCCCTGTATAACAGTTCCCCCCCGGGGCCTCACCACCATGGAGCGGGACAGGACAGCCGCCTATTGTATGCACCTCGCGGTCGCAGCCGAGTGGGTCTGCAACTACACCGAGCAGCTGCGCCTCCTTACCGCGGAGGTGCACCTGGCTGTCCGGCTGCGGGTTTCCCTGGACTGGATAGCTGCCAGGGGCCGCAGGGCCCACCATGGGTGCCGGAGAGCCCTTGCTCGCCTCAGGGCACAGAGGATCTCCAGGGCAGATTGGCAGGCTGTGAGCCGGACCTGGCCTGCAGCGCTCCGGGAGGCTGCCAGACGCCTCCTGTGGGCAAGGGAGACCATGCGCTGGGCAGCCCTGCTCGCTATGCCCATTGACAGATGCCTATGGGTCGCTGAGCGCCCGCAGACGTAGTGGGCTAGGGCGCTGGCCCACTGGGAAGAGCCAGCCTGGAGGGCCCACTTTAGGATGAACAAGAGCACCCTGCTCCGCCTAGTGGAGCTCCTTACACCCTGGCTGGAGCAGCAGCACATCTCCATGCGGGACCCCATCCCCATGGTCCATTGGGTGGCAATAGGGGTCTGGGCCCTAGCGATGCCCGACTCCTGTCGGTCCGTGTCCCAGCATTTCGGGGTAGGGCTCAGCACTGTTGCCTGTATCCTCCAGGATGTATGCGAGGCGGTGGACCAGGGGGCCGTGATGGCGGGATTCCTGGCTGGAGGCTTCCCCACTGCATGGGAGCCGTGGATGGCACCCACATAGAGATACTCCGCCCCTCCTCCAAGGAGGCGCTAGAGTATGTGAACAGGCACGGGTATTACTCCCTGCAGCTGCAGGGCGTGGTGGATCACCGGGGCCGGTTCAGAGACATCTACATGGGCAACTCCGGCCGTAGTCACGACACCAGGATCATGACCATCTCCCCATTCTATGCCCGGATGTTCCGGGGGGACTACGCTGACATGGGCATGAGATGGATCGAGGGGGTCCCGATGCCCCCCTGTATCCTGGGGGACCCTGCCTACCCCCTGACCCGCTGGTTGATGAAGGTCTACCCTGTACCGCGGACCCCCGAGGAGCTGCTATACAATACCC
>QEPC01004473.1:875204-901403 GCA_003113815.1 Sphenodon punctatus | reverse complement strand
CCCAAACTGACTGGTTCAGGTATTCTCCCTAAGCGTTCCCCCTGGGTAGCACTGAGTGAGGCTTTCAGAACGCGTCTCTTCAAAGTACTGCATCTCCAGCCACTGCCGACAACGGGGAGCACGTCACTTCCGGCAGTGCGGGGAGCGTGTAAACACTCCCCCTGCGCAGCTTTTCTCTCAACACGGGGCTCAGGAGGCGATTTTCAGCGCCTCGTTTAAAAGCAGCCTAAGTCAGCAGAGCAGCCTGGGAGATGAGGATACAGGCCCATGCTAGACATCTAGCTAGTGGTGTCACCACATTTGTTTCTCCTTCCACATGAGACATTCCTTTTGCATTTTTTCAAACATTGGGGTTAAATTCTACTTACTGTTTATTACCATTCTAATTAAACCTATAAAAATCCCCTGCTTATCTGTTAACCTGTGTTTTTTGCATGCATACTTTCCATATGATGGTGAGATTATTTTTTTTTTAATGTCCTCTTCATCATGTGCTCTTACTTGGATTTCTCTGTATTTTCTTGCAAGTATTTTGCTTCCTTCCATAGCAATTTTCACAACACTTGCAATGAAAATAATTTATGCAGTGCTTGAATTTGTCGTAAAGAATTGGCCTTCTATAATACCTCTCACAAATCAAGCTCTAAAACAAATTATGGGATATTATTACTTTTTTAAGGAGGAAGTTTTGTATATGATCGTATGAGCTTCACAAGTTCAACAATTGAAATTTGTATAATATTGAAATATAGTTTTAAAACTGTGGCCTCGGTATGCTTGTTCCATTAGATCTTCATTTTGTGTGTGGTGCCTTCCGTGTTAGTCGTGTTCACTTAATGGAATTTAATCGTGTTTTTTGAAAGGCAAAGTCTTCGAAGTGGCAGTGCTTAAAATATTTCTCTTTGAAGGAGTCCTGTCATTTTCCATCAAGAAAGTGATTAAAATGTTTTAAAAAAAATAAAAATAAAAATTTAATGTGTAATTTTTAAATGTTTTCATTAGAACTCTGAATATTTTGGGGGATATAGAAGGAAGGGAGTGTGTTAGTGTTTTAACAGATTTAAAGGTGGAGATTTACTCTCTCTCTCTCCTCCCCCCCCCCCCCAAGTAGTAGTTTTGGTTTTGCTGTTTTTACTACAAGGAACTTCTGAAATCTGGAGAACCATAGTATTCTGATGCTGTGGTTGCCAATCTTTTGCCCACATGACCCCATTTTGACCTTCAACAGATACGTTTCTCAGATATTCAGGATCATGGCCCTATCTGCCAATCATGTGACTCCACTTGTGGTCCTGACTTATCCCGTGTACTAATCTTTCAATACTTTGTACTTGACTTTTGTTACGGCCTATGGCCAAACAAATAAACTATTATTATACAGTTATTATAAAAATCTTTAAAAGAGCCTGAAGTTAAAATAGTTGAAAAGAGAGAGGTATGTGTTTTGGTTTTGTTTGTTTTTTGCAAGAGTGTTTAAAACCTTGGGGTAGTTAATGTGACTCTGTGGTCGGTGTATGTTACGTATCCCCTGCTGTGCCCATTCCAGAGAAGTTATATGAATCTCCTGCAGTCTAGCTGTGGAGTGTGGAGCTTTCTTTCCAGCTGTACAAAGTGAAGGTTTCAGGTTTTCTTATTGCTAGGATGTAAAAGCCGTGTATTCTTCCTGGATCATGGATGGGAATGGGGCACATAACATGTGATTATGCAAACTTTCCCACCTGTGTTTCCCTTGGTGTGGAAAAAATTCTTGAGACAAAAAGCTTTTCCTGGAACAATGCAGCCCCGCTTCGCCCAAACCACACGCACCTCTCCTACCGCAGGCATTCACAAAGAAGGGGTTGGGGCACCAAGTGAGGTCACTGCGTTGCTAACTGTGGTCTCAGAGGTTGGATATGCCTAATTAGTTATGAAGACTTTCAGTGTTTGGGGTGACAAGGGTTTCTTCTGTCTCTGAGTGGGATCAAAGATCTTTCTAGTCTTCCTAGAAAACGTTTTTTGCCGTTCTATTAATACAGACCATTGGGGCTTGAAACTTGGAACCTTTTGGTCTTAGGATTGAAATCATTCTGAAATATGGCAATGAACTTCAGTGCTCCTTCCTTCCTGTCTATTTTCTTGGTTGGTCATCCTAACTGAACTGTGCTTCCAGTGAATGTTTGCATGCAGTTCCCTTGCTGGTGGCACCAGCAGCAGAAGCAGTGGTGCCGTCTGCCTGCTGGGGGAAAGACCTCACTCTGTGGATTGTTCAAGTTCTGCAGATGGGTGGCCTTGCCATTCTTGATCATGCTTAACTCTTAAGTTAAACACTGTTGTCAGTGAGCCCCTGGCACTGAACTCTCACTCTATCATCTTTAATATTACAAATACACCTTTCTTATCTCTGGCTCCTTTTAAAATATTACTCTTCACATTTCACCCTCTGTCCAGGTGCAGCATGCTTCTGATCTGTACCTGCTACCTTTTTTTCATTACATTGCATGTAGAAGCCTACTTAATCTAGTCATACTATATTTAAGCTGCCAGGTCACTTTGGTTTATAAGAGGACAGATATTACTTAACCTGGGTTACGTTGCATGCTTTCCTATAGATTCCAAGCTGACAACAACTCAAATAGGGTTAGTAGCTAAGCATTGGGTTTCAAATATCTACATTTCCAAGAATTGCAGATCCCTATAGAATAGGCTCAATGTCTTCCTATGGCGAGCAAATTGAGAACCATCCGGTTAACTATGTTCCCCTCTCATAGAAGAGACCTGAACAAATAAGTTCTGTCTGTACTGCATCTTTACAGTAAAGATCACATGGTACTGGTGTAAGACTATGTGTAAGCTTGCTTGTATAAATACTCCTGCTGGTCTCTGTTGAGTAGAGAACTTTTAAAGCAACTGAAACTGAAGTCAAAAGTTTAGAAACCAAAAGACCAATATAAAGAATGTTGGGGTTTTTTGGTTTTTTAATTGTGATTTTTAAGCTACTGATCTGACCTAGTATGGCATTTCTTATGTTCTTTTGAATCGGATATCTTGAAAGATAGTTTCTTATTTTGGTCGGGAAGATGACCTCATTGCCTTCTGGGACAGCTTGTTGGCTGAGGCTATCAATTGAATGGCTCCCAGGCATCTGCTTTCAGAAAGCCAACGACGGGGGTCGCTGTGGTTCACGGAGGACCTCTGCTGAACGAAGCAGGCTGGATGGCGGTGGGCGCGACGGTGGTGTCGAACTCGTGCTAAAACTGACCGATTGCAGCATAAAGCCAGTTTAAGAGCTTATGCTGTTGTAATACGGGTAGCAAAGGAGTTCTTTGCTGCCCTTACTGTGTCTGTGAACTCATGTCCAGCGGAGCTTTTCTGGGTGGTGGAGAGGCTGGTCAGGCCGGGCTCTCTCCACCTGGAATTGGAATTTTCCAGTGCCTGCTGTGACATGTTTGCTGACTCTTTCGCAGACAAAATTGCTCAGATTCACCACGATTTCGATGCCGCATTAATGACAGTGTATGAAGCAGAGGTACAGGAAGCCCTGCCCTGTTGGTCGTTGTGGAATCGGTTTCAGTGGGTATCACCCACTGATGCGGCAGAGGTTCTTGGGACTGTCCAGGCCATCTCTTGTGAATTAGATCCATGCCTGTCCTGGCTGGTAAAGGCCAGCCGAGAGACATTGGGTGGTTGCTGGCGGGGGTAGTCAATGTCTCCGTTAGGGAGGGAAGGGTGCCAAGTCGTCTTAAAGAGGCGGTGGTACACTCTTTACTAAAAAAAACATCTTTGAGCTTTGACTCCCTGGCCAGCTATTGGCCAGTCTCTAACCTTCCCTTTTTAGGGAAGGTTATTGAACGGGTGGTGGCCCGGCAGTTACAGGAGCACCCGTGGCCTTGGTTGATGATCTACGCCGTGAATTAGATCAGGGCAGATCCACAATTTTGATCTTACTGGATCTGTCAGTGGCAATTGATATTGTTGATCACGAGTTGTTGGTGATGAGGCTGCAGAACCGAGCCAGGGTGAGTAGAATTATTCTTGAATAGTTCCGCTTGTTCCTGGCAGGGAGAACTCAGCTGGTGGTTCTTGGGGGAATGTACATCATCTCCCCGGAATCTCATGTGTGGAGTCCCGCAGGGCTCTATTTTGTCCCCTCTCCTGTTCAACGTGTATATGCAATCTTTGGCGGAGGTCATGAGAGAGGTTGGCGTACGATGTCATCAGTACGCCGATGATACACAGCTTTACCTCTCATTTTCAAATGACTCAGATCCAGCAGTCTCGGTGCTCACCCAGTACTTGGCAGCTGTGAGGGATTGGATGAGGGAGAGCAGTCTGAAGCTGAATCCTGACAAGATGGAGGTGAAGTTGGTGGGGAGGGCCAAGGGGGTGGTGGCTCCCGTCATGGACAGGGTTGCCCCCCTTTGGCCGCCCAGGTTCGGAGTCTGAGGGTGCTCCTTGACACACAGCTTCACCTGAATTGTCCAGTGGAGGCTGTGGCGAAGGGAGCATTTCGCCAACTACATCTGGTGCGACGGCTTCAACCGTATGTCTTGAACTCTGATCTGGCCACCATCATCCATGCTTTTGTTACCTCTCGATTGGACTACTGCAACGCGCTCTGCGTGGGGCTGCCCCTGACGATGGTCCAGAGGTTGCAGTTGGTGCAGAATGTGGCGTCCTGTCTCTTGATGGGGACGGGCCGCCATGAGCACATTACACCTGTGCTCCATGCTCTGCACTGGCTGCCTATTGTCTTCCGGGCCCGATTCAAGGTGCTGGTTATGACCTACAAAGCCCTAAACGGTTTGGGTCCTGGTTACCTGTGAGACCGCCTCAGACCTTGGGTTGTTTCGCAACCCCTGCGTTCGACTGGGGGCACCCAGCTTGAAGTCCCCCGGGTACACCTGCACAAGCTCCTAGTCTTCACCTATAAAGCTCTTCACAACCTTGCTCCCCCCTACCTCTCTGCACTTATCGCCCTCCATACTCCAGCCCGTGCACTTCGCTCCTCCTCTGTCCCTTCTCTCACCCTTCCACGCCTTCCCTGCTCCCCTAAGCGCCTTCGTCCCTTCTCACTTGCTGCCCCCCATGCCTGGAACTCCCTCCCTGTCCACATCCGCCTTGCCCCCTCCCTTCATACCTTCAAATCTCTCCTTAAAACTCACCTCTTTCGCTCTGCTCTGTCTGACTCTTTATCCTGCTGAGCCACTATTCCTATACCTACGATCGGTTTACCCTTATCCTTGCAACATGGACCTGCCTGCTGTCATTCTCATCGTAACCAAGCCAAGTACGTGCACTTGAGACCTCGCATCTTCATGAATGTTAGACCCCTTGTCTCTCCCTCTGTTCCCCTTCCTAAGTCTCTCCCCCAGCTCCTGTCTCTCAGATTGTAAGCCCTAGGGGCAGGGACCGTGTCTATTTTATTACTTTGTAAAGTGCCAGGTACACTGCTGGCACTATATAAATGTTTGTTAATAATAATAATAATAATAATACACCGGGTGGCGACACTGGAAAGGGCGTTCTTGGCGGCCACTCCTCAGCTGTGGAATTCCCTCCCGTTGGAGGCCTGTTTTATCCCTGGACCTCCCCTGTTTCCGTAGATGATGTAAGACCTGGCTGTTCCGCCGGGCCTTCGGGGAGGGGGGGTTATTCTTGAAACCGTCATGTCCATTTTATATTTTGTAATGTTTTGGATGTTTGTTGTTGTTGTTTGTTTTCAGATTGTGTTGTATGCTGTCTCAAGCTGCCATTGTGCAGGCGGGAGCGGGCTGCAAGTGCACGTAATAAATAAATAAATTAAATAAAGATGTTCTAGAACTGTTGCTGTTGTGTTTGTGTTTTGACTCTGAAATGGAGCCCTGTGCAGGACCTTCTTATATGCTGCTCCTATCCCACCCTGCTTTCACTCAAGCATCTTCTCCTATTGTGTGTTCATCTTGCTTCCATCTGCAGAATCCTTACCTACAGAAGAATCTTGTACCAGACACCCATATGAATATTGATTCAATCATATGCTGACCTGATCCAGATGTGGAGCACATGGTCATGGAAGGCTGAAGCTTAAACGAAAACAAGATTTCTGCTTGTGCAAATGACTGAATTTCAACAACTTTTGACTACTCGCTTCTACTTGGCAAAACCTTAATTTCCTCCCTCTCTTGCCAGCATGCTCTGAGGACCTGCAGGAGCTCAGTATTTCCAGTTCTTTCAGTTTCTTCTCAAAGGACTTTCCCTCCACTCCTTTATCATCTTTGGGTGTTAATAAACAAGACGGTAACCCACACCAGGTGGGTGTCCACATGTCCGTTTATGTGCTCACTCCCACCAGCCACATGGCCACCACCTGTTGGGCACGAGCCCCCACTCATGGTGGGTTCTGGAGCATGGAGAGCCCGCATGCAGGTGAATGCAGGCTAACGTTCACCCACATGCCCCCTCCCTTCATACCTTCAAATCTCTCCTTAAAACTCCTCTCTTTCGCTCTGCTCTGTCTGACTCTTTATCCTGCTGAGCCACTATTTCCTATACCTACGATCGGTTTACCCTTATCCTTGCCACATGGACCTGCCTGCTGTCATTCTCATCGTAACCAAGCCAAGTACGTGCACTTGAGACCTCGCATCTTCATGAATGTTAGACCCCTTGTCTCTCCCTCTGTTCCCCTTCCTAAGTCTCTCCCCCAGCTCCTGTCTCTCAGATTGTAAGCCCTAGGGGCAGGGACCGTGTCTATTTTATTACTTTGTAAAGTGCCAGGTACACTGCTGGCACTATATAAATGTTTGTTAATAATAATAATAATAATAATAATGTTCTCATACTGTCAGTGAGGTTGCATGCAGCATCGTGCATGTACAAGTCCACCAGTACCATAGAGTTGTGGGCGAGGAGCCTAAAGCATTCTGAGGAGTGACTGCTTCTGGCCCCTCTCACTTTCATTGGTGCGCATGTAATGTCTGCATTAAAAGCCCAATGCACCATTTTCAAACATGCGTTCGCCCAGCTCATCGTGGTTTATGGCATGTGCCCTGATACTTGCTCTTTTTGAGTTGTTGCATTCTCAAGAATGACTTGGGAAGATTACCATTGCCAGGGCCATGGCAAATACCAAAGGCCAAGCAACAACGAGCACCTCTACCACCACCACGCAGTCGCTCTTCGCGTAACGATCCATCTGTCAATGCTGCATTCCCTGGACTAGGGAAGAGACCAAGGCCTTCATTGCTTTATGGGGGTGGGGGGAGCAGAAGGTCCAATATTCCCTGGTGAAGAGCTATAAGAATGAGGTAGTCCAGGAGATCTCGGTTCATATGGCACAGCATGGCTACACCCGGGACATGAACTAGTGCCAGCAGCAGGCCAAGGACTTGAGGTGTGGGTACCTGAAGAACAACTCTGGCTCCAGCTACAGGAGGCAAACATCTGCATACTACAAGCTCATGGACCATTTCCTATGTGCGGATAGAACTATTGTTGCATCCTGTCTGTATGACTGTGCCTCTCCAGTGGCCAGTAGTAGGTGGATATGGCTCCTCCATTGCCACCTTCCGCTCCAACCATGGAACCCATGATGACTGGTGGAGATCCCGCCATGCTCACCCTTGCCCCAGAGCCAGTACGTGTCAATGTGTACACAAACACTGTGACTCTTGCAATGTATTCCCTTAACTCAAGAGCCAGCCCTTGTTTGAGGAGCCACCCGAGGTTCTGGTTGAGGGCATGGATGCCACCTTTGTAGAGGAAGCAGTGGAGAATGGTAAATTAATGCACCGGTGTGTGGGAGTGTTCGTGTTTTTACAGATAGTGGGATGCCAGGCTGGTGGAGGCGGTGGGGGGGGGGGAGGGGGAGATGGAACGAATGACAGTACTTGATTTCTCTATGTTGTTCACTTCTCTACAGTGATTGTAGGAGGAGAACTGTTTGGCACTAGGATCCTGCCGTAGTAACCATTGCACTTTAGGGTGCGGCGGGGGTGTAGTAGCTGGTAGCACACTTGTGCCTTTGTGCTTTCTGTTGCCATTCCCATACTTGGTTAGCCTGAGAATGACAATAAGAAAACGCAGAGGTTCAAGCTTGCAGCTGCTAGCCTACAAATACCAATAGGCCTGCACACTGAGCATGTGTGAGCTGGTATTTGCTGCTGTTGGTTGAAATAGTTTTTGTAAAGCTTATGGTGTGTGTGTGTGTGTGTGTGTGTGTGTGTGTGTGTCTTGCTGCATCGGCAATGCCAATCCTGGTGACTTAAACTGCACAGACATTTCTGTTGCAAGCACGTCAATACACATGTCAACTCCTCTTAAAATGTAACAGACGTTAGCACCATGGAAGCATGGAATTTTTTAATTGGGGTGGGAGGGGAACCACTGATTAAAAAAAATGGGCGGGTAAGGGGTTCTGCAAGGCAGTCAAGTGAATGTGCTCAGAATGTATGTGTGAGCAGAGTTGCCCATTGGTTAAAAGTAACTAATATGTTTTGATAGGAACAGTTTTGTTTGCAACAAGCATGAGGGGTTATAATAGAAAGCTATTTCTGTGGGTTGTTTACCCAAGAAATCCCAATGGCTTCAGCTTTTGTCTCTGAGGGCTGTGGCTGCTCAGGGTACGAGGCCCAGACAAGCTGCTGGTTGATAGATACCCTTGCCTTTGTTGACATTTGGGTGAGGCGTGATGTACATAGAGAACTGTCAAATTCATTCTCGGAGGCAGTCTATGCATTCCTAGGGTGTGGTACATGCATACAATGGGGATCTATGTGTGCGTGATGGAGTGCAGACACTCTGCAACCCTGCTGCAGTTCCAAGTTCAGGAGAATGGAAGAGTGGGAGCCCTGGATGAGATGTGAACGAGATCACAATTCCTCTGGACGTGTGTGCGCTTCCAAAAGTAGGGTAGTCCGTCACTAACAGAATCTGGACCTTCCCTGCCATTTTTTTTCTCATCACTGACCTGGCAGCGAGAGAATACCCATGAGGTAACTGGGAGTGCCTTGATTGGATAACGGAGATGAATCTCTTCGGGGACACAAGTGACTCGGTCCAAGAAATATGAACCGACTGATGGACAGCTTGTTTCCCTATACGAGGACTAGGGATGGGAAATTTGGATTTGGATTAATCTCCAAACTGCACAGAACGGGCCACTAGGGATTAATCTGTACCGAACCGAAACAGTGTGATAACAAGCCTGGTTCGTTCTAATATGCAGGAAGAATTTTAAAAGTGACTATGCATGTGCAAAATGACCACTGGGCTGTTATGCGCATGCGCCTTTTAAAAAATGGCGGCAGCAGCATCAACACCATTTTGGAAAAGGGTGGCCAGTACAACTGAAAGACCACCCTTAGCTTGGACACTTGAAAGTGTAAAGGACCCTGATGAGCAGCGATGTTTTCCATCCCAACTGGATGGTAATGCAGAAGATACTGGAGAAGGCAGTACAAGAGGCGTGTTTTAACTGGGGGTTTTATGCGAACTGAGAGGGACTTCCAACCCAGTGGTGGGCGAGACCCCAATAAAACTGTGTGCTGCTACCTGCCTGTACATCACTGTGAATGCGAGAAATCAGGCTAACAACCTGCAAAGACCGATTTGTTTTTGCTTTCAATTTTTACTTTTCTTTCAACTTTCACTATAGGCACTCAAAGTATGCAATCTGCTCAATAAACTCTGCATTCTGTGCATAATAAAAGTTTATTTCCAGCTGCCAAGTGCTGGGAGGTATAAACCCCAGGTATGAACATCCCTGGGTGGGTGGGGCTATCTGGTATGGCCTCCCAGAGTCCTCATAACCGGGAAGAAAGAAACATCTGGTGCAGCTACTTGTTCCCATGGTTTGGTGTGGTTTGCTGCAGCTGTGAGTCATGACAGGGCGAGATACTAAGAAAGCGGGCCGTTTGGTGGACAGAGCAAGGTTGGGAAGAACGCCTGCCTGTGTATTAGGTTTGTCATGCTAAACCTGTGAAGTGAGTAGGAGCTGCCTGAATTGCATAAGAAATATACACAGGGGCTAGCCATTTATTAGGCTCTACACACTAAACATTTGAGTATGTCCTGCACGGACCGAACCCAGACTCTAGGAGGCTGATGTCTTGTTTGTTACCACCTTTTGTTGCTCTCCTCTCCTCTGGAGTTTGTCAGTGTCCTTAAAAATGAGGCACCCGAAATTTGGATGCAATACTCTCGATGAAACCTGACGAGGACTGAATAGAAAGGAGCAATCTCTTTCTTTGACTTACATACTATATCCAAAATAATGCTTGCCATTTAAGCTTAATTTTGGTTTATGCTGATGAGGATTTCGTATTATGGTTGACACCCTTCCAGCTAGGGAGGGAGGACAAAATGTCTTAGAGGCCCAGTTAGCAGATTGCTTTTGGGCCCTTTTTAAAACAACAAACAAAAAAACCTAACCAACCAAAAAAACCCCACCTTTCTGGTCTCTAAGGGTTAACTGTAGTGTGCCTGTTTGTCACTTCTAGCCCAGCAAGTGAAGAGAGAGTTTGGAACAGAATTCTCCGTATGACATATCCGTGTAATATTATTAGACCAGTACACTGGCCCCTCTGGAATGTCTGTTCTTATTACTATCTTTCTGTAGAGTGGAACGTACTTTTCAGCAGGCTCGTAATCTTGTCATCATTCTGCTTGAAGGGCTTGGCTGACATCCTTCTCTGTAGAAACTCTGAAAGTTTTATTGCATGACTGTTCTGTTTTACATTGCCCTTCTATGCGCTGTGTTGTTTTGGGCATGTCTGACATGGATTTACATCTTTTGCTACATCAGCTAGCTAAAACACTGTTTCAGTCTCTTCACATTTTTTGAGTTGAAGTAATAGAAGGCTAGTCCTTGCTCTGTATGTCTCTAGTCTATGATTCTGGAAACTATCATGCTGCTCTATGGCATTTGCCATTTTCCCTTGTGATTTGACGCAGTTTTCTTCACATTTTCTATGGGTAACTAGCAGCAGTTATGTCAATAACTATCCCTAAATTATTAATTGACTTGATAACAGGGTGTTCCTCTTATTACCACCCCCACCTTACCCTCCATCCTCTCTCATTGTTCTACAAGCCCAGAATTGCACTCATTTGTTTTATTAAACCAGCTATCATATACAGGAATATTTTCTAATGGGACAAAAAATTTGTGAAAACTAGATTGTTCCTGTGAAAAGTATTTTCACGGATTCTTATCCCCCATTATAATTTCATCTGATCAGCAGCAAAGTTCTTTCCCCTGCCTTCTCTGCAAAGCCTAAGGCTGTTAGGATGGAGTCTGAGTGAACATAAGTAATGCCATACCGAGTCAGACCAATGGTCCCATCAAGCCCAGCATCCTGTTCTCTGAGTGACCAATCTCAATTGCATGGGAGACGAACCAACAGTCACAATGGGCAATCCACTCCCCGTTGTTCACTCCCAGCTCCCGACAGTAAGAAGTTCATCCTGTAAGCTACTTGGTTAATAGCCATTAAAGGACTTACTCTCTAAAAACTTATCCGGTCCTTTTTAAAACCCATCTATACTAGTGGCCTTAACAATGTCCTCTGGCAACAAATTCCATAAGTTAATTATGCGTTGAGTAAAAAAGTACTTCCTTTTATTTGTTTTAAATCTGCCGGCAGCTAGTTTCACGGAGTGTCCCCTAGTTCTAGTACTATTTGAGAGGGTAAATAACCATTCCCTATCTACTCGTTCCACACCATTCAAGATTTTATAAACCTCTATTATGTCCCCGCTCAGTCTTCTCTTCTCTAAGCTGAAGAGACACCCAGCTTGTCAAGCCTCTCTGTACAGAAGCCATTCCATACCCTTTATCATTCTCGTTGCCCTTCTCTGTACCTTTTCTAGTTCAGCTATGTCTTTTTTGAGATGGGGTGACCAGAGCTGCACACACTATTCCATGTGCAGTCGCACCATCGATTTGTATAGAGACGTTATGATATCCTCAGTTTTAGTCTCTCTCCCTTTGCGAATAACTCCTAACATTCTGTTTGCTTTTTTGACTGCTGCTGCACACTGGTCTAAGGATTTCAGTGTATTGTCCAAAGTCACACCCAGATTCTTTTCCTGAGTGGTAATTCTTAGTTTAGTACCCAGCATTGTGTACTCCTAGTTTGGATTATTTTTCCCTATGTGCATCACTCTGCACTTGTCCACATTAAATCTCATTTGCCATTTAGATGCCCAGGCACCCAGTGTCGATATATCCTGTTGCAGTTCTTGACAATCAGCTTGTGTTTTAACTATCTTGAATAACTTGGTGTCATCTGCAAATTTGATCACCTCCCTCTTAACACCCTTTCCCAGATCATTAATGAATACATTAAACAGCACCGGGTCCCAATACAGATCCCAGGGACATACCACTTTTTACATCTCTCCATTGCAAACTGACCATTTAGTCCTACTCTTTGCTTCCTCCGCCCTTCCTAACTCCTGCTAACCATTCCCACCCAGGATTATCCCCCACCTGCTATCTGTAAACTCCAAATTTACTGCAATCAAGCCAAGAATGTGTACCTGAGCTCTCGCATCCTCATGAATGTCGCATCCCTTGTCTCTCCCTCTGTTCCCCCTTCCCAGTCGCTCCTCCCCCTGTCTTTAGATTGTAAGCTCTCGGGCAGGGACCGTGTCTATCTTATTCTTTGTAAAGCGCCAGGTACGTTGCTGGTGCTATATAAATGCTCATAATAATAATAATTAATAATCAGTTACAGATCCGTAGTAAGACACTACCTCCTATCCCGTGACATTTTTATTTTCTCAAGAGTCTTTTATGTGGGACCTTATCAAATGTTTTCTGGAAATCCAGGTACGCTATCTACCAGGCCTCCCTTGTTCACATGCTTATTTACATCCTCAAAGAATTCCAACAGATTAGTGAGGCATGAATTTCCTTTGCTACATCAATGTTGACTCTTCCCCATTAAGCCATGTTTATCAACATGCCCAGCGATTCTGTTCTGTATTTAACTTTTGTGGATAATGTTGGAAGAGCTCAGTTCCTATTTTAGCCTTTTATTGTGCTTAGTCTAGTTAATGAAAAACATCTGTGCTGAATTGCTGTTGCATGCTGGGAAAGGAGGGGTAAGAAGCTCCTACCATGCATGCAGGCACAATTAGGGCTGCCACTTCTCGCAGCTTTGACCTTGAGGCCAAAATGGGAATCTCAGGGCAACTACAAGAGGTGGCAACCCTAGACACAATGGGGAGGGGGTGAGAAACCCCTGATCAGTATGCTGCCGTTGCAGCCTGACGGGGTGCAGAGGACAAGAGGATTATCACGACACTGGGGGGAAATTGTGTGCATGCCAATAAATCCCTTCTCTGCACTCTGCTGCTAGAGGTCTTTGACAGTCCTGCTAAACAGCATATGTAAAAAATGCATCATTATTCTATGTGTTAAAACGTAATTGAGAGTTCATGAAAATCGGATTCACTTTCTTCTCCTTTCTCTGAACATATGTTGTTGGCAGTTCTAACTTCAGAGATTTTAAAATAATTTGTTCATGAGAGAGTAGGTGTATCCAGCAGATATATAGAATAAGTGAATTAAATAAATATAATAAATGCTGAAAATGTACAAAACGTTCACCCTATAGTGATACACTTACGACACCTAGGTTTTATGTCTCCTCCCCATTGCAAACACACATCCTTTCTCTAACACTAAAAGTTACATATAATTGTTTTCCACTCCCAGAGAGTTTGGTTAGAGTACTGCATAGCATGGCGGGCTAACTGGCTTAGAGCAGTATATTTCTTTTGCATTGTTACTTTTATTTATATCTCAAGCAATGTACTTGGTACTGTACACTCAATAGTTAGACCAGTCCCTACCCCACAGGGTTCACAATCTAAGGGAGAGATGAACATAGGGAGTGCCAAGGATACATTCATGAAGTTCAGAAGTTGCAGGTGCACGTGCTTAACTTAGTTACAGGGAATGAAAGGACTCTGAGGGAGCGAGAGAAGGCAGTCTAAGGGGATTAGCAGCTAAGGAAAGCTTGATGGAAGAGGTAGGTTTTCAGGAGGGATTTGAAGTTGGGGAGGGAACAAGCAGAATGAATATATTCACGGAGGAATTTCCACGGGCATAGGGGCTAGCAAGGGAGAAGGGATGGATATGTTTTGAGCAGCAAGAGAGAGTTGTGAGCAGTTGACGGTGGGAGCAGAGGAGGAGTGAAACTCCTGGACAAGAATGTGGTAGGAATCTGAAGAAAGATAAGAGTTTAATCCTTTTTCTTCCTTCAAAGTCAGATATAGATCAGGCGGAGTAATTATTGGAAGGTGTGTGAATTCCTTAAGTGAATAACCAGACCAGATGGAAATGCAGGTCTTTGAGGAGTGTTCTTCACACACTTGGACATGGGCAGATTAAGTGGATGATTGTGTCTAGTACAGATTGAGCCTGCTTTTTCAGAGACAAGTGCAAGAGGTTGGAGAGAGCAAGAAAATATGACGTGGGCCGAAAATTGCATTATGTGGCACTTCTCTGAAAATGAAAGCTTTGGGCACTTTACTGAGGCAGCCTCATTATTGATCACTAAGTGACTTTTGGGATATCAGTTAGTAAAAGGTGAGTGTGGAGAGAGGCTGAGCAGTTAACATTCCCCATACCAGTCTCAGCTTTCAGCTTCTCTCACACTGCAATAGACCAGGCGCTCAGAGTGATTTCTTTTCAATACCACACCTAACCATGTAAATTTATACACACAGGTGCACCCACTGGAGCTAGCAAGGGTGCCCTCATTTTGTGAACAGAGATTTCAGTTTCCAGGGGTCCTTACTCAACACTTCTTCCTTACTCCTCATTTTTCCTCCCTCCCCGTCCTCTCCTCATTTTTCCTCCCTCCCCGTCCTCTCCCTCTAACCTGACCATCTGCATCGATGGGGTCACCATCCGTCCTGTTCTCCAAGCCCACAGCCTGAGCTTCATCTTCGACACGCACCTCTCTTTTAAACCTTACATTGACTCTGTGGCCAAATCATGCCGATTCGTTCTCCACAACATTGCCCGCATTCGCCCCTTTCTCTCTATCTCCTCGGCCAAAACCCTTGTTCATGCCATGGTTATCTCTCGCCTCGACTACTGCAACCTCCTCCTTGCTGGCCTCCCTCGCTCTCACCTGTCCCTCCTTATCGCAATCCAAAACTCCCCCGCCAAGGTTATTCACTCTGCCTGTCACTTCGACCATGTGCAGCCTCTCCTCCTCTCCCTTCACTGGCTCCCCGTTCCTGAACGTATCCTGTTTAAACTCCTGGTTTTCACGTTCAAATTGCTCCACAACCAAGCTCCCCCTTACCTCTCAGACCTAATCTCCTTACGCACTCCTGCACGCGCTCTCCGCTCTTCCTCTGTCCCCTCCCTCACTCTCCCTCGTTTCTCCTGCTCGCCTAACCGCCTTCGTCCCTTCTCCCTCGCTGCCCCCCATGCCTGGAACTCCCTCCCTGCCCACATCCACCTTGCCTCCTCCCTCCGCTCCTTCAAATCCCTCCTCAAGACCCACCTTTTCCTTGCTGCCTTTCCCAATGCCTGCTAGTCTTTCCCCTTACTCTTACTGTCGGCCCTCCTCTGCTGACTGCTGCTACCAACCTCTTTGTAACCAAGCCAAGCACAGGCACCTGAGTCTTCGCATCCGCTTGAATGTTTGTTTGTCTTCTCCCATGTCTCTCCCACTGTCCCATCTCCGTCTCCCCCCTCCTTGTCTTTTTAGATTGTAAGCCACAGGCAGGGACCACGTCTAGTTCTGTGTTCTGTACAGTACCAGGTCACACGACTGGCGCTATATAATTGACTAATAATAATAATAATACTTACCTTTTCCCCCTAGCCACCCCGCCCCTTGCAAAGAAGCCCAGTGCAGGCTGGATCCCCAAGACCATTTGTGGAGGGGAATGGAACAGTGTGCAGAAGTTAGCATTGGGGAAGGAAAAAAGGCTGGATCTGAAGGAGATCGGACAGCAGTATCCAGACCTCCTAGCAGGAGTTCCCCAGCCCATGCTGCTCAGAACCGAGGTCCCTTTCCTTCATTCCCTTAGGAGCTCTGCACAAGGAAAGCTTTATACTTACTTGGCTACCTTACCCCTCTCTTTTCGCTTTGTGCTGCCCTCAGTTGATATACACTCACAGTTAAATAATAAGACAGAGTTCTGCCTTGCAGTGGGAAAAACACTGTAGCATCCCAGTAATCCCCCACCCCCCCCACTTGCAAACTGTGACGTGCAATGAGCAACCCAAGCTTGACACTCCCCCAAATGCTGCCATCAAGCTGAGCTCAGATTCAAACTAAACCATTCGAGGTAAGATTGCTGCTAGCTTTTTTGAGCAAGACACTTTGGCACAGTTATTCCGAAGTAGTTGTAAATCTGGATTTGTCATTCCACAGTTGTCATTTTACACTGTTCACACGATCATTTATTCCAGAATAAGCACTAACCCACAATAAGCAGTAAGATGTTCTCTATAGTGTGGGGTCAGAGGCAGCTGTAGTTGGGAATAAGCATCTACATGAACACTATTCCAGACTTATTTAAATCTGGAGTAAATAAGTCCTCAAAAATTAGGATGTATAATTTTGGATTATAACAAGAATCTGGATGGATGTTCTCTGGAATATCTGTGTACACAAGCACTTTAATCTGGATTTAGAGGAAAAATAGCCTTAAGTGTAATAGTGAAAAATAGTGTAAAAATAGCCTTAAGTCCAGACTTACAGGCATTTACTCCGGATTAATGAATGTGTAAAAGCAGTCTTAGAAAGACTTGGCTTCCAGTTTCTGGAATTGATATATAGGTAAAAGTATGATTGTTTTCATTTGCTTTATAAAATAATTTAAAAAAAGAAAAAGAAGACTTGGTTTGACTTCCCAAAAAGCTGCTCTGGCTCAAAGCACTCTAGATTTGACTGTAACAATAGGAAGTTCTACTAACAACTAAATATCTGCTAAACCTACCAATTGAATATGGGTGTGCCAGAAACTCTTGTAACTGCAGGCGGTGGGGGTGGGAGGGGGGGGTGCACTTCCCAATTGGGATCTATTGCACAGTTTCCAGGCTCAGCCAAAGCCTCATGTGTGAATGGGAACAACCCTTCAGGGATCCTATGAATGGATAAACGAGGGACAGTATGGACAAAGGGAGGAGGAGGTGTTGACACTTTGCATCTTATCACAGGTATTTTGCAGCCCATCATTTGTATGAAAGCAAATAAAACCAACAGGTTTGTGCGTTTTTACAGTCATGCTCAAGGAGGACGCTTGGGTTCATACTATTAATTCTTCCTCTTTTCCCTACCTCTCTTTCCCACTAACCCCTTTAAAAAAGGAGAAGGCTGCACCCTACTTCCCCTGTTGCCAGGACCTACCACCACAGAGAAGCCTTGTGCTTATCTGAAACGCCGTCATCCTGTGGGCAGGAGGGGCGGAATATAAGTTTTATATAAATAAATAATCATGTATTGAGTAATGGTGAGATACTTGTGAGCGCTTTTGGATCCAGAAGATGTGACTTAGCCAGACTGAGTAGAACAGGGTTGCGGTCTCTGACTTTGAATTCTATAAGCAAAAACGGAGTACAGCAATCAGCTGATTGGTTTCCTCAATGCCAACTTGTGTTCTTGGAACTCCTCCACTTCTCACCAGCTCAGACCAAGTGAGTAGAAAGGGAAAAAGTAGCATCAACCTGCCACATCTGTTATCCTAAAAAAAAAATGCCTCGGTGTTCCTTTCCACATCTATGCAATATAACCTTCAAGAAGTCTAATGAGGCTCTTGAGATGTGTGTGTGGGTGCTTCAAGTCACAAGTTCATGGCATTAGAAAGTTCCCCACAATACCTTGCTCCTTTTGATCTAAAAAAGTAACACTTCTGCTGTGCATTGTGTCATGGTGTAGCTAACTTGTACTTCCACGAAACTATGCAGTGTCCATTACCTACCTGCATAGGTAAATAATGTTCCATACTGCAAAATAGCTAACAGCAGTAAGAGCCAGAGAAGACAAAAGGAAGAGATGATTGGGGGGGAGAGGGAAGGGGGGCAGAATTAGTAGCAACTTGAACAATGTCTTTGTCATTTCTCAGACGCATAACTTAAGATATGAACCAAACACTGTCTGGTGTAGGCCAAGTAGCACCCAATGGATAACCTATCTTCTTCCTGGACCTTATGCTCAGACAATTCCACCCTGATGTTGCAGCACTGCTGGTTCTCCTTTGCAGAACCAGCAGAGACAGGAACCAAGTTTTCTGTGGTTGATTTCTCTGGCATTTTCTTCAAGGAGATTGATTTTAAGTTGCTGAAGTAACTGTTGTTCAGTGGGGCAGCTAGTTACCTCTTACATCATCCATCTAGGATTAAGTCAAGGTAGCCTCTCCTTTTATGGAAGGGCTGTCCCAGGTGGTAGCCCCATGGAACAGATCCAACATAGGAACTTGAGATGGCTAAGATGTTTGGCAGCCCTGGATTCCAAGACTAGGTGGTCAAAGCAGCAGTTGTATCATCATTTTACTGTAGGGAATTCATCTGCATCCAGTTCAAGAAAGAATTCACTGTTCCGAAAGCAGCACAGGAAAATAGGTATTAGAGGAGTGTGGTCGTATTGTGATAAACCCATCCCTATCAAAGGCAAAGCTCTGCAAACAGAAGTCCAAAGTATATGTTAGCAAGGGGCAAAAAGCTGATTTAATAATGCATTTCTCTAGCACAGCCCATACTTAGCAATCTCGAGAACCACATGGCCACAGGATTAATATTGTACTTCACTCACCTGGCTCACATTGTTAACTGAGGGAACCCAAAGAGGTCAGATATAGTAATAATAAAACAATATCTGCCTCTTTTCCGGCGAAACTGTAAGACCTGGCTGTTCGCCCAGGCCTTTGGGAGGGAGGGTGAGTAGGGTGGGTTTTTTTTAGCTCCCCCACCTATTTTTGGTTTTATGACTGTATCTAGCCCTGTTTTAATATTTTATAATATTTATGATTTTTAATTGATTTTATTGTTTTTTAATGTATGGAAGCCGCCCTGAGCTGCATGACAGGAGGGGCGGGGTAAAAATTTACAAAATAAAATAAATAAAATTTATCTAGTGGTTTTCATCCTTGGATCTCAAAGTGCTCCATTGAAAAGGGTGGTGGTGGTTATCCCTTGCTGCAAAGGAGGTGACTTCTTCATCAAGGTCATTTGTTGGCTGTCTTTTGACAGTCCTGCTTTTGTTTGTGGCAAATACTACTTTCTGCAGTTAGGTTGCTGTTAAAGAACCAGGTAAATTTAGCACTGAAAAGATTGCAGTTATATTCTCCAGGTACTACCGGGATGAGGAACCTTAGGAGCCAGTTGTGGCCCTTGACAAATTTTTATGTGGCTCCTTTCAAGTTCCTGGATCTGGTGCCTGGATCCAATTCCTACACCAAAGCATTGAAAAACTCAGCTCTGGTTAAGTGAGTGGAGATGAGGGCAGGATAGGAGACAGAGCCATAACCTGGATGCTCCTTTTCTTAAGCGCAACCCTCTCCCTCAACTTCTGTGGAGCTCTCAGTGTGGCCCTGGTTGGTGGTTGGGGGAGGTTCCCAATCTCTGCTGCTGAGGTACTGTGTTGTGTTTTTAAAACTAAAAAGCTCAAGGAGTCTTGAGTTTCTCGTAGAATTTTGCTCCTGTAATAAACTTGTTCTTCCAGATCTCAGGTTCCCTTTCTGCCAGTGTTGGTCTGTAGTCAGAGACGGGCAAAAGAACACAATTGGTTACCATAACCATGACTCATTACTAAGAAATGGTTTGGTACAGAGCTGACAGTTAAAGAAGTAATTTGAAAAAATTGTGAGGTGTCACCAAAACCTGACCTGATCTACTTCTGCCAATTTGTGTCAAATGATATAATTATGATATGTCATCTGCTTTGGACTGGTGCCCTGCATGATGTCTGAGGAAGTGCCAAAGAAAGCTTTCAGAACTGAATTGGTTGTGTGTCAACTCGAAGTGCGATAGGTGTGTTGACAGACTGCATTGCTAAGAGCAACTTGATACTTTAGAGCTGGACATGTAGGTCACAGCCCCAGTTAACCACTTAGACGTTCACTTCTGACACACTTGAAACCAGTTTTTTGGCAGCCCAAAAAAACAACAATAATTTTTTCTCCATCTCGGTCAGATAGGAGTTAACGTAATATTAAGTAATTTTAAATAATCTCTTATAAATCTGAGTAGTAACTTAAGATTTACTGGGACAATTCAAATAATATATGTACGTTTCTATACAACTGTTCTTGTTCCATAAACCTTTAAGCTATGTTTCTGATCAACTTTTTGTACAATATATTTTTGAGGTGGCTGGCAGCCATGCCATATTCATGCTTAGGAATAATAAAAGTAGATGAAAAGAAAAAAATGTTTTTTAATGGCTAGGTTAGATGATTCCAAGCCAGTCTTAAATGTAGCTTTAAAATGTTAAGCAAATAAGAAAACACAAATTTGTGTGGGGTATGTTTTCCCAAAATAAAAAAATCTTCATTTTAAATGCTGGTTAATGTTGCTGATTTACAATAGCTTATCTTAACACTTACAAAACCTCAGTGGTTAAAAGCAAGGAAACAACTGGTTGACGAAAACAAACCTCGTCTAATATTATTCTTGTCAAATAATGTTTGACAAGCACTACAGTTTCACTCGTCAAGCAACCATAATTCTAGCCTATTGATTCTGTGAGGACTTCAATGTTATTTTTTGTCATCTTAAATTTAGTATCTTAAAATATTTTCCGAAAGATGCTGTTGAAGCTGGAACATAGCAGTTAAATATTTGTCCACAGAAAGGAGAAAGTGTGTAATATTAACTACTAATTTATGTTGCATTAATACCTACAGACCACGGAATGAATTATTGTCATGGTAGTCTCAAAAACTAATGAATGGAGATGGAATTGTGCAGATGAGACCTTTTATTGGACCAACTTCTGTTGGTGAGGGTATGCAAGCTTTCTGGCCACACACAGTCCATCCTCAGGCTGTTTGTGACTTGCTACCAATTGGAAGGAAGGTCCTTGGGTGGCCCAAATGTTTGCATACCTTCTTCACCAACAGAAGTTGATCCAATAAAAGAGATCACCTGGATTATTTTGTCTCCATCTACATGCCACAGTGAGGTTTAGGGAGCATTTTGGTAAGAACTGTACACTTCTCAAACATGGTCACTATGAATTTCTGGGGTAGGCTTAGAAGTGAAATCAACACACCAATCCCTCTGAAAATGAAATTGTTGTTTTCCAATAGTGCTTTTGCATCAGCCTTGGGTTTGTTGTATTTTTTTTTCTAATTGGTAAGGATTATGGTTATAAACCACCCATGCATGAATGCACAGCCAGCCTAACATTTTTATTTAAGCATGGCATTAATACATCTTTGTGTAGTGCAGACAGTTCTCAATTTACTGGGCCACATTTCTAAGTCACTGGGCTTACCAAAACTGCATTTGCCCCGTTTGTTAAAATTGCATCCTTTAGAATTGCTAACCCATTGTTGTGTACACAAACCTTCAGTGGCCAGTCATAAGAACATAAGTGCCTTACTGTGTCAGACCAGTGGTCCATTGAGTTCAGCATCCTGTCTCCAACACTGTCCAATCTTGGTTGCTTGAAGTACCCAACAGGTCACTATGGGGCAATCCATTCCCTGCTGTTCGCTCCCAGCTCCTGACAGTAAGAGGTTACATTCCCCAAACCTACCTGGCGAATAGCTGCTAAGGGACCTGTCCTCCAGAAACTTGTCCAATCGTTTCTTAAACCCCGCTATATTACTGGCCTTGATCATGTCCTTTGGCAACAAATTCCACAACTTAATTGTGTGTTGAGTGAAAAAATACTTTTGTTTGTTTTAAATCTGCTACCTGTTGGTTTCGTGGCGTGTCCCCTAGTTCTAGTACTATTTGAGAGGATAAATGACCATTGCCTATTAACATGTTCCACACCAAAAGAAGACTTTTCTATTTCAACAATATCTTTTTTGAGATGGGGCAACCAGAACTGCACAAACTATTCAAGATGCATTCGCACCATAGATTTATATAGCGGGATTATGATATTTTCAGCTTTATTCTCTATCCCTTTACGAATAATTCCTAACTTTCTGTTTGCTTTTTTGACATGCACCACACACTGAACTGAGGATTTCAATGTATTTAATGACTCCAAGGTCCTTTTTCCTGAGCGGTAACTCCTAATTTAGAATCCAGCATTGTGTACATAGTTTGGATTGTTTTTCCTATATGCATCACTTTGCATTTGTCCGCATTAAATTTCATCTGCCATTTAGATGCCCAGTCTCGCAAGATCCCCCTGCAATCCTTCACATCCGCTCGTGTTTTAACTACCTTGAATAACTTGGTATCGTCTGCAAATCTAATCACCTTACTCCCCCTTTCCAGTTCCAGTTTGAAAGCCCCTAGAGTTGTTCTCTATATAAGCTGAATCTATGCATGCTTCCTTAGACTAAAAACCCGTTTGATAGAAAATGGAAGAAGATAAGGGTGTTCTACAGAAATTGTATTTATTTCAAGTTTTCTACCCCCCTCCCCCACCCAATGTTTCAGACTGTTTGAAGGCTAAAAGTAAAAAATATTCTCTGGCTAGCTGGGGGGTGGCTCCATGGCTGCAGAGCACCTACACACATGCAGTGAGCGGGGAGGGGTTCAAACAGGCGGCTCCCTGGGTGCGTACCCCAGCAGCAGCCTTCACGCACTCCCCCTGCCACGGAACATGGGGGAGGGGGAAGCGTGCCAGACTGGCCTCTGCTGTCGACATGTCCCAGCCAAGCGCTGGGAAACCCAGGCTCCCTAGCACTCCCAGCCAGTTCATGTGCCTTGCAAAAGCTGTTCTTCTGCCCACAGTGCCTCTGAACAGCGGACTACTCAGCTGACATGAGTGTCTGCTGCCGTTTGTATGGACTTGGGACTACATGGGCACCTGTCCCCATGCACCATTCTGTCTGCCCCTGCATGGAGCACTCTGGCTTTTTTGCTCCATGAGTGATCATGAGTGGGTGCTGCATGAGTCACGGGAGTGCACCCCTCCCCCCTTCAGACAGGTGTTCGTCTGGGTGGACCTGTGTGGTAGTGTCTTGTCTAAAAATGGTCTCTGTCATCTTGACCTTTTTCAGTTTGTGATGCTGACAAAGAAGGCTTCCCTTTTCAGATAAATTTCTTCAATGTAACTACTCATGCCTTTTAACACTATTTTGAGCTAGTGTTTTTAAATGTTTCAGATTTTGATGGACCAAAAAACTGTGGACACGCTACTGCTGTTGCTGCTGCTTTATTTAAAGTAGCTATTCATTAGGTTAACTTATAAATAGTTGGTCATCAGTAGAAACAGAGGGCGTTTGCTGTATCGGTCCCAAATGAAGGGATGGAGACAAAGTAGTTCAGATGATTTATTTTATTGGACCAACTATCATTGGTGAGAGTATGCAAAATTTCAAGGCCGCACAGGGCCCTTCTGTAGCTAGCAAGCTTGCACACTCACGGCCGACGAAAGATCTCCTCTGAACTACTTTGTCTCCATCTCTGTTGGTTTTTGTAGCCAACGCTGTGATTCAGATTGGATTGGGATCAACTCAGATTTGGGATGGCATAACCAATTGTTCCTTCGTTTATTGAGAGGCAGCTCCGGGAACAAGCGTCTCGGGATCTCACCTGGGTCATTGGCCGAACCATCCTGTATGAGGTTGCATCAGCGACCAGCACTGAGCCTCTTCTCTGTGAAGCACTCAGCACTGTTGCAAGGAAGTTTCTCTTCCCCATCCAGCTTATTGAATGAACGAGCATCAGAACTTTAAATCGGAGACTCCTCCCCATCAGTTTAACAAGCGCTGAGTCTCCTCTCTGACAAGTGTTGAGTGCTGTTGCAAGCAAACTCTTCCCCCTGCTCCAGCTTGTTGGATGAAGGAGCGTCGGAACTTTAAAAATATGACAGTTCTTTTGCAACTTAAAATATGAGACTCCTCCCCGCCTGTTCTCTTTTGCTCAGCTGGGGAAGGAGGTTCAGATATGTCCCCTCCCCCTTGCTTTGGCAGGGTGTTCCCATAGTAGTGAGGGGCCAAGGTTAGTGATAAGGGGGGGTGCGTTGTATTCTTGTGTTGGGTGTGTGTGGTTGACTTGGGTATTGGCCTTGGGAGAGGAAGACATGGTTGCAGATGCCTTTTCCACTCCGATATGCTGGTCATCTGCACCGTACAGTGATAGTTCGCTGTGTCTGTCACACATCTGCAATGTCCCAGCTTAATAGTCCCCCAACATGCAGTTGTTGGGGTGGGGAGCCCTGTGGTTTGGGAAGTCTGTGGAACATTGGTACTTGATGACTGTGGCTTAGAGATAATATTCAACAGCTTCTGGCGGATCCTTTGTCCACGCATGATGACTATGACCTTCTGTCATGGAGCTTGTCATTTTTTGGTGGTTGTGTGTGCAGCTGTGATTACCAATGGAGAGTGAGTGAGCGAGTTGGGCTTTCGTGTTCTGAGGCCTGCTGGGGATGGGCATCTGGCAGGAATGTCGGTACCATGGGATGTGAGGGAGACTGTCTCTCTGCAGGACATTTGTCATCTGGCAGGTAGGGGTGTCCCCCCAATCACCTTTGCCAGCATCTTGCTGAAAGCTCAGGGTTACAGGAGGGAGCAGTTAGGAACGCCTTCTCCCACCCCTGGCTGAGAGTTTGTACCTGACTGGGGCACCCGATGCAGCGGAGATGGAAGTCTTGTTGGAAATTTGGAGCCAGCCAGATGTCCAGGTTGCTCGGGCTAGCGGGGATCCTGTTGCCCTGAACTTCATGGTGGCTTGACATATGCGGGGTCAAGGGTACCGGAGAAGAATGTCTGCATGGGCAGAGAAGGCGGAGGATGCTGGGTTCCAGACCCCGGATCTATTGCAGCCATGGCTTGACTGTGGAAGAATGCTCAGTGACTCTCTTTCCCCCCCCCCCCCCCCAATCTCATGTGTTCCTGTATGTGAGGGACTCTACCTGCTTGAATTTGCCCTTGGAATGCGCCACCCCGGTCCCTGTACTATGACTGGGCCCCCCAAACATTGCAATGTGAACCGCCTGTGCGAGTTCTTGGTTTGCTTCACAAGGCTCATGTCCCCCACCGCAGCAGCTGTAATCCCCCTTGGAATGGGGCCCCTTGAACTGCCACTGTTTGCCCTGGGCTCTGTTCTGTGTAGGGTGTGTGCCCTTGGAATGCGCCACCCCGGTCCCTGTACTATGACCAGGCCGCCCAAACATTGCAGTGTGAATCTCCTGTGCGAGTTCAGTTTGCTGCACAGGGCTCATGTCCCCCACCGCAGCAGCTGTGATCCCCCTTGGAATGGGGCCCCTTGAACTGCCACTGTTTGCCCTGGGATCTGTTCTGTGTAGGGTGTGTGTTTGGGACAGAGGGAATGTTAGCCTGGTGGGGAGTGTGTGGGTGGGTAGGTGGCATGCTTGGTGCTTGGCTTTTTCGGCTGCTGTCCCATTGGTCTTCCTGCTTCATGAAATGCCCCATTTAAATGTCCCCTATTCCTGAGCTGTCTGTGGGTTCTGAGACGTGTCCTGGGGTTTCATGTGTTGTTGCCTGGTACCATTATCTGGTGGCCGGACCTGCACGTCACAACAATTGCCTGACTTTGCCATCCCCTGTCCCTCTTCCTCTTCCATCCTCTGGAATTCCTGCTGAGGGCAGGCAGAAGCGACTTCAGCAACTTTACTTGCCCGCGAACCACCATGTTTTCACGTCATGTGATGGTGGTGGGTGTTTATGTGAGGGCTGGGTGCCTTAATTGATTGGTAACTTTATTTACACTGCTTTGTAGCCAAGCTGTGGTGGGTGTCTGCTCCACTGCGCATGTACTAGAACTAAATTTTAAATGTTTAATAACTCTTAATTGTCTTCACTAAACACCATCAACCCACAACGGCACTTCTTCGACATCTCAGGCTACATGTCTGAAGCTTGGGGCCTCAGGACACACAAGTGAGGAAGATATAAACTGCAACAAAAGGTCGGGATGTTTTGAAATTGACTACTACCAATTAACTTTTAAATCCTTATAACTTTTAATCGCTGTGATGGATCTACTTCCAGTTATCTAGTCCCTAGCCATTCCTCCAAATGAGAACACACAAATACATTTAAAAATAAATAAATAAATAGCTCAAGCCATTAATTTTTCTTTAAAAAGGCGGGGCGGGGGGGGGG
>QEPC01004473.1:845411-855874 GCA_003113815.1 Sphenodon punctatus | reverse complement strand
GAAGTAGATGACAAACTGCTCACAGCGGGCCTGGGACACGTCCCCGTCCAGGTGGAGGGAGGCCGGACTGACCAGCCCCTGCACCACCCGAAACAGCTCCGCTGGACGTGACTTCACAGACGCTATGATGACAGCAAGGAACTCCCTCCTTGCTGTTCTCACAGCCTCAACATAGGACCGCAAATGGGTCCTATGGAGAAGTCGGTCGGAGTCAGATCGAGTCCGACGCCAGCATCGCTGCAGCCTCCTGCCTACTTGCTTCATACACCGCAGCCCCTAGGTAAACCAAGGGACCCTGCGGTGACGAGACAGAGGCAGAAGGTGTCTCGGAGCCACCCTGTCAATGGCCTCCTCCAGCAAGGTGTTCCAAACTGGTTCAGCTCATCGACAGAGTGACCGTCCAGGTTCAGGGATAACTCCCCCAGGGCTTCCTGGAACCGCTGGGGTTCCATCAGCCTTCGGAGGCGGACCATCCTAACTGGCCCATTCCCCTTCTGGAGGGGGTGCGCTGAGAGACTGGCCTGAAGGAGATAATGGTCCGTCCATGACAAGGGCACTGCCCTTACCTCCCCCACCACCGGACCCCCCGCCTCAAGGCCAGAACTGAAGATCAGGTCAAGGGTATGCCCCCCCACATGGGTCGGGCAGATCACCACCTGGGGTGGATCCATGGATGCCATGACGGCCATGAATTCTTGCTCCACTCCTACAAGGCCGGCATCGGCATGGATGTTGAAGTCCCCCAGGACCAAAGTCCTGGAGGAGCCCAACGCCATCTCCGAGGCCAGCTTTGCTAGAGCGGTAAGGGATGCTGCCGGACAGGAAGGGGCCCGGTATACCAGCTTGCCCCCAGCCAAATCAAACACCACATCAAGGGGCGGAGGCTCTCTGTACCGTGGCATGTCTCCCTGGGGTTGTTGTCCCCCTATGGGCGAGGGGTTGCAGGCATATGGGGTGTGTGCCCCCTTGTGCATCCCCCTCGCTCTCACTCCTGCCCTAGTTTCTTCCAATCTCCCTGTTCTGCTCCTCGTTGATCTTTGAGTACTTACTGTCCTGGGCATCAGGCACAGCTTCTATGGCGGCTTGGGCGCTTCCATCCTGCGCCACCTCCTCTTCCTGAACACCTGTGGTTGTGGGACATTGACAACTGTGTTAACTTCCTCTTGCTGTTGTTCATTAGCAGCCCCTTCCCTTGCCCATTGCCCTGCTCCCCCCCCCCCCTTGGTGTCCCTTACCCTCTGATGCAGACCTTGTGTCTGCTGGCCCCTGTGACTCCATGATGACTTGTGTGAGCTCATCAGGGGCACAGCTGGTGAGGGGCACATGGGTCTTGGTTTCTGATTCCCCCAAGCCTGAGCCTGCCTGGCTCCCGGATGCCTGCTGCACCTGGTAGCAGGTGGTGCCTGATGGCCCTGTCTCGTCATTGGTGGGTGGCGGGGCCAGCTGAACATGTGGGTGTGGTCTCTGGTGACATGGGGGGATGGCTGGTACACCTGGCTGCAGCTCTCTGCAGCAGCTGTGCCCACTATGCGCGGGGTCACAATGGATCCCCACACACTCAGGAATCGGTCAAGGAAGTCTTGGTAGGGGGTGGACCGTGCCTAGTGCCCAGACCTGTTGTTACCCATTATGGCCTTGTATCCACTCTTGAGCTTCTTTGCCTTTCCCTGGCACTGCTTGGTTCTGCGGTGGAACCTGGCCACAGCCATCTGCCAGGCAATGGTCTCGAACACTCTAGTGTTCTGGTGGGACACGACCAGCTCCCTTTGGGTGTCCTCATCCCCCCAGAGGCGGATGAAGGCCATGGTCTCCTGGCAGCCCCAGGTGTTGCCTCATTAGGGATGGGCGAAAGCGGTTCGGTAGTTCGGAGTTCGGCCCAAACTCGGCCTGTTCGGACGATCGAACTCGAACACGAACCTGAACGCAAATATACCGAACAAACCGAACACCGTACGGGAAAATTAACAAACATTTCGGTCAGTTCGGATCGCGTTCGGGTGGCAAAAAAAGGTTCACTGGAAGGTCAAACGTGACAGGGAGGTGTCAGTCACTGAGGAGCAGTCTTCCAGGCACCAGGGGTGGAGAGGCTTGCAAGAAACGAAACTAATTATCTGCCTCCCCCCTTCCCAACACCTTCTGAGCTAGTCACTGTTCCTGAACAGCAGGCGTTGAGTAGGATTTTTAGATTGCTTTAAGTTTCATTTCAGTTTTGTACTGAAATGAAACTTAAACCATAAACTGAAACCTTTTGTTATGCACTGTACAGACTCATTGAGTATGTATGTATTGCACTACAGACTCCTCTTCTGTTTGTGATTCCCCCCCATCCCATATATATCTGTATATATATCTGTGTATATATCCGTATCTAGATCGATGGATATGGATATGGATATGGATGGGGGTAGATAGATAGGTAGAGAGTTGTAGGAGTTAGCTTAGTGATAGAGATAGCGTTAGTGATTTAGTTTTAGTGTTTGTAGGAGTAGGTCTCTGTACTTATTAGATAATCCATTTAGTTCATGGCATTTAGAATAGTTAGTAGCAGTTAGATTTAGTGTAGATAGTTATATATAATAGATAAAAAAAATAAAAAGAACTCATATAAAAACAAATAAAAAACAAAAGAAAACCATATAAAACCCAATAAAAAACCAAAAAACCATATAAAAACAAAAAAACACCCATAACAACATTTCCCGAATGGCCGAGCCGAACAGCGTAACTGAATGGCCTGTTTGGATGACCAAACCGAACAGCTGAACCCGAACTCGGCGAACTAACCGAACGGCCGAACCGAACTGCCAAACCAAACGGACGAACCGAACGCAGCAGAACCGAACGGCCGAACCCGAACCGCGATCTGTTCGCCCATCCCTATGCTTCATGTCTGATTTTGGGTGGCTGGTTCCCAGGCAGGGCCCTTTGGGGCATCCTGGGCAGCTGCGGCTCTTTTTGCCTGTGGGAACAGAGGACATTTGTGAACTTCTGCCGGTTTCTCTGCTATCCCCATTCTCTTTTTCCACTCACCGGGACTGCTGCCTTACTCAACTGGGTGGTTGCTGCGACCCAGGGCTGGCTGCTGAGGTTGCGGCTGCTCCTGCTCATTCCCCTCCATGGTGTAGCCCCGGCGCCGTCACCCTGTGGGCTGGTCCCTTTAAATCTCCCGCTGCAACTGTGCTTCTGTGGTGTTGCTTGGCAACCACATTCAGTACGCTCACCCCCCTTCGGGGCGAGGCTTTCTGACCATGGTTCATATCGGCCAAACTGATGTGACAGCATGCCATACCAAACTTTGCCCCGACAGTGGTAGCAGCTATCACGGGTTGTTCCTCCTTGATTTTCCAACCTCCCAAACCATGGTAGGCGCTACCACGGATTGGGGTGGCGATGGGGTAAAGTGTGGTAAACATCTGGATGCCACATGTGACGGTGAGCCCTGCCCCGGAGGCGGGGGAAAGTGTGGGGGTGTGTGGTTAGGTGTAGTAGCGTCATGTCTGAAAACACTCTTTATCATCCCCTGAAGGTCTCCTGTGTCGGGTTCTGCAAGGTTCCATCTTGTCCCCTCTCTTATTCAATATGTATATGAAGCCACTGGGGAAGGTTGTGCGCACCTGGGGAGTCTGCTGGCATCAAAATGTGGACGACACCCAGCTGTACCTATCATTTTCAGCAGACCCGGGCCCTGCAGTCTTGTTGCTGTCCCAGTGTCTGGCTGCGGTGGGTGACTGGATGGGGTCTAGTAGATTTGAAGCTCAATCCCGACAAGACAGAGGTGGTGATAGTGAGTGGGCTCAGGGATCTGGGGGAGGGAGACACATCCTGTATTGGGTGGGTCCGCCCTCCATTGGTTCCATCTGTCCGGAGCAGTGCTCCTGGATGTACAGCTGCACCTGGATTTGCAGGTGTTGGCTGTGACCAGGGGTGCCTTCTGAGAACTACATCTGGTGAAGAGGCTCTGCCCATATGTGTCTGACTCCGATCTTGCCACTGCCATCCGTGCATTTGTCACCTCGAGGCTAGACTACTGTAATGCGCTCTATGTGAGGCTGTCCCTGGTGATAGTCTGGAAGCTGCAGCTAGTGCAAAATACAGTGGCCCGCCTGCTTACAGAGACAGGCCACAGGGAGCATATAAAGCCTGTGCTGCAGTCATTGCACTGGCTGCCTGTTGTCTTCCAGGCCCGATTCAAGGTGCTAGTTTTGACTTATAAAGCCCTAAACGGCCTGGGCCCTGCCTATCTCGAGGATCGCCTCACTCCCTGGGCAGCCCCTATGGTTGTCTAGGAGCGCCCTCCTAGAGGTCCCACTTTATAGGTGGGTCCGTATGGATGTGTGGGCGTTCTCGGGGGCCACTCTGTTGCTGTGGCATGCCCTCCTGGCGGAGATCTGTCTCAGCCTGAATCTTCTCACTTACTGTCAGCAATGCAAGGCTTGGCCCTTCCGTCAGGCATTTGACAAGGGGGTGGGAGGGAGGGATGGGTTAAAGGGTGGAGTGGGTGTCGTTTTTGCACAGAACTGATTTATATATTATATTATATTGTTTTGTGTTTATTATATTATGATTATTATTGTATTTTATATATTTTACTGTTTTATGGAAGCTGCCCTGAGTCGCTATTGGGTGAGAGGGGCGGGGTGATAAATAAATTAAACAAACAAACAAACAAAATAAAAACAATAGCTACAGGGAAGTCCATTCTGTTAGTAGCCTCAGTCTTGCTATTTGGAAAATTCCATTAGATGCCGTCCTCTGTAATGTCATTGTTTTAGGGCCTTCCCACCATGTACATAAAGGTTTTTATTTCTCCCCCAACTAGGCCAGCATGTGACTCCACTTTTAAAAGAACTTTTTTCTTTAATAGAGTGTGAGATATTATTGATTAGCAATCTTGTAAGAATTGTTTTTAATCAGTTACACAAATGGATATTATTTGGCCCTTGTCTAGATAGTCTTCTGAATGTTTGAAAGGAATATCAATTTTGGGGTCCTTTCCCAATTTTTTCTTAAGCATTGTCTTATTCTGTAGATCCAAAGTAACAGTAAATTATACAAGGTGGAACTCATGCCTTTATATTAGTAACTGTATCAGTAATTACTATCTTATATTAGTAGTAACAAAGGAAGAACACTCGGAATCATCAGGGCTGTAAAACCATTAACAGGGCTGTAAAATCATCAACTTGCCTGTTGTTTGCATGTAAGGTCTTCTGAACCACGCCCAGGTGTGTTATCACTAAATACTGGGAAAGGATTGATTTTTATCTTTATTTTTCCTTTACCCCCCCCCCCCCCCCCGCCCGTCTTAGTGACATCAAGAAATAAAATTTGGCAGTTCATAGAAATAGATAAATTTGCAGTCTTGTAAAAAAACAAATCTCGTTGCCATTTTTAGAATTGGAAAGAAAATAATGTTATAGCCAGCTATAATGTTTTAATGTTTGTATGAGGCAAGGTTAGGATGAACACCTGCTTCCTTTTTATATTGTATTTTAAGTGTATATTTTATGTTAATGAAAATATAATTTTTTTAAAAAAAGAAAAAATGGGAGCAAAATTGGAAGATGCTAATTATGTACTACTTTTTCTCTCTCTCATTTGATTGTGGTTTTTGTGTGTGTGTGTGTGTGTGTGTGTGTGTGTGTGTGTGTGTGTTTTCCTGAATCCGGATTTCCAGGTTTGGTGATATTTGTAGATTTTGAGGAAACAAAGTTTCTTGTAGGGCATGATGAATCCTACAAATCATTGCTTAACTTTCACCATTTTTATGCCTCATGGAATGGTCATGTTTTCTAGAGAGTTCAGTGTGACAGCTTACGGTGATGGTGGATGAGTTGTGTCAGGATCGAGGCCACAAACTATCAACTTGTGCAGGGAATCTCTTTTCTCTCAATAGTTTTTTATTATACAAGCAATTGTCAAGCTAGGTTCATCCCAGTCTTTAGGGTTAAGTCTTTCTCAGGCACAGTCCCTCTGAGCTTAAGCTTTCTAGCCAGGCCTTCCTTTGCCTTTGGCTCAGAGCACACACCTCTATCCTTAAGCTTCCCAATACAGTATCAATCCCCCCAAAGTCTCTTTCAAATAGGCTTTGCCAGCAAAGACCTTTGGTCATGCCAAATAAAATATAATTGAATTGAATAGGCTTTGCCTTTGGCACCCAAGCTGTCAGCTTCAGAGTTTCACTCCTGCTTGTCTTCCGCTGCAGAGTCTTCGTGGTACTGCCAGCAGCTTCCAGGGAGCTCCTTCCCTTTGCAAGTCCAAGAGCTGACTGACTCTCTTTTCCCTCCAACTCAGCTTTATGGCTGGGGTAAACAAGCCACACCCAGCTACTTCCTTTTCCTGTCTCGGAGCAACTTCCTCCTAGCCGAGGAACCAGCTGCTCAGCTGAGACCAGTTATTATTAAGCGTTTATATAGTGGCAGCAATGTACCTGGCACTTTACAATTGTAAGAAAGAGACACGGTCCCTGCCCTAGCTGGCTTACAATCAAAGAGAAACAAGGGGGTGGGGAGGAAACAGAAGAAGAGACAAGGATACATAGACAAACTCATGAGGTCTCAGGTGCACGTGCTTGGCTTGGTTACAAAGGTGTAGTTATGCATGTAATCTTACACAAGATACGATGATTCAGGATAAGTCGGCACAGGGAACAAAGATCCAGGGAAAGCTTGATGGAGGAGGTGGGTTTTGAGGAGGGATTTGGAGGGAGGAAGCCAAGCGAATGTGTTAAAGGAAGGAGTTCCAGGCATGGGGGGCTGTCAGGGAAAAGGGGCGGATGGGTTTTGAGGAGCAGGGAAGCCATGAGCAGGCGAGGGTGGTGGCAGAGGAGGAGCGGAACTCCCAAACAGGAGTGTAGTAGTAAATGAGTGCTAAGAGATAAGGGGGAGCAACGTCATGAAGAGCCTTGTGCTTGTCCTCTGTGGAGGATTGGATGAGGGCGAGCCGCCGTGAAATTAAATCCTGACAAGATGGAGGTGATAGTTGTGAGGAAGGCCGAGGGAGTAATGGCCCCCATCACTGATGCGGTCCACCCTTCCTTGGTTTCTCATGTCCGGAGTCTGGGCGTGCTCCTGGACCCGCAGCTCTGCCTGGATGTCCAGGTGGCGGCTGTGGCAAAGGGAGCATTTTGCCAGTTACATCTGGTGCGTCAACTTAGGCCGTATATCTTGGACTCGGATGTGGCCACAATCGTCTGCCTTTATTACCTTGAGACTGGATTACTGCAATTTTATTTACTTACTTATTTTTAAAAATTATACCCTGCCCCTCCTGCCAGGCAGCCCGGGGCAGCTAACAAAATTGATCAATAAAAATACAATACAATATATAAAAGCATTAAATAACATATAACAATAAAATGGGGAGAACAAAACCCACAACACCCCTCCCACCCTCACCCTTCTCCCTTGCCAAACGCCTGACAGAACAGCCAGGTCTTACAATTCCTGAGGAAACCTGGGAGGTCTGGGGCCAGACAGGCCCCCACCGGGAGGGAGTTCCAAAGGCGCGGTGCGGCCACCGAGAATGCCCTGTCCTGTGTGGCCCCCTGAGAAACCTGGGGAACCTCCAACAGGGCGCCCCCAGATGACCGGAGGGGCCAGTCCAGAACCCGGGGAGTGAGACGATCTCGCAGATAGGTAGGGCCCAGACCGTGTAAGGCTTTATAGTTCAAAACCAACACTTTGAATTGGCCCTGGAAGACTATTGGCAGCAGTGCAGAGATCGGAGCACTGGTGTAATGTGCTTTCGGCGGCCCAGCCCCACCGGGAGACAGGCCGCCACATTCTGCACCAGCTGCACCTTCTGAGCCATCACCAAATGTAGCCCCACGTAGAGCGTGTTACAGTAGTCTAACCGAGAGGTGATAAAAGCATGGATGATTGTGGCCAGATCTGGAACCGAAACCAGCGGCCGAAGTCGCCACACCAGATGTAACTGGTGGAAGGCACTCCTTGCCTCAGCCTCCACCTGGAGATCCAGGCGGAGCTGCGCATCGAGGAGCACCCCCAGGTTTCGCACTTGGGAAGTCAGTGGAGGGCACACCCCCTCAACCGAAGGGGTCTCCATCGACTTACCCACTAACATCACCTCCGTCTTGTCAGGGTTCAGTCGCAGTCGATTAGCCCTCATCCAGTCCCCCACAGCTGCCAAGCACCGAGTAAGCACCGAGACAGCCGGGCCTGGATCGGTTGAAAATGAGAGGTACGGTTGGGTGTCATCCGCATACTGATGACACCTCACCCTGTACCCTCTGGTCACTTCACCAAGCGACTGCATGTACACGTTGAACAGGAGAGGGGACAAAACAGACCTCTGCGGGACCCCACACGTGAGGTCTCGGTGAGATGAAAAATGATCACCGAGCACCACCCACTGAGTTCTCCCAGTCAGGAATGAGTGGAACCATTCAAGAGCAATCCCACCCACCCCCGCACTGTCCCGCAGGCGTGCCACCGACATCTCGTGGTCAACGGTATCAAATGAAGCAGACAGAACTAATAGGACCAAAAGGGTCGACTGACCCTTATCCTTTTAACGGCGCAGATCATTGACCAAAGCCACCAATGCTGTCTCAGTGCCATGCCCTGGTGGAAACCAGACTGTGAGGGATCCAGATAACTGGTGCGGTCGAGATGCCCATGGAGCTGCTGAGCCATTACCCATTCAATAACCTTCCCTAAAAAGAGAAGGTTAGAGACAGGCCAATAGCTGGTAGGGGAGTCAGCGTCAAGCGATGGTTTCTGGAGCAGAGGCCGTACCACCGCCTCCTTGAGACAGGTCGGCACTCTGCCCTCCCGCAGGGAGGCGTTGACCACCCCAGCCAGCAACAGCCCCATTATCTCCCAGCAGGTCTTAATCAGCGAGGACGGGCATGGATCTAGTTCACAAGAGGTGGCTCGAACAGCCCCCAGTACCTCCACCACATCAGTGGGTGTCACCGAGTGAAACTGATCCCACAAAATCGGACAAGTGGAGGCTTCTACGACCTCTACCTTCTCCACTGTATTAAATGCGGCATCGATGTCTTGGTGAATACGAGCAATTTTTTTTTACTGCAAAATAATTCGCAAAAAGGTCACAGCGGGCAGATGATGACTCAACTCCAGGGTTGAGGGAGGCTGGACTGACCAGCCCCCGCACAACCTGGAACAGCTCTGCCGGATGGGATTTTGCGGATGCTATGAGGGTAGCAAAGAATTCCCTCTTTGCTGCCCGCATAGCCACGGCATAGGCTCATAAACTAGCTGTATGCCACAATCTGTCGGCTTCAGCCCGAGAATGACACCACCGTCGCTCCAACCGTCGCCCCACCTGCTTCAGCATCCGCAGCTCCTTGGAGAACCAAGGAGATCTGCGGAGCCTTCGCCTGGGCAATGGACGCCTTTGAGCCGTTTGATCGATGGCCTGCGTCAGCAAGATGTTCCACAGCTTGACAGGGTCATCGATGTGATGGTCGTCTAGGTCAGAGGGTAACTCCCCCAGAGCGCCTAGGAACCGCACTGGGTCCAACAGCCTCTCGGGGCGGACCATCCTAATAGGTTCCTCACCCTTCTGGGGGTAGACATGTGCTAGAAGGGAGGTCTGTAGGAGGTAATGGTCCGTCCATGACAAGGGCACAACTGTAATCTTCCCCCATTAACGGACCACCCGCTCAAAGCCAGTGCAAAACATGAGGTCTAAGGTATGTCCTCCAAGATGTGTCGGGCCGTTCACTCTGTGGGACAGGCCCATGGTTGCCATGCCGGCCATAAACTCCTGTTCAGCTCCCCCGAGGACTGCGTCAACGTGAATGTTGAGGTCCCCGAGGACTATCATTCTTGGGGACTGCAACACCACCTCCGACACAGCCTCTGCCAGAGCCTGTAGGGAGGCTACTGGACTGGTAGGTGCATGGTATACCAGTAGCACACCCAAACTGTCCCCTGCCAAATCAAACACAAGATGAAGATCCTCAATACCTACCATGGATCACACTGGATACCTCCTCACAGACCACCCCTCTTTAAAAACCATAGCTACACCACCCCCAGTCCCTCCTGCCGCGGTTGGTGCTGCACGCAATACCTGACTGGAACAAGATCAGCCAGAATTGACCCTGATTCATCATCCAGTCAGGTCTCCGTGATACACGCGAGATTGGCGGCATGGTCCAGGATTACCTCCTGGACTGTTGTTGCCTTATTTGCCACCGATCTCGCATTTAACAGCACCAAAACCAGACCGAGGACCCCCTGACCCAGTTCCACCTGCTTATCTGCTGGGGAAGAGGAAAGCGGGATGTGCACTAAGCATCTATTCCTCCGCACCACTCTCCCTCCCCTCCCCCTGAGACCATACCTTCCCCGGCCCATCACGACCCTAATAGCCGCGTCCACCATCCCCCGGCTGTCCCACCCAGCCTGCGAGGGAGAACCCTTCCCCCCCAAACATATTCCTCCCTCCTCTTCTCCCCCCCCCCCCCC